>JAOTIZ010000201.1:13605330-13617024 GCA_027123425.1 Erythroxylum panamense | reverse complement strand
AAAATCTATTTAAGGTAAAATATGTCTTTTTTATTAATATATCATATTATATAATATTTATTCTCATATTCATTTTTCATCATTATAGGTGCTTGAAATGACTCACAGATTCAAGAAAAAATGATCTAAAAAATTTTCAGACTTGTGTCATATTTTTGGAAATACTAATGCAATCATTATACGTGTATAAAATGACTCACAGATTCAAGAAAAAAAAAGGACGTAAGGAATTTTTAAACTTGTGTCATATTTTTAGAGACACTATTGCAATTGGTGTTCATGCACATCCATCAACTAAATCTCAATCTAATAGTACAAAGAGGAATATGAAAATGATATCGATGAAGATTACTCATATAATGAAAAAGTAGATTAAGATATAAGTTCTATATCTAAGAAAAAGAAATCTCCTAAGAATAAGAAGGCAAAGAAGACACATTCTAACATTGTAGAAGAGGTCTTGGTTGTACTTGGTGAACAATAAAAAAGGAAGAATGATTTACTTATGAAAAAATTGAGTGAAACATCATCCACCGTAGAGAGTAGATCTCAAAAGTGTAACATAATGATGTAATGTGTGAAGTCCTTAGATGAATTAGGTGTTGACGATGTGCAATATGGAAAAGCTATAAAGGCTTTACATGATTCTCCACTTTATAGGGATATTTTTATGAAGATGATAGATATAAGGAAATTGCATTGAATTATGTTGCTTTAGTTATATTCTCATGTTATCGCAAATTGAATTCTTATTAATTTGACATTTTTATTTGAAACATTATTCCATAGTTTGAGCATTTTAAGTTTATGATTTGTATGAATATTTGACTTAATGTATGAATATTTTGTCTACATTCGGTTAAACTTATGATTAAATGTTTTATTAATTATTTAATGTTGTCATTGTAGATACATGAATTTTTTATCAGATTTCGAATCAAATTCTGATGACGAACGTAAGAAATCATTACTTCTTTAGTTGGTTGAGAGAACAAATATTTTCATTTACAAAAGCAACCATGTAGAACTTCTGCTCTACCAGGCCATGATTGAATTATGGAACTTTTGAATGAGAATCCAACAAATATTTATGAAAACTTAAGAATGAGAAAGATAATCTTTTTGAGCTTATGTGATGAGTTGAAGAGTTTAGAAAGTTTAAAAACAACAAGTCATTTGATTGTGGAGAAACAAGTAGCAATTTTCTGGATGACTATAGGCATAGTGAGACAACTAGAGTCAATAAGAAACGCTTTCAACATTCAACCTGGGTAATTTCAAAGTACTTTTGTAAAGTCTTATATACAGTTAATCGTCTTGCAAAAAGATTCATTACTCCACCATCTTTTACTAATATACCTCCTAAGATTCAACATAATTCAAAATTCTTTCCATATTTTCAGGTACATCAATATATTTAATGACTATTTTAATTATGATCTTAGGATTAATAATTAATTTAATATATATTTTAAATTTTATGATTGTGTAGGAGCAATAGATAGTACGCATATTGATGCTTATGTTCCAACCAATGAACAAATACCATAAAGGGGCAAAAAATTAATCCAACTCAAAATATTATGTGTTGTTGCTCATTTGACATGCATTTTACATATGTAATGGATAGATAAGAAGGTATTGCAAATGACTCTCGAGTTCTTTTGAAAATAGTGACAAATCTAGCGAAACAATTTCCTATGCCTGCATAAGGTATTATATTTTCAATAAACATAATAATTTTGATTCATTTTTAATATATTTTTGTTAATATTATGTTCTTTCTATTTTAGGTTTGTACTATTTGGTTTATTCGGGCTATACTAATATGCCTGAATTTTTCACCATATCGAGGTGAAAGATATCATTTGCGAGATTACAGACGCAAAGGAAGACCTCAAGATCTACAGAAATTGTTTAACAACAGGTATTCTTCATTAAAAAATGTTATTGAAAGATGCTTTCACGTCCTAAAAGCAAGATTCCCTATATTTAAAAACATACCGAGTTATGATATAAAGAAACAAAAATACATCATTATTGCTTGTTGTGTTACACAAAATTATATTAAAATGTATGGACAAAGCGATAAGTTATTTAACACTTGTGCCGAGAATGAAGAACAAATTAGGAAAAGTGAAAATGAAGATGCAAGTTCTCAAGTGGAGTATAATATCATTCTAGCACAACTTCGAGGTATGTCTTGAAAGTAAGATGAAATTATTAGGCAAATGTGAAGTGATTATATTATTTCTAATGGATTTATGTTTCTTTTTGTAAATGATAGTACTATAATATTTTCAAGAATTATAATATGATGGATATCTTTTATTGATATAATTTTCTAATTTATATAATTTTATTATATACAATTAATATGTAATTTTTAACTACATTTAATTTGCATATACTTAGACTATAACCGTAAGATAATTAATTAATTTAAAAATATAATGTATGATATAAAATTATTAATATAAGAATATAATTATAAAAATAGAAACAAGACGATAAAATCAAATATTTTTTTTAATTACTAATCTCAACCAAACATGTTTTTATTTTTGGTTTTTATATTACAAACTTTAGCCAAGCATAATTTTGTTTTTTTTTACATAAACAAAAACATTAAAAAAAACAAAAATTAAAAACTACAATAGAAAAATAAAAGTGAAACCAAACAACTGCTTAGTTATTAAAACAATGAATGAAAAGAGAGAAAGAGAAAGAAGTGAAAGAAACATAAGAGACAGAAACTTTTCAGAGACAGAAACTTTTCAGAGACAGAAAATTTGTTATGGTTACTCTCTTCTCTGCCTCCAAAGGTTACATGAATGACTATAATAATTGTTGGTGGCCAACCCCTTACAACGGACAATTGTTCCCTTTACACGACAACGTTTCACTTATTTATGTATTATTTACAATGTTATGTCGTATCGATCTACATCTTCACTCATCAGCTTCCGCTCCTATCAATCCTCCTCCAATGCTCCAGTGTTGTCTGTATGCTCCTACTTTAGTATTTTTCCTTCTTCACTTGTTAGTTATTCCTCTTAGCCGCCACTTGCTCTTGGAAAGTCCTCCATGCCGCCAGTCGCCTCCTTTAGTGCTTCGCTTGCATTTCTCTTACTCTGCTGCCGCGCCCGCCGGTGTGCCTCCTATTAGTACGTAGAGGAGACCTTATTACGTACCCCAGGATCACATGAAAGGATCAAAAATGATGGTAATGCGGAATACCTAGATTCGGTTCCATCTCGGATTCCGATGCCTATTTCGAGCTCCAAACGTCTCCAAATCTCCCGGGCCCTTTAGTGGAAAGCGCTCACCGACTCACGGGTTAGGCCTTTCTACAGTTTCCTCAGCGTTCCGAGCTTCCTTAACGGGTCAGAAACCTTATGCTCGTGAACGTTCTCTTGATGCTTATGATTAACTGCAGGAGACCTAACCTATATATAGCTTCCATATCAGGCTTCCCCATCACAAGGTCGATATGGACCCGGTCCACACTGATCGGGACCCATTTTCTACCCGGACTTCGACCCATTAATTTAGATCATTTATTGGGTCACTTTATTATCTTTATCCGGATCAAATGACGTAACTTAACTGGTAATTTATTTAAAACCAAAATTGCAATTAATGTTAGTCCAACTTCAGAGACATTGACAAAATTGCCCTTTAGGGCAAAAAATGTCTAACAATCTCCCATTTGGACTATCATTAATTGCGGTAGACTTTAGTTTAAAAACAATTTAAAAACTCGGTTAAGCCACGCAACTGTATAGTCAACTAAGTTTTGAAAACAAACATTTGATCCAAAGATAACGAAAGTCCATCATTCTGTCCCGCGGGGCTTTCGGTACCGAAAAGTATCAAATGCATGTATCATATGTGACACAGATCCAATACAATCACAAATACCTAATACCCCACTAACATGAATGGGAAAATGGAGTGTGACAAACTACGATGATACCTTTATGATCTAAATTGTATCATCTTCATTTGTCGGTCTCAATTTCTCTGGCTTTATGCAAACAACATTAGAGAAATTCTTTATGTTCTCCAACTGAATGCTAAATTGCATTAGAGAACCTTTATGGGATTAAAACCTTATATCCCCCTATGTCATGTTAAACTTTATAGCTAGCTATGTAAACTGTATGTGTCTAAATGACATAGGCATAGGTCAATCTGTATATATGCCCAATGACCTTCAAATTCTTAAGATTGACACAGATCTTAAGACTTTCATACGTACTATGACAATGTATGATGACACTTCATACTGAGGATAAATGATTATCATCTCTATCATAACCATCATACTATCATAATACTTCAAATTGTACAAATGTACATGGAACAAACCTAACGATCCTCTAACCAACAGTGTCTTACGACATCAAAACACCCATACTGTATACTGGTGTTATAAACACAAGTGGGTGAAGCCCTTTAGTTAAAGGATCGACTCACAATTCCTCAGTCTTTATATGCTCCAAACCTTGATGTAACTTTTCGTGTCAACAACTTATGACCAACCAATTGATCTTTAACTGCTATGACCCTGTGATATTCTTCATTGTCATGAAACAACACTGTAAGAAGAATGCCACAGTAAAACCAGATGGGTCTAGCCACTGAATGGACCACAGACCACTCAGAAATTAAATTTCTGAGTTAAACAGTCTACGAAGCAGCCCCTTTAGTATGCACTCTGCATGCCTAGTTGAGGAAGTTAAACATATCTCTATGACATACTTCTACGACATTATACCATCTGCAAACTTGAGCTGTAACCTTAAGTGAACTTTCGATCATCTGAACACATAGCTAACTTTAAATCTGAATTCCCTACGAGGTTTAGTCTGTTGACTTTTTTATATGTCAACAAATAATCCTTGATTCCTTCAAGTATCTCAACGCTCACTAGACCGCATTCCAATAGTCTATAACTGGATTAACTAGATATTGACCAAACAGTCAACCAGTGATTGCAATGTCCTATCTAGTACATAGCCGAGCATACATCAGGTTATCCACCGTACTAGAATATAGAATGGTAAGTCAAAATGACTTTACGATTAATTTTGGTGAAACCAAATAATGATGAAGCTGAAGAAAAATGAGACGGAAGCTGAAGAAATTGAGATGGAAGAAGAAAAATGAGACGGAAGAAAATGAGACGAAAGTAAAAAATGAGACGGAAGAAAATGAAATGCAAAGATAGAAATGAGACGGAAGCAAAATGACACAGAAGCGAAAATGAGACAGAAGCAAAATGACACAGAAGAGAAAATGAGACGGAAGCAAAATAAAACGGAAGCAAAAATGAGACGGAAGTGAAAATGAGACGGAAGCAAATGAGACGAAGCGAAGCCGAAAATGAGATGAAAGAATCGAAGATGAATAAACAAATTAATTTGAGTTAGTTACAGAACTCAACTGAATAACCGTTTCTTTAAAGATCAAGACTCAAGAAGAAAGAAGCAGTTGAAGACAAAGACTATAAATATGAGTTGAAGTCGAAAACTGAAAAAGTTAGTGATTTTGTTAGTGATATTCAAAAGCTAAATACTGTATTTGTGCGAAAACATGAGAGCTATATTTTCTGTAACAAAGCTCGCAATATCTTTCTATAAGAAAGAAGAATAGCTAAGAGCTTGAAGAGGCTAAGTGAGAAAAAAAATACTTGTTATAAGAGACCTGAAGAGGCTTGGTGAAAAAAAATACTTGTACTTTTGTGAAGTATAGTGAAATCTCATAAGGGATTCTAAGGACTGGACGTAGCCCACGGTTTGGGGTGAATCAGTATAAAATTGCTGTTGATTCTTACTCTCAACTTTTAACTCTCGTTTCTATTGTTGATATAAATACTTCATAATATTGTTTATCAATCGTTTTGAGAAAGCAATTTTTTTTTAAAAATGGATTGTATTAAAAAGTTGAATACACAATTCAACCCCCTTTCTTGTGCACTTTGTATATCGTATACTAACATATGATTCACTTTATCTAAATCCTAATTTTGCATCCCTTCCATTGCTTTTTAGTTTCTCCAATCCATTCGCCCTTCCTCTCTGCTTTTTAGTGTTGTTCTTCTTTTTAGTCACTTCCTTCCCTCCTTCCCATGCCTAGTTGCTCTCAGCTTCTCTCTTTAAGTGGTAAAGGATTTTAAGTAATTGGTCACTCCCATTTTCTCCACCCATTTTGTTTTTAAAACTAATTTTGAACTAATTTTCAAATTATTTGGTAAATAAATTTCTTGCTCTTCTCTTTCCAGCCAATGTCAAACCCTGCTCTTCGCCTTAAAGTAGGCAATAACCTAGAAGGACCCTCCTACCCACAAGTTCCTCCATCTTCATACTTATCTCTTATCCAGGCTCTTAAAGATCATTCGGAGAACTAAAAGAATCTAGATGTCACTAAAAAGAAAACATGGTTGCAATTTGTTGGAGAGGTGGCTTCTAGCAATAAGCTTACTTATTTTCCTCCTAAAGACTAATATAATGTTGTCTCTCCTCCTTGGATGTTATGGAACATGGTATAAACAGATGGAAGAACTCTTTGGTATGGTACTTTATTGATAAAAGATCATCTTTTCCCTTATTAAACAATAGGATAAGACAAAATGGTTTAATATGGGATTAGACAAAGTCCTAATTACCTAGGAGCACTTCTTTATCTTCTCTTTCACCACTCAACAGCTAGCTTCCAAGGTCCCATAGCTTGGGCCTTGGCATTATGTTGGAAAATCACTAATTCTTTATAATTTGAAACTAAGCATGGTATTGGACCCAAAAAACATCAAATATACTTTACTATGTGCGAATGCCCATAATATTCCCTTGTATTATTGAAGCACCATTGGTTTAAGCTATATGACTATATTGATCAGAAAGCCATTAAGCCTAGACAAAGCTATAACTAAATTAGGGAGGATAGGTTCAACTAGAGTGCATATTGAAGTTGACAAAATCTGAAGTTCTTAAACTTAAAAGATTAGATGAAATAGTGAATCTCTCTTAAACTAATATCTGTATAACCTATCAATAGAAGCCTGAACCCAAAAGTAAAATTGAATAGAGAACAATAGGTAGAATTCTCAAGAATAGGAAGTTAATGGAATAAATGGATTAAGCCCTAGATAAGATAAGGGATAAAAACATTAAAGAAGTACAAACTGATTCCAACAATAAAGAAATGCATTAACACCTTAAGGAAGAAGCCACTAAAATACTCCCTACCATAGAGACATCTAAGCAGGCAATACTCACCAAAGCCATTGTCACTGTAGATAAAATAGAAAGCCTAAATAATCAATATACTGACGGGGAAGAGGAGACCAAGTTCAATCCAATAGTTAGACAATTTAAAAGAGAAAAAACCAAAAAAATGGGATATATCCTATCTCCTATCAACTCATAATGTTCGTTATGGCCTAAAACATTAGTAGTTTGAATAATCCCCAAAAATAATTAGCTATTAGAGACCATATCAACACAATAAAACCTTATATCTACGGTATTTTGGAAACAAAATCAAGGAGAGTAGGATTTAAAAGATATAGATCTTAACTAAATTGGAAGCTGATTAAAACCCTCACGGATCACTATTATGGGAGAATCGTAGTAGTAATGAACATTGAACTTATGAAAATATACTCCTATCAATCCAATGCAGAAGTAATTTATATATGGACAACCTACAAGGAATACCACATCAACGTACATATAAGTTTCATTTATGCAACTAACATCAGCTTCCAAAAAGAATGATCTTTGTTAGGAGTTAAACATTTTGACAGCTACTATAAATGTACCTTAGCAGATCCTTGGAGATTTAAACAACACTTTATTTCACTCAGAAGCTGATGGAGGTATAGAATCCACTGGCCCTTATAACGCTTTCTAAGCTTACATCTAGAATCAATCACTAACATGAGCTACCAAAGGAACCACTTTATATGGATAATAAGCAACAAGGGAAATTTTTATTAAGAAGGAAGTTTAAAAGGGCACTCTTAGATCCTTACTGGATGATGCAATTGTAAAATGCAAAGGCTAACTTTGGGCAATACCTATTTTCTAATTATTTCCCTAATGAAATTTACAAATTAGAAAGGAGCCAAATGAGAAGCACTTCATTTAGGTTCCTTAATTTATGAACTACAAGCAATAGATTTCGGGAGGTTACTGAATATGGAATCCATGCTAGTTTTGATGGCTATAAATAATAAAAGTGTGTAAAAAGGCTCTCCTTAATTTCTAAACTACATGTAAAAGATTTCAAGAAGTTATTGATTAGGGAATCCATGCTAGTTTTGACGGCTATAAGCAATACAAGTGTGTAAAAAAGCTTAAGTAAAAGAAACTTCAAATAACTTCACAAGGGGATCAAAATAGATAATAGGATGGATATCCAAACTACCTAGGGAAATCTTAAGTTTGTTTAACAACAAATTTTTAAGAATAATAATAATATGAAACTAAGGAATAAAGAAAAGCATGCACATGATGAATACCTACAAGATTTAAACTCTCACCATTTGACCCTAAAGTATAAATCAACAGTGAAATGGTTACATGGAGTACATATATGCACTAGATTCTATTTCAAAGTAATCCTAACAAGAAGAACCACCAAGATTTCATCAGTCTACTAGGAAGAAGTATAAAGGGATGCGCTATAATCTAAGACTTGCAAACTTTCTTAAAACTAATACTACTAGTAAACAAGCTCTAGACCTCGGTAAATAATTTACTCTAAATGATATGGAGATATCTTTCATATCCTTGAACCATAATAAGGCCTGAAGGTTTGATGGCTTGAAATATTACTTCTTCAAGAGTTCTTGGAATTGGATTAAATTTCAAATTTTAAAAGCTATCCTAAAATTCTTCTCCAAAGATGCACTTCTTAAGTCTATTAATCAAATTTAATCACTCTCTTTACCAAGATGCCTAATCCTAGTAAATTAAATAACTCTCTTTCCTAAGATGCCTAATCCTAGTAAATTAAGTCATTTCAGGCCTATTTCATGTTTTAATGCCCTCCACAAACTCATTTCCAAAATTTTAACCTCCAGAATTAAACTTGTTTTAGCTAAAATCACCTAAAATTGCCAATGAGTTTTGACTTAAGGTAAGAATATAGGGGATAATTTCTTGATAACTCATGAATTATTTAAAGGTTATATAAGAAAGGAAATAGGTAAAATGCATTCCATTAAGGTTCATTTTAGGAAATCTTTTAACTTAATTAAGTAGAAGTTCTTAATCCAAGCCATGGAAGCACTAGGTTTCCTTTATAAATTCTTATGTTGGATCCAATAATACATCACCTCTACTAGTTATAACATCCTTCATAAGAGGAAAAGGCTCGAGGTAAGGGGATCCCTTTTCTTCTACTCTTCTCAATGTGTTTGGAGGTCTTGTTACAAATCACTGCGATAAAGATTGATTAAAACTCATTTTCAAGTACCAAACGAAATGCAACAAACTGACATTGCTCAATTCAAAATTCTTTGATGATCTTTGATAAGTGATATTTACTATAGGATTATCCAAGCCATTTTATATGATAATGTGTATCTTCAGTATAGATATTGTTGGATCGAAAATAAAAGCATGCAAGATTTGGCTAAAATGGTGGATTTAATCGAAATCAAAACGTTGTAGAATTAACATAACCAAATCAACATGTTTCAGCCATACATGATACGGTATAAGGAAAATAATTTACATAAGAACAAGGTGGTAGAATTATACTGACTCCTTGATATAGCTTTGTCTCTTCACTTTTGTATCCTCTTCAAATCCTTGCTTTATCTTTGACTCTTTTGTATGTTTTTCTTTGTCAATGTATCCTCTCCTTATTGTTATATTCTCGACCAATCCGATTTGCCACTTGTTCTTCTTGGACAACTTGGTTAACAAGATCCATTGGTGGGAAAGGAGAAGAAATATTTTAAGGAGATTTTTCTTAGAAGAAAGAAGCCAAAAATAAGACTCTTCTCATTCAAGTTTCGGCTATGCATGCATGAGAGAAGAGAGTGAGTCAAAAATGCAAGAACTTTACTCTCCTTGTCAATTTCGTTTATCATAAAAGAAAGAAGTGATGTGCATCCAATGCATCACTTCATTCTTTAATCAATCATAATGAAGCCAATAAATGAGACTCTTCTCATTTTTTTAAGATGGCTATATGAAAAGACCAATAACCTAAATGAGACCTTCTCATTTTCGATAATGGATGAAAGAAAGAAGATAGAGTACATCAAATGCAGCTCTTCCTTTCTTTAATCAAATGAATGCTAAAAGGTTACATTAGATGTCATCACTAAAAGACAACCACTAAACCATTTAATGATAAGATCATTACTCCATTTAATGATGATAAAAACATGATAAAACCATCTTTAATTTAGCAATTCAATGCTAAATGTCCAATTGCACATTTAGGTATAAAAAATCAAAATATGCCCACCTTCTTTCTTTAATAACTTTGTTACAAATTAAGTAATCTAGTTAATCAAATCAAACCAAAATCAAGCCCAATATCAAATGTTCATCTGGGCTTATAATTAAAATAAGCCCAACATTTAATCATAGGCTTTAAAACCTCTATTTATATTTCTTACTTTGCTTGATAACCTTCCTAGAAACCAAATGGGGAATCTAATTAGACTTATATAATTCAAACTTCAATAAGCTCAGAATTAATTTAATCTCATTAGAATTAATTCTAGCTTGTTAACCAAATGTCATTCCACTAAAGACAATTAGTTGAACTCTTGAATTACTAAATATTATGAGAATACATATTTCAAATAAGAGGTCCAATTGCAAACTTTATTATGAATCATATTATAGCCATCCATATAATAAAGGGTAAAATTACTATTTTGCCTTTATGTTGGTTTTTCCTTCTAGATCTCCCATTTTAGTGTATATGCTAATTAACACATAAGATCTCATTTTGGTGTTAAGACTTGATGGGTAGCTAGTCCATCAAACTGCTGGTGCTAGTTTAATCACCAAACTCCATAAAACAACTAGAAGTGATGATATCACTATAGACTTTTTATTTGAGTGATTGTTCCCTAATACATGTTTCAATTAATAATTCCAACATGCAAACACTGGATTGATACTTTGTAAAAATCCATTCCGATCATAGCAAGAATTATAACGAAACATATATGAGTTCATCACTCATTAAGATTGTGGTTCGTAATAAAAGAATGCTAGGTGTATGTCTTAAGATTAAAGTAATGACCCACTTGATTGTTTAAAATATACTTGGTTCCAGATTCATTTGATAGTGCCATTATCGATAGTTAACTACAATCATGATATGAAACTCATCATTCCCTTGAAGCAAACTCTTTTGCTTACATATAGATAAATCGCAACACTATAGTCTAAACCATAATCGAGCGGTTGACTTCATTATTCAACTATGAATCAACTAATTTAGATTCTAATAATATACATGTTTCCTATACATCTCCATGTATATGTGTAACATCCCGTCACTGATGGGATGGGTACAGTAGTGTGTATTTGCATTTGGCATGTTCATCCATTAATTAGTTATGCATAATTTGGATAATTGGCAATTATTGCACTAGCATATGAACGTACATACATGTATGACATATTCCCGGTATGATTGGGTAAATTG
>JAOTIZ010000201.1:13581565-13592032 GCA_027123425.1 Erythroxylum panamense | reverse complement strand
TTAACCAAACAACCAAAATTCCAATCAATTTGGTGTAGAAATCGGAAAGTCATACTTTAACAATTCAAACTATAACTTATTATGAAACATAAATTCTATGCTCAACTTCCATCCAAAATTGGATATCCTTAGAGACTGAATCAGAACTTCATTTCTTCACAAAACTTGTAGCCCTATGTCTTTATTTTACAACGTAAAAAGAATCACCTCATTTGGACATCTACATCAAAAGTTATGCCCAAAATACCAAAGCATGTCGCCACAAGAAATTGGCCGCTCGCCGTGGCGAGAAACTGGAGCGCGCCGCGACGTGCGACGGCGTAAACCTCCCGAAACTCAATTTTTCCACTCTTCTCAACCATAATCCTCCCATCTTTCAATTATAAACACATCTAAACATTAAAACACCTCTAATACTTCATTTCTAACCTCAAAATCATTCATAACAACAACATGATCATCAACCCTAAGAGATCAAACCATTCTTTTCCATAAACTTCGAAACAACCGAATCCTACTCATGCTAAGCTATTCTAGGGTTTCATTCAACCCAAGCAAGAAGAAATAAGTTTACACTTACCAAAGATTGCTCCAATCCTTCGAAAACCTCCAAAATAGCCAAACCCTATTTCTCCTCTTCTCCTTCAAGCCACCCACGACAACCTCTTCTTTCTCCCTTCACTTTCACTCTTTCCTTTTCTAATTTTATCACTTACTAGTCATTCAAGTGTCCATTCTACCCCTCCATGCAATGCCTTAGCCTCTCAATCTTAAGTGGCCTTCCTATTTTGCCCTCATATACTTTTACTCTTTCATTTCCACTAACACCATACTATACTCAAATTAATCTTAATTTCTGACTAACATATTCCAATTTAAATCAAACTATGCATTAAATCATACAATCAACATAATTCATACTTAATAACATCAAGAAAAACAATTTGGGGCCTATCATACTCACCATCTCGATCCGATTGAAGTTGTTTTAATGGCTTACGTAGCTACTTCTCAACTTCAGATTTGAATTCTTTGAACTTTTCAAAGGACTCACTCTTTTTATGCATCAAATACAAATAACCATGTCTAGAGTAATCATCTGTAAAGGTTATCAAGTATTCATAACCTCATCTAGCTTGTACGTTCATGGGCCCACATACATCAGTATGTAGTAGGTACAACGTGGATCTAGATCTATTTCCTTTAGAAGGAAATGAGGCCTTGGTCATTTTTCCTTCAATACAAGATTCACAGGTGAGTAATGGATTATTATCCAAGCCCGTAAGGATCCCATCCTTCACTAACCTGCCAAGTCTTTTCTAATTGATATGACCCATTCTTAAATCCCACAAATATTTTGAATTAATGCTATAGTCATTAGATTGTCTTGGTTTTATTAATTATGTGGTGTTTAGTGAGCTTGTCATAGGTTCTATAAAGAACAATCCCTGTTTAATTATCGCATTACAAATAAAATCCTTATTCTTATATATTGAAACAACACTTTCAAAATATAAGGAACAACCATATTTTATTAGAAAAAAATAGAAATAATGTTCCTTGCAATCATTGGGATGTAATATACATCCTCCAAATATAACCTATGACCACTACGAAAGTCTAAGATAACTATTCCCATTGATTCTGCTGAAACATAGGATCCATCTGCTATTTTGACTTGAAACTGACCTTTATGTAGCCTTTCCTTTACTGGAACCCTGCAAAGAATTACGATCATGATCAGTGGCTTTTGAATCTAATATATAAGAATCAGATGAATCTGCCATATTTCTAGTTCCTAACAAACTTAGGGAACCCATACCATGTTTGTTTTTTAGGGACTCAAGGTAGACTGCATAGTTTCTTTCCTGTGGCCCTTCTCACCATAATGGAAACACTTTCCTTTAGGGTCCTCTTTGGCCTTCTTTTTCATGGGTTAGGCCTTGACCCCTATTTGGGCCTTCTTTTTCATTGAACCCTTTTTCTTTTGATTGCCCTTACCCTTGGGCTTAGAAAAAGATGCTACATTAGCTTCTGGCCTATTAACCTTGATATTTAATATCTCCTATGTACTTTAGAGGGTATTCATCAACTCACTCAAGGTGTAATCATTGCTGTTGAGCTCATAGTCCAACTTAAACTACTAAAAAGAAAAGTTTAAGCTGTTGATGATCATAATCATCTGTGTTTTCGCATCTATGTTCGCCCCAAGCATCTCAGCCTCAGTAACCACAGAGATTACCTTAAGCATGTAATCCCACACCAATTCTCCAAGCTTTTATATGAGATTGTGAAAGGTTTGGATAGCTTTCACCCTTGCAGACCTAGTCCTCACACCAAACATCTCATGTAGGTGATGGACCATTGCATTTCATGCATGCAATTTGCTTTTGCAACATTTTGCTGACAGAAGCCAGAATATAGTACTTAGTAGTCTTATCAGCATTCTACCATCGCTCATGTTGTTAAACTTGTTCAGAAGCTTATTTTCCACCTAAAGATGTAGGCTTATTTTCTATTAATACCTATAAAATTTGTTCATATTGGAGAACAATGTCAAGGTTATGTCTCCATTTATGAAAATTGTCTCCGTTTCCAATTTTTTATTAGTTAAGAGCAAAGTAAGTGGATTCATATTGTGATGATTATGTCTGAAATATAAATTATTATAGAATGAGTTTACTAGTCAAAAATATTGGAACTTTGTATAAAATCATGATGCATGTATGCATGATGATAGATTTAACAAAACTTAAAAAACAAATCTTTACACGATGGTTATTTTTCTCATCTAAGATAGTCTAAATGACGGTGGGTCATTTTATCCATTAAAAGAAAAACTGTGACCCTCCCACTCAAAAAACTACCAAGCATCTTCATGTCTAACTTTTTGAGAAGCGCCATAATTTGGTCCATACATTTATCAACAGAGCTACGATGGGCAGGTTATTGATAAATTATGTTAAGTGTGTAACCATTTGATTCATCCATTAAAGATACTTGTAAATCATGCCTCGGTGGGAGGTCATATTTTCTACCAATGAGTTGACTTATCCTTTAGGAGATCCAAACCATGCAAGATCTAGGATTCATGTGCTCCAGTAGGGAGTAACACTTCACCACATGCAAATGGACCATCATATGTAGAATGTGGACTCTCACATGAGCATCCTCTCCTACTTAATCTTTATGGGCTTTGAGTTTTAATAAATACCATCTTGTTTAGATGCAATTTATTAATCATCCTATATTGTTTCATTATATATCTCATATATAATGAATGCATGGCAAAGCCTTTAGCAATTATTCTAAATGGCATACTATCACATAATATCACATATTATTAGCATCCATCCATCCATTCATCTCATGAATAATAACACTACTTTTGATTGTCCATCCTAGAACATAGAAATAAATTACAAAGCTCTTGGCCCAGAAAAAATGTCTTGGACTTGGATCTTCTGCTTTCAACTCTTCGCTCACATGACCTGTCCCATTTGGTAAAAAGTGTGTAATGACATTTATTTTACAAAACTTTTTGTTTTTAATAAAACCAAATTTCATCAATATGAGAACAAAAATTCCAGCACTTGTTTTTCACAAAAAACAGAAACCTTGGTAATATGAAAACAAAAAATCTAGCACTTGTTTTTGATAAATCCGAAACTAAAAAATTTCAGCACTTGTGCTTCATAAAACCAAAACTTTGTTAAAACAAAATTCCAGCACTTTGGTTTTCACAAAACCAAAACTTTGCTCATACACCAAAGGATAAACCGAAACCATTACCTTCTTTTCCTTGATTTATAACTGCTTCATCTTCAACATTACAGAAATTTGTACAATAAAAAATCAAAGAAAATGGAAAAATGAAGCCAAGGAGGAAACATGATGCTGATAGGCCACCCTCCTTGTTATAAACCAAAAAAAGAAAACTTACAAGGTAACACTATATTCTATGGACAACCAAAAGTGCAAAACACACACTATATATATTTCTCTCACATAAAAAATATGCAGCATACAAGATATAATTGCCAACCCATGCATCACAGATAGGAACTAAAATCATGTATAATAAAATGGCTTTGATATCAATTATTGGATAGAAAATAAAAGAATACTAGATTTGGCTAAACAGTAGATTTCAAAAACTTTTCTGAAATCAAAACATAGCGGAAACAACATAACAAATCTTGAAGAGATTTTCCTTAGTTGAAAGAAGCCAAAAATGAGACCCTTCTCATTCAAGTTTTGGCTAGGCTATGTAAGAGAGGAGAGAGTAAGTCAAAAATGCAACAAACTCTCCTCTAATTCTCTTAATTTCAGTCAGAGATGAAAAAAAGAAGTGAAGTTCATCCAATGCATCACTTCATTCTTTAATCAAACATAAAGAAGCCAATAAATGAGGCTCTCTCATTTGTTGAAGATGGCTACATGAAAAGACTAATAACCTAATTAATCAAATGAACCTCCTACTTCATTAATCAAATGAACGCTCAAAGTTTACATTACATGCCATCATTAAAAGACAACCACTAAACTGTTTAATGATAATATCATTACTGCATTTAATGATGATGAAACATGATAAAAACCATCTTAAATTTAGCAATTCAATGCTAAATGTGTGTAGTTACACATTTAGCTATAAAACCGAAATTTGCCCTTCTTTTTTATTTAATAACTTTGTTTCAATTTAATTGATCTAATTAATATTAAATCAAACCAAAGTCCAACCCAATATTAAATGTTCATTTAGGCTTCTAATTAGCAATTAATTAGTGTAAGCCAAACATTCAATCATAGGCTTTAATACTGAATTTAATTAACTCTTAATTAAATTGTTTCAGCATTATTCTTATTTCGAATCTAATTTGGTCCTTTCTTCTTTCTTATTTTGGGTAATCTCTATTTATATATCTTACTTTGTTTGATAACCTTCCTAGAAGCCAAGTGAGGAATCTTTAGATAATTCAAGCTCCAATAAGCCCGAAATTAATTTAATCTCATTAGAATTAATTTCAACTTATTAACCAAATTTTATTTCACTAAAGACAATTAGTTGAACTCTTGAATTACTAAATATTATGAGAACACATGTTTCAAATAATATGTCCAATTTCAAACTCTATTATGAACCATATTATAGCCATCAACACAGCAAAGGGTAAAATTATTGTTTTACCCTTATGTTGGTTTTTCCTTTTAAATTTCCTGTTTTACTCTATATGGTGATTATCACAAAAGATCTCATTTTGGTGTTGAGACTTGATGGGTAGCTAGTCCATCAAATTTCCGGCGCTAGTTTAATTACCAATCTCCATAAAACATCAAGAAGTAATGATATCACTATTTATTTGAGTGATGTTTCCGAAATATGTTTCGATTAATAATACCAACATGTAGACACTGGACTAATTCTTTTTAAAAATCCATTCCTATTATATCAAGAATTATAATGAAACACGTATGAGTTCACTACTCATCAATATTATGATTTGTAATAAACAAATGTTAAAGCATATGTTTTAAGATTGAAGTAACGACCTATTTTATTTTAAAATACGTGATTCTAGATTCATTTAATAGTGTCATTATCGATAGTTGACTACTATCATGATATAAAAATCATCATTCCCTTGAAGTAAACTCCTTTACTTGCATGGAGATAAATCGCAATACTACAGTCTAAACTATAATAAGGCGACCAACTTGATTATTCAACTGTGAATCAATTATTTAGATTATAATAATATACATGTTTCTCTTGCATCTTTATTTATATGTATATTACTTATAAAAGAATCTTGGTACCTTATGACTAGTTATATTATGCTCATACAAATAAAACCAAACTCTTTTGTTTTATTATTAATAAATATTTTTATTACAAAAAGTAATTGGAAGAAGATTATGTTATATGTAAATACACTTGCTTTCTAGGGCACTATATTTACATAACTCCAACATTTAATAGGAAAGGGGAAGGAGGAATATAGGAAGGGTCCTCATTTTTTTCTTAACCCTTTTTCTGCTTCTTTTGGTCTTCTATAAAGTGGGTTTGAGCTGGTCTATTCGTTGGTTCTCCTAACTCTTTCCTACTCCTAAGTGCGTTAGTCTTACGTTGATCTTTTGAATTTACTTTCATATTGCGCATAAAGTTTTCAAACTTTACTTACGAAGTTCCCTAGAAAGTTAGCCCATTCGAACCTCTAGGTTGTGAATATAAGAGGCTTAATCTTCTGTTATTTGCTCAAGTTTCTATTCCAATCTCTTTTGAGCCTCTTCCATGTTCATGAGTTTATCTATGATCTGATCAAATTTGGAATTTGATGAACTGGACTCATTTAGCTTAAATCCTAATAGGTCTTGATGTCCCAAATGAGTCCTTATATTGTTAGACTAATAGAAATCTGGGTGGTTTTGCCACCTGGGATTGTACATGTTTTAATAAGAATGATGACTTCCCTAACCAAATTGTTCCTTATTAAAGTCTGCAAGAGTCCTTTGATTCCTATAATGTTTTTCCTCCATCATTTAACCTTTTGGACTCCTCATAGTTACCTAGTGATGCCTAAATTGATGTGTCTTCTACTTTACACCCAATCTTCCTTCTCTCGCTCTTTATTTTTCCTAATCCTTAAACTAAAAGAATTAGACTAATCCTACACCTCCTCGACAATGGTGCCAAAAACTTGATCGAGGGTATCGAGTCTTACAATTTATAGCCTTCAATTACTGCAAGAGCATAGGTCGAGAATTGTAGCAAGTGAAGGGTTGATCCCACGAGTAGGGTCAATTAATCTAATCCTAGGTTATCTAAGGCTAGAAAATAAATAAAATAAAAAAGCACATAAAAGTAAATTCGGGAATTTGATTAGCAAGAATTAAATTTTGGAAATTGAGACATAAGTAAGGGAAATTGAGCAACACACAAGTCACAATGAAAATCACTCAAGAGAAATTGCCAAGTTATGAGAGGCGAGATTTTCCTATCATTAATGTTAATCTAGCCATTTATGCGTTATTGTAGTGTCAGTTCTAGACTATCAAAGGGCTGATTACTCTCTCTCAACTTATAACCGTTAAAACCTAATTGAATTATGGAGTTTGCAATCTCTCAATTTGACAAAAGACCAATAATTCTAATTAGATCTTAAGCTCTCTAATAAACTACCGGGACTCACACGAGATCTATCTTCTCACAAAACTTGATAAGATTAACCTCGTGATCTATTGAATCGTCTAACTCTTGTTAATCCAATCCAATCATTTTATCCGATTCACCCTCTCGATTTATTACCAAAATATGCAAATACCATAATTGATCACAACACCCAATCAATAAAACACAAAATGACTATGTTAGCATTAAATGAAGGTAAATCTTGAAAGAATAGTTAGAACATCATGAACAATAAAAAATCCATCATCATACAATCCATTTCAATCTTATACATTGAATGAATAAAAATGGATATGTAAAGGAGAATGAACTTGGATTGGATAGTTCAGGTAGCCACAATGTCAGGAGACCTAGTTATCTAGGAAGATAGCAGTGTCAAAAGACCCGGTTCTTCTTCCTCTTCTTCTTCTCTCTCTCTCTCTCTTTTCTTTCTCTCTCTTTTTAAAGCTTTACAAATGTGCAAAAAATGAAGCTCTCTTTAAGGTTACATCTCTTTCCCTTATATAATATTTATAACTAAGGAAACCCTAGGGTCTTTTCCAAGTATGAAAGGTTCGAAAAGTCCCTTAAAGACTCAAGTTAGGAAGGCTGTGCGTATATTATGTTGCATAGGCCATGATCATGGCACCCTTTACATCCAGTTTTATCACAATCGTGGCTTATTGCCATGATCGTCGTCCTGGTTTTGGGTCCGACCCTTCTTCAATCGGTCTTCAATACTTGACCTAAAACACTAGCAAACTCATCAAGGCATAGTAAATATATAATATTAAAGCTCAAAAGCATACTTTAACCCATAAAACATTTAAAACACAATTATCTATTAACTAATAAAATTCAAACCTAAACATGCACTAAAAAATCAAATTAATAACTAAATACAAACTAAACTACCCATACAAACATGATGTAATCTATAACTATCAGTTACGATGCACTACCAATAAACTCTAAGGTTAATAGTATGGATGAAGAATAGACGAAGACACAAGCAAGGACAAAATTGATGCTCAAGAATCATACATCTTCCATTCACAACCCCAAGGTAGAAGTGTGTCAGCTTGCCACTATATTGATAGTCAAAAATTCAGGTAACCTTCTCAGTACTACTGAATCCATCCTAAAGGAGCAAGTGAAAGCAATGCATTTGAGAAGTGGGAAGCATTTGGTAGAACCAGTTCAAAAGCAAGCCAAAGATAAGGTTGAAATAAGTCAGGAGAAAGGCAAATAAAAGATAACAAAAGAGGAGGAACCACTTACATTATAGCTCCATTATACGTACTCAAGTTACCATTTTCGCAGAGATTAAGTCAAAACCCTGCAAAGACCCAATTTGCAAAATTTTTGGAAAAGATTAAAAATCTACATTTGAGTTTTTCATTTGAAGAATTGCTTGAAAATATTTCCAAGTATGCAAAAGTTATTAAAGGAGCTACTTTTTTGTAAGCGAAATTAGGATTCAAAGCAAACAGTAGCTAACAGCAAGTTGTAGTTTAAAGATGACCAACTACATGCCATTAAAATTAAAAGATCCAGGTAATTTCACTATTCCTTGCATTGTCAATAGGGTGGAATTTTCTAAATATTTGTGTTATCTTGGTGCAAGTATTAATCTTATGCCATTGCCTACTTTTAGGAAATTAAAGCTGGATGATATAAAGCAAACCTCAATGAAATTTAGTTAGTAGATCATTCAATAAAGAAAGCATTTAGAGTTGTGGAAGATGTTCTGATAAAGGTTGACAATTTTGTTATTCATGTTAACTTTGTAATTCTTGATATTGTAGAAGACATCCAGTCTCCACTCATTATGGGACATCCATACACGAACATTGAGTGGGCACTCATTGACGTTAATAATGGGTTCTTAATTCTGCATATTGGTGACAAAAAGGTGAAATTCAACATGAATAAGACATTGAATAGCAAGGCTGAGTGAAACATTTGTATAAAAGTTGATATAGTGGATGATTATATGGAGGAATAATAGAGAGCAAAGATTGAGTAGAAGAGTGAAGTAGATGACAATGAGATAAGTATAGAAAAGGGGAGTTAGATGACAATCAAAGTAGGAACCTGTAGAGAGAACAGAGTTACCAACCCTACCTTCTTGTGAAAAAACCACCAACCATTGAGCTCAAACCACTACTAGTGCATTTAAGGTACAAATTACTAGGTAAGGATCAAACACTACCAACAATTATTTAAAATTAGTTGAATTAGGACATAGGAAAAGAAAGTGGTTGAGATTATAAAGAGAAGAAGGAAAGCTATGGGGTTGAAAATATCATACATCTGAGAGATAAGTTCCAGTATTGTTATGTACAGAATAAATCTCGAGGATGGTTGTAAGACAGTAAGGGATAAGTAGCGATGATTGAATCCAAACATTAGGAAGTTATCAAAAAGGGGATTATCAAGCTTCTAGATGTAGAAATTATATACCTAATATTAGATGGCAACTAGGTGAGTATAGAATAGTTTGTAACTAAGAAAGACCGAAAAAATGGTGGGAAATGAGAAGGGTGAGTTGATATCAACCGGAATAGTTATTAGATGAGAGGTCCGATAGATTACAGGAATCTCAAGTTGGTGACAAAGAAAGATAATTTTCTATTACCTTTTATTGATCAGATGACAAATTCTGGCTATAATTAGGTAATTATATGTCCATATGATCAGGAGAAGACAATGTTTACATGCCTATATGGAACTTTTTTGTATCGGCGGATGCCATTTGGACTTTGAAATGCACCAGCTACATCTCAATAGTGTATGATGGCAATTTTTTTAGACATGACTGAGGATTTTCTGGAAGTATTTATGGATGATTTTTCAATATTTGGAGATTCTTTAGGCCAATTTTTGACAAATTTAGACATTCTCCAACTGTGTGAAGAGTTAAATTTAATTTTAAACTAGGAGGAATGTCACTTAAATGTTCAGGAAGGAGTTGTCTTGGGATATAAGATATCATGTAATGGTATTGAAGTGGACAAAGTGAAGACTGAAGTCATCGATAAGTTTTCACTGCCAAGTAATGTCTGAGGGGTCAAAGCTATAGGGTGGACTTTAGCAGACATACCTGGCATTAGCCCAGCCATTTGCACACATAGGATCTTACTGAGTGAAGGATCAAAGTCGGTGAGGCAACCTCAAAGGAGACTTAACCCACTTATCTTAGATGTTGTGAAGAAAGAAATAACGAAGTTGTTGAGTGCAGGGATAATATATCCCATTTCTGATAGTGAGTGGGTTAGTCCAATTCATGTAGT
>JAOTIZ010000201.1:13564845-13581465 GCA_027123425.1 Erythroxylum panamense | reverse complement strand
CCCGGTAGGCCGGTAGGACCGACCCCAGTTGGACTGGACCTTAGCATTTATATTCTAATTAATTAATTAAGTAATTAATTAATTAATTATTATATAAAATTAAGACATGTGCCGTTGGTGTTAGTGTAAAGTGATAAACTTTTGACTTTTCAAAAGTTTATTCATTTAATGCTTAGCCAAATGTATGGTTATTTATCCACCACATGTCTTGATCTTATGGAAGCAATTTTTAAGTGTTAAAAATTAACATAAGATGGCTGGAGTTAGGGGGTTGCCGTCGATGCTTTTGGCTTCAAAAGGAAGAACAATTTTTCCTTAAGTGTTAAGGTTACAAAGTTTGAAAAGGTTTCAAGTTTCTTCTTCTCCTTAAGGCATCAACGAGTATTTCCTTCTCCAAGCAAGGTTTCAACATCGAATCAAGCTCTCCACAGGACAGAGGTAGGCTCTAGCAGGCTTTATTCTGTTCTAGCTATTCCCGGGTCAAAAGTGTTTGATCCGGTTAGGTTTTCTGATCTCTGCGTGGATACCTTTAGAGATAGTCTCTATTGGCTATTCTGGTTTGAGTCTTCATACCGACACCTGGATCCTGGCTTTCGGGAAGGTCTCGGGAATAAAAATTTTTGTTTCCGCTGCTGGAACATGTGATGTTCCTCCCGGGATTTTCCTACAGTTTTAACTCACTATCATAGTTCTTTGTATGAAGGACATTAAAAGGTTAAAAAGACAGTTGAAAGAATGTTGAATTGTGGATTCTTTTAGCCAACATTGTTCAAGGATGCGTAAGGCTTTTTGAAAAGTTATGACAGATGCTAGAGAGTCTCAAACATTTTAAAAAGAGATGAGATGCCACTGTCGATAGTCTTCAAAGTTAAAATCTTTGATGCTTGGGGGCTACACTTCATTTCCATCCTCTTTCAAAAATACTTATATCCTGGTGGGTGTTGATTATGTATCAAAATGAGCCAAGATTATGGCAACTCCAATAAATGATGGTTGAGTAGTTTAAAGATTTATAAAGTGAATATTTAATTGGTCCAAAGTGTTAAGGGTCAAAGTCAGTGATAGAGGTACACATTTCTATTAAAAAAACCATTTGAGGCTCTATTGAAAAGATATGGGGTGTAACATCTAGTTGTAACGCTTTACCACACCCAGATAAGTGGACAAGTAGAAACGGTGAATAGAAAGCTAAAAAAGATCTTAGAGAAGATTGTTAATAGTTTGAAAAAAGATTGGACAACCAAGCTAGATGATGCAATTTAGGCCTACTGGACAACCTTTAAGACAACCATTAGCACCATACCCTACCAATTAGTTTATGGCAAGGCTTGTAATTTACTAGTGAAGTTAGAGCAGAAGGCATATTGGGCAGTCAAAGCATTATATTTTGACTTAAAAGTAGTAGGTGAGAGAAGATTGCATGACTATGAAAATACCAAACTATATAAGGAACAAACTGAGAAATGACATGATGCTCATCTAAAAAATAAGGAGTTTGAGGTCAGAGATATGGTCTTATTCTTCAACTCTCACCTTTGATTATTTCCTGGTAAGCTAAAATTAAGATGTGGTGGCCCATTTCAAGTCCCTAAGGTTTTCTTACATGATATTGGAGTTGACCAATGACAAAGGTGAGACATTCAAGATCAATGACCACCAACTTAAGTCTTATTTTAGAGGAAATTTGCCCTCAGATCAAGAAGTGCTTTCCTTCTGCCCACTTAAGTAATCTGAGCATGGTGAAGAAGTCCCACTAGTGACTTTAAACCTAGCATTGGTTTGGATATGCATTTATTCTCTATATGTTTGTGTATTTTTCTTAATTAACAATTTACAATTTTTTCTTTGCTTGTTTCAGAAAAGAGAGATTAAGGCATGGTTGGCAAAAATGGAGCACTAACAACATTATAAGAGTAAGAAACTCCTCAAAATTTTTGAACTTCAAGGAGTACATGTGCCATCATCGACACCTTCGCTGCCATAATTTCCATAAGCATTCTCTTGCCTTTAATTTTTATTTATTTTATTTTTGTTTGCTATTTGTGTTATATATTTTATTTTTCCATTACATATCACCTTCACACATTGAGGACAATGTGTCATTCACGTGTAAGGGAGTGGTATGCAATTGCATTGCATGTTGCTTGTATATATGACTCCCCATTTTTGTGTAATATGCATTTTTTGTATACTTTTTTATAAATTTTTTCTTTTCTCATTTAGTTTGCATATGCTTGACTATTTGAATGGGTAATGGCTGAAATTTTAATGAGAACTAGCTTACTTTTGAACAAAACTGTTTAACTTTTGAAAATATATTAGCTTAGGAAGTTATGTGTTAAGTGTCTTTAATATAAATATGTATGTTAATTAGGATATTGTGACTTATTTACACTCTATTTCACTCTATTTCATGTGTTTATCATTAGAAGTCATTTAAATAGGTAAATAATCCTAGTTACCTCTCATGTAAATAATTGTCTATAAAGAAATGAAGTAGGTTAAAAATGTGAAAAAAAGAAAAAAAATATGTCGTTTGAATATATAACTATTCCATTGACCTGTTAGGTTAAAAATATAGATAGTAGCTAGTTATGAGTAATGGTATAACTAATTAGATGGGGACATTCATCACAAATGTTTGTTTTCGCATCAAAAGGCTAAAACGTCTACATATGAAACCCAAGCTCTAAGTATGGCTTCCTATGCTTCAATATATCCATCTTGCCTTCAACATCCTCCCTTCTTACTCTCGTTCTAATTCAAAATGGTAAGAATCAGTATAAACTCAGTCATCAAACCCTACTATCCACCAAAAATAGATGAAGGCCATCCTATAGTACCACTAGAAATGGAGATTCGCCAAGAGGGAGCATAAAGCTAGGAAGCCACATTGGTTGGCATATTCATTAGTAATAGAAGTCCATTTCCACGATCTCAAGCTGGGCTCATAGAAACTTCAAAAGCAGGGGCTTGCAGGATGTTCTCTTTAGCTTTTCTTCCAAGGAAAAGCTAAAAAAGAGAGGAGGACCTTAGCACTTTTATCAACTACCCATTTTTTACGAACTTTGTAACTAAGCATAAGTCTTAACAAAGTGAAGAATGAAAACATTCTAGCATGGATGAATATGCATAATGTTTCTCTTCAGCATTAGCTAGTTACTTGCGCAAAATATTATGCATAGATGACAGGTACCAAAGAAGAAGAGAATAAGGTTTATAAGAATATATATAAGTATTGAGCTTGTTAAGGAGCTCTTGGATATCATACCACTAATAAGAATAGGGTCAAAGAAATCACTCTATAAAAACTCAATATTAGTAACCTATCAGTGGATACCTCACTTAAAGCGCAAGGAAGGTTTTGGAAGATTATAAGGAAGTTATTCAATAAATAAACGTATAAAGAGATGGTGGGAGTAGACAATGAGGACAACTCGAAAGAGAGGAGTGGCTTAGATGATGGAATACCTAATGCTACGACCCCAACAATCTAGAAGGAATAGATAGAAAATTTAAGAGAAGGTGCCATTAATTATGAGGACAACATTTCTCCCTCAGAACCAGCTAGGGAGGAGTTAACAAAGAGCTTAAGTGATGGTGAAACTATGCTTGAACCTAATAATATCACATAACACCTCAACCAAAAGAGCTCTCCGGGTCCAATACAATAGTGGAAGAGATGGTTTTGAGGGTGAGTAGTAGAAAATTAGCAAAATGAGAGGATCTAAGGGATCAAAAGGTAATTCCTCTTCCAAATGATAACTTTAATATAGAATGTAGAAAGGATAAACTACCAAAGAAAGTAGTAAATTTTCAAGGGTTTTTTTATACAAGAAAAGCCACTAGTTATTGGTATTTTGGTAGGAAAAATGTATAGCACAAAGTAATTAGGGTCTTAAAGGAATTTTTTATTTAATCATTAACACTAGTACTATGGGAGAATATTTGTAGGTTATAATTCTAGTAGAGTATTGATGAAGAAGTTTAACGAAAATGACTAAATGATCCACACAGAAATACACTTCATTTAGAAGGGGGTCATGTGTGCTATAATACTTCTTTTGTGTACGGTTCAAGAAACCAAATTAAATATCCTATAACATATGGATATTGATCATTTTTATGTCAAACTAATTTAAAGACAAGATATGAAGGAAAAATTAAACACTTGTAATAGTCCGAGAAAACAATCTTTATGTTACTCCATGGATTATTAATTTGGCTAATTATGTGTTTAGTAGATAAGGAAATTGAAAGGGTTTTATCCCAAGAAAGCAGGTATTCCGCGACAAAGTCATAAGAAACTTCATTATCCTTCTAACCTAATAATTATCAAATGTTAGTGAAAAAGATTAGAAAGCAAACAAGCTCGATCCATAAGATTAACAATACTTTCTAACAGGAAAATATCTTGTTTCACGGACATATTCTTTGATCTGATTGTAATTGGCTTCTCTTCCGCATATGCTACCAATTAATTATTGCTTTGTCGACCATGGAATACGTATTGATTCTTTTAGCCTGAGATTGATGTGAAAGATGCAAAATTGGGGGGATGACGTAAAGTGAAAACTTGTATCAATAAGCTTTCAGCCAGATTCTGCCCATACCTAATTAAGCGCTCTCCAATTTTGGCCACCAATGCCTCCCTTATCCACAAGGGTTACTTTATTCTTATACCTTTGAAAGTCATTTGGCCGGTCCTATTCTATGCCCTTAAGTAACTCTCAAGCAGGTTCTTTTAATTCAATCTCATTTTAACTTCAATTGCCTAATGGCATGTTTGGTTCACAGGAATAGGAATTCTATTCCTGGTCTATTCCTAAAATTTTTCTATTCCTTTATTTGGTTAGACAAAAATATCAGAATACATATTTCCGTGTGTAACTCGCACAAGCAGGTTATAACTATATACAAATCTGAATAGTGGGAGAGATTACCTATCCAGAAGCAAATCTGCATCTGGATGGGATATATCTTGAAGAAAGTCGGTATACATTATCCTGTTTTTTGTTTTTTTTTTTGAGTTCCAAACCTAAAGACTATAAAAGGTCTGCAATTAAAACCGTGGAAACAAAAATGTCAGAAGTCTCCGTGACTTTAAGGAGCAGAGGCTTATCGTCAGGCGTGACAGTGGGTAGACGCCGGACCTCTTGCTTTTTGGAAAACGTGATAAACACTTAATATCTTTGCCAATTTAATAATTCGTTATATAGAATTAAACAATGAAATTCATTTAAGTGATTCTTATATAAGCTATAATTACTTTTATTGACTCAAATTTCCAATATTTTAAATTAAAATTTTAAAAATATTACTTTCACAGCTTAAATTAGTATTGAACACGATTATTGTTGTGGAACAAATTAAAGGAGTATGGATCTTCCATTAATATTTGGAAACTCAATAATACGTTAGATCATTTAGAAGAAGAAGATAATTTAAGCCTTATGAACTGTTGAGAAGACGTCTCAATATACCATCTATAATCAAGCCACTACTTTAAAAATAGAGGGGCATTTGATTAAAAAGCTATTTTCACTAACATATTGTTTTTTCACCATATTCCTATTTTAGTGAAAAATATCTTCATCACACAAGGAGTATATTTCCATTTACATTGAACAAATTTTTAGTTAAAATTGAGTGATTTGAAGAAGCAATCACCAAAGGACACGATACAAATTTTCAAAGGCATAAGCTTTACATTTGTATGAGAAAGTTTCAACAGTTGAAAAATAGCCTTAACGCATTCCATAGGAAGAAGTACAGCAACACTTTTCAAGCTATCTCTTTAATGTGAACCTTAATAAGAATAGTAAGAATTAATAACCGAAATATTCATGACTTTTCCCTAGGACCGCCTAAGCAATCATATTTATGAAATTAACTTAGACCATTGATTGTATGATCAAATAAGAACCCAAGTTATAAGAAAAGCTATAGATGCAACACTCAAAGATAAAGATGAGAAGGTGAGTGATAAGTTTGAATTATGAGCACCATAAGTTAAAAATTTCACAAGTTCAAAGACTTTAATGGAGAACCAAAAAAAAAAAATCCTCTAAAAATTTATTAATGATACTTATGATTTACATCCTACAGAAGCATAAAACGTAACTTTATACAGAGCAAGGTCTAAAACCTTAAAAATCAAACTTAAATCCAATTTTAATTTGAAGTTACAAATATTTAGCTTGTTTAAAATAAAAGAGATTCGAAAATAAACTTAATTCATTAATTTTGATCTTGAAATAGGAAAGTAAGTACAAAAGATATGCAAATAATAAGGAAAAGGAAACTAAAAATCTGAATTGGCTAGAAATTTGTCCAAAATAATAAAAACAAGTCCAATAGTTACAGCTTCCTTTTCATTCTCACGCTTGTGTCAAGTAGTTAACTTTTGAGAGCCATAACATGAGCTACTGAGCTCCAAATGATGTGAATTTTGATTTATTGGATATATGAAAGTGTCTTATAGAATTTGTGGTTTTAGGCAACTTAGAATTCTATAATCTTTTTAAAATTAGAAGAAAATATTTTACTACACTATTTGTTCAGTTAAGTTAACTACTATTGAATTTGAGGAATGATTTAATTGTTCAAAGTGCAAATATAACTTTAATTAACACATTTAAAGCTTCTGTAATCTTCTTTGGACCTCCGTTGCTCAATGGATCACTAGTTTTATGCTTTTAATTCTTTTTGGATTGTCATCATTCCCACTCTTCTTAAAAGGATTTATCCTCGAAACAGTAACTTCATGAAAAGGAAATAAGTTTGCAATATTGGAAGTATTATGCACACTATGCTCCCTAGGTAGATGTAGCTTATATGCATTTTCATTGATCCTTGCAATCATTTAAAAAGGATCAACTCCATTTAGATGTTATTTAAATCAAATGTAAATTGGAAATTTCTCCTTGTATGTATGTAATTAAACTAAATCATTATGGTAAAAAACAACTTATTTTTGACATAGGTAAACCAATTCTAGAATCCAAAGAAATATTTGTTCAAGGATGTTTAGGTATAGGCAAAAGAGTATACAACTCATGAAGTTTAACTTTATAATTGACTTGCTTACGTGTTCTTACAAAATCTTTCAATGTCATGTTAGGCCAAAAGAAATGTTCATGAAATACATATAAAGTGTTTGCAATGCTCAAATTCCTTAACAAACCTCCTCTGTTTGTTTATTTTATGCTAAGCTGTAAGTATACAAGTTGTATATTGTAGTATAACTGATATCAATACCATAAGGACTAAATATAATAACCTAACAATTTGAATTACACTTTGTATAAGGCAATAAAAGATTGAATTAATTGAAAATTAAAGTAAACTAACAAAATTTGATGATCAAACAAATAAAAGATAACAATAAAATCGAAGTTACTCAATGATGGAAACTTAGGGATTATTAAATCTTTGTTTTGGATTCCCTTCACCTTGTGAAATCAACAATGCTTGATCATATATATCTAAAGGTTTTGATTACCTCTCTTGAGATCTAATCAAGTAATCCCAATTGAAATAGATAAAATTTGATTTTGTAATCTCTCGATTTCTCTAAACTACTCCTGACCACTCAATTGGATTTGAAGCAATACTAAAGATAATTAACTAACAATTAAGATCTCTCTTCAGTTACTTGTTAACTTGATATTTTTAATTCTATTAGGGGTACTAACTCTTGATGTGAAACTTAAAACAAATAAATTAATACAATCTCTCAAATCAAATCAAGTATGAACAAAACAAATATATCACAACAGTAATATATTAAATTCAACAAGGTTAAAATTATACAAAAAAATTCAAGAAGAACACCCTAATATAGATTTAGCAATCCATAATCATGTTCAAATATAACTATTCGGATTTATCATACAAGGCAATGAAGTAGCGAAAGAGAAGAGAATGAAATCAACTTGAAGCCTTGATCTAGAAAATCTAGAAATGTGAAATTAAGCTTGATGTTTCTACTTATATGACTTTTTATTTTTGATGTGCAACTTTTTTTTTGACGTTTTGTTTCTTCTTTCGGTGCCTACACAAACTCTAAAATCTTCCTCCATTTTGTGTCGCCTTTAATAATATCCCTTTATAGAACAAAATAAGGTTTGTTTAAGTGGCTGTTTATCTTAAAAACATTTAAATTCGTGAATATACATGGTTACAAAAGCTTATATGGGCAACATACATGGACGTATATCTTTACATGGGTATAAAAAGTGTCATTAAAGTTGTAAATGTTTGTAGCGAATTACTTAGTCACTATACGTAACCGTGTATCTCTAAATTTACTTCAATTCTTCATTTTGTGCAACGATTTCATCCAAATTGTTCTCCTTTTAGTTCACGAAGGCAATTATTACCCAAAAAAAGACTTGAAGCACAATAAGTACCAAAAATACTATTAAACTCGTATATAATAAGAAAAAATGTTAAATATGGGACTATGAATATAGATAATTAATCATTTATCAAACATCTCCACATTTAAATCTTTGCTTGTCCTTAAACATTCATAATCCAAATCATCAAACTTACAAATGTTCATCCCTTATTAACCTTAACCTATCCATCTACACTCCCAAATCATAATATTATATTAATCAAATTAATATACAAGTAGATTCAAATTATCTTAGAACCAACTTTCAAGAGTCAATATCAATAGTAGCTAATAGATAATCTTTTTGAAATTAACAGGACAAAGGTTTATGCCTTTATTAAGGATTCAATCAATGCATTCAAAGTGTTTAGGGTGAAAATTATAGGAACTCTTAAATCAATACAGAGAAGGGTTCTTAACCACAAGCTTACAATAAACTCATATCTATACCACTTATAAGTAAACTAGAAACAAAAATCAAATGATGTTACTACAAGGTTTTAATGAAGCTTAGGTAAAGGTACAATAGGGATAATAAAAAAGGTGATAAAATTGAAGGAAATTTACATTAAAAAAATCGTGAAACTTAGTTCTTCACTACATTGGTCCTTTACATCATAATTCCATTGGTATAATTATTTTAACATTATCTTTTTTATTATACAACATATAATTTTTTTAAGCATTGATTATGTGTCAACAATCAAAGAAATATTAAAACTACTTAAAATTCTTTAATATAATCCAAATTTCAAGCAATCAAGTAAATGTAAATCCTTTAGGTTTTAAACATAATAAAATAACTTTAAAGAAAAATCAAATAAAGGCTAATATGGTAATAATCAATGCAAATGCTAAGTCTCAAAGTTGGTTACTCCTAAGGGATAACATATGGTAGGATAATAATCAAGAAAACAAACTAAAATAAAAGGTTGAATCTAAATGCTTTTATCATTTCAATTCTTCTAATTTATCAATATGATCTTAATATGGATAATGAAAGAAAGTTCTAAAATTATCCAGCTACGTACGATAACACACGTGAAAAAATAAAACAACCTTAAATAATAAGATGTATTTGCTCTTATGAATAAAAGCTCTCAAAAAAATCCTTTCATGTAAATAATATGTAAATTCATTCAAATTAATCACCTCAATGATTAATAAAAACATGACTTATAAAAGCAAGTATATTCTAACTTTCATTCTTGTACACACTAATTCAATTTAATAATCTATAATGACCTAAAGCAATTTGGGCATATTTTACAAAAGTCATGATGCCAATTAATAAGAATTTATATAAAAAAGATTAAAATAGCTCACTGTTCATCCTCATTTTGCTCATTTGATCCCCTTGGAACATCTTGCAATCTACTTTGTGTTTGTTATACTATTTTCTATATCTCCTTCTTGCTTTCACTTCTGTCATCCCCCTCCCCTCCTTGTCTCAACTTCTCACCTTTATATTGTAATCCATCCTTTTAGACTAGTCACCTTTCTACTTGTATCTTTATCCTTAATTGACCTATTTCATGAGTTGGTCAATTATGTAATAGCCGCAAGTGCATGACGTAGTTGTAATTAGTATCAATAAGTATGGGTCGATCCCATGACGATAGTGACTATTAGTAATTAAACTTTTTCCTATTATCTAGCGTACAAATTAATTCTGGATTTTAATAAAAAACTAAAGCAAGTAAAATAAAATAGGCAACGATATTGAATAGAGAATTAAGAATTCATATAGAAACTTACTGATATCAAATAATTAGTATCAAAGTTTTGAATCCTCCTAAACCTTTAACATATTGACCTTTTATTACTCAATTATTTTATTAATTTATTACACTGTGGGGACTCCTATGGACCTTTGACTTAAATACTTCTTGAGGCTTCTAGATTTTCTCGTCTAATTTTGTTCTAAAAATAGCCCTAAAATATTAAAAGTATAAAAAATTGCATGCTAGAAAGCACCCTGCCACGATCGTGACAGAGAGGTTGCATTATTGCCTACCTCAAATGTAGGAGGTGCCACAATCGTGGCATTCCTTCCATGCTTCAAATTCTTCCTCTTTTCCTATTCCATTCACTGACAAACACATCAACACCTTGTGAAACATAAAATTAAGATCAAATTATTTTTCTAAACTAATCAATCAATTCAAACACATGAAAACACTAACAATAATATAATTCTAATTCCTAAAAACATGATATCATATAAGAAAACACTTAGAAACAGACTCAAACACCTAAAAAACTTACTATAATCTACACCTATCAACATCCTTGCACTTAAACCTATGCTTATCCTCAAGTAAAACTAAAAAAACTAACATAAACAAAACGCAAAAACATATAAACACAGAATCATACAATAGTGCAATAATGGTACAATGGTATCAAATCTCATGGAATTAACTTCACTAATGTTTAAGCGCTTTGATTTGAATATACATATCAAACAAAATGCTAACACCTATTCACACACCTATGACACTTGTAAGCATGCATTTATTATCATTGATCAATTAAAAAGGTAAACTATCACTAAGTAACCCTTCATAAAAGTGCTTGTTATTTTGAAAACATCATTAGGTTTAATTTTATTATAAGCACCATCTTTTTATATTTTCTTTAACAATCACCTAGTAATTTAACATGAAGGTAAACACGTTGTCATGAATCTCCCTCATTTACTCAACTAAGTTACTTTTTAATCTAACTTGTTTAAAGTGTCATTCTATTTTTTTGACATAAAGATAAACATATTATTATGAATGCCCTTAATTACTTAATTATATCACAACTTGCAATTGGCTACCAACTCTATTCTTAACCCAATTTTCTTAAAAAGTGCCAACAAAATAACAATTTTATTGGCACATTTTTATCACATTGTTGTCATACCTCATTTCTTCTTAGTCAATCATTCTCATGAAAGGTACTAATGATGGATACCAATTTAAATGAATGCAATTATAAATTTATACAAAAAGTGTCATAAAGTGAAAAAATAGGTGTCATACCCTAATTAACATGTGTATGCAATCTAAAGACACTTAAACCATAAAATTCACAATTTACTATGCCTTTACAATTTAAATGACCATGTTCAAAAATAAGTCAATCCCATTCAATTCATACAATTGAACATTCGCACAATACACACATCATTCAATCAAATGTTCATTTAATGCCAACCTAACCAAAGCCAACATAATACAAATGCCAATTTCACACAAAAAATAAATTGTTAATTCATAATGTCCCCAAACTTAAAAAATACATTGTCCTCAATGTGAAAAAATAAAAATAAAGAAAATAATAATAAAGAAAAAGTAAGAGCAAGAAAACTTATCATGATTTGGGTGGTGATGGTGTTGAAAAGGGAGTTAAAGACATTTTATGCCATAAGGGTCCATCAATTCAACTCCCTACAAAAAAAAAAGAAAACACTAAAAAATTAAATGAAAATAAAAATAAAATCTATCATAGTTATTGAGTTGCCTTCTAAGTAGAGCTTCATTAATGTCATTGGTATGCCGTATCTTTCATATCTACCATCAAGTTGGGTCGATGATTAATAGCTTGCTTCCACTCATTTCTCCCTTTTGTAGTTTCTTAGCCTGTACATAAGATATGTTGTAAGATAATAAGAAGGACATGATTTAACAAATTAAGAAATCCAATTGCCTCCATTAATGCCCTTTTCCATAACAAACTATTAATAAAATACAAAATGATGGAACTCCCTGAATCATTAATTGAATCCAACAGTTTGTCCTCTAAGAAGATGAACTACTCTACTTCTTTTGCATCACCCTCGTCCACTCTTCTATGTCCTCTTTTTGAATAGAGACTTCCTTCTCTTCTTCAACCTCTATCTCCTCTTTCCTCTATTGTTCTTTCTCTTATTGAATTGCAACTTCATTTTTTAATTCGACCTTTGTCTCCTCTTGTGTATTTTTTCGCCATTTTTGCATACAATATGGATTCTCCCACACATAATCTGGTACCTTGCATTAATGATTGTAATGGTTACCCCCATAAATGTTACAACAAAAAAAGGGATGTCAATTATGCTTTTGTGGTACTTAGAAGACTCCCCACATTCCTTGTTACCAATGCATTGGAAATTTTCTCCATTTGAACCTCCACGTTATGAATGGAAGAGGAGTAGTTCTTCATTAGTTGGTCAAATTTGGTTTCCATCCTCCTCTAACTTTCATCTAGGCTATTAAACTTGAAGCTTAGCACATCTATTAACTTATCGAAATATGACTCTAAGGATCCAAGCCTATCCTACTGGAAACTTTGTAGACCTTATGCTCTTATATTGTTTCCTACAATATTATTCCAAGAAAAATTTGAATAGTTTTGCCACCAAAAATTATACGAGTTCAAGTAACTCCCATTTATGTTATGGTGCCTATGCTGGGTTAGAAGAAAAGACCTAAAATTTGCTCATCTTGAAGTAGATATTTTTTTCTTTTTCTATTCTAATGTTCAAGCACGTACAATCACACAAGAAAAGTATTATAATCCTTAAATTAAAAGAATTCAAATTGAATAAGATGCTAAATCAATTCTTAACAACAATGTAAAAAACTTGTTGATAAGTTTTACATAGAAAAATTTCAATACTGCAAGTATATGGATCGTAATCTGTAGTATAAAAGGTATCGTTACCGCGAGGACTCATAAGACACCTAAAATTTTGAAGGTACTTTGTTTAAGGTACTAAAAGATTGATTTAATTAAAATAAATTTACTGAAATTAAAATAACTAATAGAACTAAACAATTAAATATGTGAATAATTGAGACTAGCAATAAGATTAAACTTAATCAATGATGGAAACTTAGGAATTATTCTATCCTTGTTTTCTCTCCCCTTTATTTTGTTTATTCAATTATGCTTGATCTTAGATATCATAAGGTTTTGATTACCTTCTCTAGAGATCTAATCAAGTAATCTCAATTGAATTTGATAATAATAAATTTTAACCTCTCGATTCACAAAACTACATCTAACTATTCAATTGAATTTGAAGTAATCCTAAAGACAATGAGGTCATAATTAAGATCTCTCTTCAATTGTTTATTAATGTGATATTTGAAGGTATATGAAGTTATCAACTCTTGTTGTGCACCTTAACACAAATAACTTGATTCAATCTTTTGATTTATTACAAAGTATAAGCATAAAATAATATCATAAAGCATTCATATGCATTGATTTCAACAAGAATAAAGTTTAACAAAACAGATAAAAAACAATCCCTAATATGAATTTAGAAACCTATAATCTTGTTTAACATCCTAAAATTCTCAATCAACATCCAAGTCAATGAAATATATGAAGAGAAAGAAAGAAAAGCAATTTGTGTCTTGATTTGCAAACTTGGAAATTATAGAGTTGCTCTTGATGTCTCCTCTTTGATCTCTTTAATTATGATGTTTGGCCTCCTTTTTTGTGTTTTCTTTGCCTTAAATATTTCGTGATAGAGCGATTGCGGCATTCCTTCCATGCTTCAAATTCTTCTTGTTTTCTTCTCTTTTATTGTTTTCATTCACTAACAAACACATCAAACACCCCTTGAAACATAAAATTAAGACCAATTTCTTGTTCTAAACCAATCAAACAACTAAAACACATAAAAACATTAACAATAACATAATTCTAAGTCCTAAACACATGATTAACATTTATGAAAACACTTAAAAGAAAATTCAAACACCTAGAAAACTTACTATAATCTACACCTATCATGCACGATCTTGCAAGAGGCTCTCCAACTTACTGCTTCCTTGTGCACAATCATGGATGTATTTCTCCAGTTTTTATTCATATATACTTCTCTTTTTCCTGTCTCCACTCATCATTAAACACAAAAAATCCTTGAAATATACAATTAAGATCAAACTCTTGCCTTAAATATCAATTAAACAAAGAAAACAGACAAAATACTAAGAAGAACATAAATCTTAGTCCTAACCATATGATTATCATCTAAGAAAACACTAAAACATACTCTAACACCTAGAAAACATACTAAGTTTATATACCACCTTCTACTACAGCTCTTCCCAAATTTCTTCAAGCCAAGTCGTAGCCACCAAGCTGCAGACCTTGCTTCATGCCCACAATGCAGCACTGTTTTATTGTCTGCACCCCCTATTCTCCTCATTGATGTGACGATTTGATAAGGTTGTTTTTGGTCCATGGCATTGTGCCCTTACTACCGTATGAAATGTAAACTATGTATGTGTTAAATGCAATGCCTATGTTTTCTGCCATTTCTTCCTTGCTGTGCTACATTTTGGTTATTCTTATTTCCTTTTTTGTTGTCATTTTATGCTTCATTTTTCTTGTTTTTATTTAGTTATTTCCTTCTTTCTTCTTAAAGACACGTGAGTATTGATCTTCAAAAAATAACCTAAATGTAGTACTTTCGACTCACTTTAATTTATTTTCTTCCAAATTGTACCCAAAATCACATATGAATTAAAGTGAGTATCTTAACCATTTTCATATCATTAATTGCTAAGTGTAAATGATTAAATATATCAACAATTAAACACATATCGCCACCTTTTCTTCATCTACAAAGTCACCACCCGGCTATAAAATCTAGGACTGATTTAGAGATTAGAGCCATTTTAAGAATCTTAATATGGGGAATCTCTTATGGAAATTGTTCCTAATGATCCGAAAATACACCTAAAAATCAAAATGGAGCTGATTGGTATGAAGAGAGGCTTTAAGTGTGACCAGTGAGTGGGATGATAAACTGTTAAGGATTTTTGTCCCCTTAAGCAACAATGAGGGGACGCTATAGTGAACGGTGAGAGGCATGCATAGAGAGGTGCGGTAAAAGAGAGGGATTACGCAGTGAAGGAGAACTAAAGGGGTATCCAGTAGGGCTACAATATAGGGGCTGAACCATTTTTTGGAAAAGACCTATGAAAGGATTGACATCCTGATGGTAGCTCGGAGGCGGCATCGGCGTCGACGACCCAGGTTAAGTTTTTTTTTAATTATTTTGTTGTTTCTTTCTCTCATTAGAAGTTGACTGTGTTATCTTATGTTAATTGATTTAGGTTTTGTGTGTGGATAATCGGATTTTTGTTATTGTTTGGTTATTTGTGTATGAACCTATTGGGTATTGTGAGATGGTGACTTTAATGCATTCATTGAATCGTTAATTGCAAACCCATTGTTAGAATTTCGATCTAATTCGTAATTGTTATATTGAAATTCATATGTAGCAACTAATGATTCGTAATCATTAGGGATAACATGACCTAGGTTAAATGGCGTATCGTATGTGGTTGTTGCCTTGATTAATCAGTTTTCCTACTTTGTAATGCTACTGCCTGATTAAAGCTAGAGATCGTATCCCAGCTCATTCAGTGGTTAAGTTTAATTAACGATCATATCTTGATTAAACAAAACCTAAGGGAAAACTTAGGTTAATTGTTAACCTTGTTAACCCACGATTAATAGTTTATAGGAGAGGATAAAGAACAACAAATTAATGAAATATGCTAAATTAGGGTGTAGGTCGAGATTGAACCAAACAACTGGGTCCCCATTGAATTCTCCACTTTTACCATTGGTTTTCATGTTTTCTTTAATTTATTTTTATTAGTTAGTTTCATTTTATTTTCTTCTTTAAAAAACAAAACCCAAACACCCCCACCACACGTATTAAACCTAAACAAAGTTTAATTTTGTTTCATAAACTTTACATATAATCTCTGTAGGATCAGCCTAGACTCACCACTGCTGTAGTTATAGGTCTAGTTATTTTATTTTGACTAGCGTAATGAAGTGCTATAAATTTTGATGTCATTTCCATAGAGTGCGGTGTTTTAATTTTTGTTTGTGATTTAATTGGTGTTTTGTATATATTTGTTCGTAATTGATTTCTTTTGTAACATCCCGTTACTGTTAGCAAGGGTATTTTGGTTATTGGGACAGACTGATAGGTTTCATTGCATTTACTGTTTGAGCATGTTACTGGCCTCTAATTATAGAGGAACTGGTTTATTACATATGCATTTATTCATAGGTACATGCATTCATGGTTTTTCGGTATTTAATTGTGAACTGAATTTGATTGGACTATGAACTGGAATTTGTGATTAATTGAGAAATTAGGAGTAATTGGGCTCGAATGACTGATTTAGAATAGTTTAAGAGTG
>JAOTIZ010000201.1:13527290-13538656 GCA_027123425.1 Erythroxylum panamense | reverse complement strand
AATTTCAGTCTCTAAATTTCAATGGCTCAACATATTTATTTCCTATCAGTAAAATCCTAATTTTTTCCATTGCCATTTGACCATTTTCTCAGTACTCTACAGTCAATCAGTCAATCACCCAAATATTTTCGGTCCGGGCATTTTCTCCCGAATTTCCTGAAAATTTCCTATAAGCCTCTATAAATTACCAATCACTCATAAACAATTCTAAGTCAATCATTTGAACCTAATAACTCCTAATTTCTCAATTGATCACAGTCCAGTCAGTCCCAATTCACAATTCACTACCGGAAAATCATGAATGCATGTACCTATGAATAAACGCATATGCAATAACCCAGTTTCTCTATAATTAGAGGTCAGTAACATGCTCAATCAGTGAATGCATTGAAATCCTATCAATCTGTCCCAAAATGCCATCGCTAACAGTAACGGGATGTTACATATCCCACATTTCCTTCGCAGTATCGCATCCGTGAACTTGGCCTTTGAATTCAGCTGGAATCTTGCTTTATGTTCTGCAGACCATCTGATTCGTGGAATAGCGCTTCCTTCTTCATCTACCGATGTGTAAGGTCCATTTTTTATTATCTCCCAAAGATCGATATGAGTATATTCAATGAAGAGCCGCATCCTATCTTTCCAGCAATGATAGTCTTCTCCATTGAATGCCAGAGGTCTAGTTACCGAGGCACCTTCAGCTATGTATACGTGTGACTCCGCCATGGATATTTATCCACAATTTGTTACGGTGGTTCTTGGACACCAAGCTCTGATACCAATTGAAGTGAATCACACATTAGTATACGATATACAAAATGCACAAGAAGGGGGGCTGAATTGTGTAATCGGATTTTTATCCAATCCCCTTACTTTAAAAAATAATATGCTTTCTCAAAACGATTGACATAAAATATTAAAAATTATTTATGTCAGCAATAGAAACAAAAGTTAAGAGATAAGAGTGAGAGTTGACACAAAAATTTTATACTGGTTCACCCCAAACCGTGGGCTATGTCCAATCCTCAGAATCCCTTATGAGATTTCACTATACTTCACAACAGTACAAGTATTCTTTTCACTGAGCCTCTTCAGGTCTAGTACAACAAGTATTCTTTTTCACTTAGCCTCTTCAGGCTCTCAGCTATTCCTCTTTCTTACAGAAAGACATTGCGAGCTTTGTTACAGAAAATATAGCTCTCGCGTTTTCACACAAATACAGTGTTTAGCTTTTGAATATCACTAAGAAGAAAAATCACTAACTTTTCTAACTTTTTCAGTCTTCGACTTCGACTCATATTTATAGTCTTCATCTTGAACTGCTTCTTGATAACTGCTTCTTTCTTCTTGATTCTTGATCTTTAAAGAAACAGTTATTTAGTTAAGTTCTGTAACTAACTCAAACTGATTCGATTCTTCGTCTTTGATTCCTTCGTCTCATTTTCGGCTTCACTTCGTCTCATATTGCTTTCTTTTCATTTTGCTTTTACTTCCGTATCATTTTTTGCTCTTCTATCACATTTTACTTACGTCTCATTTTGTGTTTGCTTCCGTCTCATTTTTGCTTTTCCGTCTCATTTTGCTTCCGTCTCATTTTGCTTCTATCTTATTTTTCTTCTGTATCATTTTGCATTCACTTCCGTCTCATTTCGCTTCCGTCTCATTTTGTTTTCGCTTCCGTCTCATTTGGCTTCCATCTCATTTTGCTTCCGTCTCATTTTTCTTCCGTCTCATTTTGCTTTTGCTTTCGTCTCTTTTTTTTTCTTCCGTCTCACTTTTCTTCAGCTTCATCATTATTTGGTTTTCATCAAAATTAATCGTAAAGTCATTTTGACTTAACACTAACGGTTAGGTGGGACAAGCCTTTAGTCAAAGTGCACTTGATTTAACTTAGGGGACCACTACAAACCTACATAATCATGCATTTCACATCTTTTAAACATATTGCTTAAAATGGAACATTTTTGATACTTGATTCATAACCATAATATCTTTTCAACAATTATTGTCATATTCTTTCCAAAATTTCCATCGTTCATTTCATAATTCAATAACACAATTCATATAAAAACATGTAAAACATTCTTAAAGCATTTAAAAAGTAAATAAATGCACATGAATAAAGTAGTTGTAAATCATTTATTTCCATTGCTTGAAAGGAACATTTATGGCTTATTACTTAATTATAAAAATGTAACCCACCTTGAATTCCTTGCTTATAGCTTGCTCAAATGTGCCTCTTCTTTTGCTCCCTTTGTCTTTCTTGATTACCTTTTCATAGGCAAAATCCCAAATTTAATAGGGTTGCAAAATTGAAAACCCATAAAGCATATGCAATAAAATTTATCCTAGAATACATAAACCCATGTATTTTCTAAACTCCAGGAACTAAATCCCTTCTAAAAATCCAAAGAATCCAAAATGCACTTACCTTGAATCTTCATTGAATATTCAGTTTCTTGGCTCAAAAGAAAGCCCTTTTCTTCCTCTTCCTTTTTCTCTTCTTGAACAACTTCAAAATGTCTATAGAAAACTACGAAAATGGAAACCTAGCTTGCTCTTCTTTCTCTCCTTTCTTTTCTCTCTGACGACACTCTCTCCCTTTTCTCCCATCTATTTTTTTCTTCTTCTTTAATAATACAAGACACTCTTTTCTTCCCTTAATACCCTTAATGAGTGTTAAATGTCCCTTTTGCCCTTTCCTTTATGCCTTACGTCTTTTGCCCTTTCCAAAACGCCCTTCAACATTCTTACTACTTTAATACAACTAAACCATATAATAAAATCCTACTAAAATTAACATAATAATTAAACTCCAAAAATTAATCTATCAAAACCTTATAATTCATTTAAATCATGCTTAATTAAAAAAATCTGAGGGCCAACAAATCTCTGTGGGACGATATCTATTTTTAACTACAAGTAACGACCTGTATACTTGCAGTTTTTGACATAAAACTAATAGTTTAGTTTTGCGAACAAATAGTTTACAACAACCCAATGTAGAGAAGATTAAAGAATGAAGGAGATTGTTGGAAAGGTATTTAATCATCTTACATTTCATCTTTTTGTTTTTTATATATACATATATGAGTAGATATGGTTTTTGAGGTTCTATTTTATTTTTCATTGCTTATATTTCATATATATTATGTATGAGATGCATGATTGGAACCTTTTAATGGTATCAGAGTCATCTTGTGCCTTGTTAGATGTAGCATACGTGAGATGTAAAAACAATTTTCATGGTTGTGACATCTTAGGGGTCTTGTAATGTTTTATTCAAAATTAATTATAGAAAAATGATTTTTATGATTTTCTTTCACCAATTTGTTCATAAGCTGTAAGTGAATGATTCAGTGTGAGTAAAAATAATTTTTAATGTGATTAAAATATTTAATTTAGAATTTACAAGAACATGCATTAAATGTGTCTTTCTGTTGAGCATGTGATGTCTATTGGCCAAACTGATGAAGTTACATATGATTTTCATATAATTTGATTCTAAAAAAATTATGTGAACATATTTACCATGTTTATGCCTCTATAATTGATATGTGTTTAATTGTTGTTACATTTAATTATTTACATTTAGCGATTAATGATAGAAAAATGATTAAGATACTCACTTGAATTTATATATGATTTTAAGTACAATTTGGAAGCAAATAAATAAAGTGAGTCAAAAGTACTACATTTGGGTTATTTTCTGAAGATCAATTTTTACTTTTCTTCATGAAGTAAAAAGAAGAAAATTAAAAGACAAGAAAAATGGAACACAAAGAAGAAGAAAAATTTAAAAACAAGTAGTTGGAAAATTAGCCCAAAACAGCAGCACAGACGAGGAGAGGCAGGAGTAAATGAAACGCAGACATTTACATTAAACATAAAATGCAAAAAGTAAGGCAGAAGCATGACCAGAGAGGCGTGACCCAGTAGAGACATTAAATTGTCCCATCGAGCTAAAGTCATAGCAGAGGCTAGGGGCGTACATAAAGGTCTGCATTTAACGCATTTTTGTGCGTTAAATGTTGATGAGGAGCAAGCAAACGAGGAGGCGTATATGAGTGGCATGAACAGGAGCACTGGACCAACACCATAAAACCTTATTCGTCCCATCAATGAATAGTGGGCAAGCTACAGTAAATAGTAAGAGGACAAGAGCTGTGGGTAATGAAGGGGTCTTCCGTAGGGGCTACAATATGGGGGTTAAAACATTTTTTCAAGAAATATCCATGAAGGACTAGACATCCTGACGTCGGTTCAGAGACGACATCAAAGCTGAAAACCCAGGTTAAGTATTTTTAATTATTGTGTTGTTTTTTTTTCTCTAATTAGAATTTGAATGTGTTATCCTATGTTAATTGATTTGGGTTTTGTGTATGGATAATTAGATTTTCATTATTGTTTGGTTATTTGTGTATGAACTCAATGGGTATTGTGAGATGATGATTTTAATTTATTCATTGAATCGTTAATTGCAAACCCATTGCTAGAATTTTGATACAATCCGTAATTGTTATATTGAAATTCAAGTGTAGCGACTAATGATTCGTAATCATTAAGGATAACATGATCAAGGTTAAATGACGCATCGTATGTGATTGTTGCCTTGATTAATTAGTTTTCCTAATTTATAATGCTACTGCCTAATTAAATCTAGAGATCATACTCTAGGTTATTTGGTTATTAGGTTTAATTAACGATTGTATCTTGATTAAACAAAAGCTAAGGGAAAACTCTGGTTAATTTTTAACGTATGATTAATAATTTCTAGGAGAGGTTAAAGAATAATAAATTAATGAAATATTCTTTATTAGGGTGTTGGCCAAGATTGAACCAAAGAATCGGGTCCCTATAGAATTTCCCACTTTTATCATTTTTTTGCATGTTTTTTTTAATTTGTTTTCATTAGGTTTGTTAGTTTCATTTTATTTTCTTCTTTAAAAAACAAATAACCCTAGTTAAACCTAATCACTGATTAATTTCATTTCATAAACTTTACACACACTCTCTATAAGATCAACTTCGACTGACCAATGCTATAGTAGTAGGTCTAGTTATTTTATTTTGACTAACGTAATGACGCATGGCCAATTTTGGTGCCATTTTTAGGGAGTGCAATGTTTTATTTTTTGTGATTTAATTGGTGTTTTGTAAGCATTTTTTTAATTGATTGCACAACAATTATCGTATAGACCAAAAGCTTCCTATCACAACTCTGGTCCATCTCTAAAAGAGTTGATTAATATTGTGAAAGCTAATACTTTGCAATTATAGCAGAATACTCTACAATTCTAGAAGGATGGAGGGAAATTTCCAAGAAACACATGGTCTAGCGCCCAAGATTTAGAGAGCCAACACAATTCAAGTGCATCTTTAGAAGAACTTGTTAATAATATTGCTATTAACAATTTACAATTTCAACAAGATATGCAACAATTATGACAAGAGACAAAAGCAAGTCAACATAGGATAGAACACCTAATGGGTCAGATGGCAATAAGGCTTAATCATTTAGAATCTTAAGTGAAGAGAAGCATCCATATTAACCTGAGGTGTACCCAATGGACATTTATGCAGTGACATTGTAGCAAAATGACAAGGAGCTTAAGAATTTTGAGGTCAACGCTTAATGAATTGTTTGTATCAAAGAAGTGGAGAAGAAGCTCGAAGCGAAAAAGGACACATCTTTTATCTTAGAGGTAAGTACTGAGTTCATTATTATTTTTGAGACTACTGAGTTCCTGATTATTTTTTAGACTAACTCTTTACCTTTACATAACAGACTAGAGTGATTGAATGATGAAGAAAAAGGTGAAGAGATGTGAAATATTTTCGGAGTGTATGGAGTTAGTCAAGATTGAGAATTTGAGGATAGGGGGATGCTAAATGGGAATGATGATCAACTGAGGTCCTATTTGGAACAACCTCACGTGGAAGTGGTGCTAACCATAATACCTGAAGATCACAATTTCATTATGTGAGGAGCAGAAGGAGTCGAGCCAAAGACCCTAAACAAAGGCACTTCTTGAAAGTTAACCTAAGGGAAGCCAATTTCTTTTCCTTTACATTTCTTTATTACATTTTATATGTGTGTTTTTTTAATTTGTTTGTTTTACTTGTTTTTAGTTTTCAATCAAAATGAGAGAAAGAATTAAAAAAATGAGACAAATATTTTCATGTTTTCTATTTCTTCTAGGATTATATAATCATGGTTAGAGTGAATCGACTAGAGAATTTCATAGCAACTTTAGCATGTACTTTTACTCTTATGATTGGTCGATATGCATTATCTTTAGAAAAGTAGTGACTAATGGTAGACAAAACGTGAGATTTTAAGCATTATTTGACTGACATATCCATATTAGTCTCAGTACCTTTTGATAACGTGTGACCTTCATGACAATGTACATCTCGATTTTGGCATTGAATTTTTATTCAAGACCACATTTTTATCACATGCATTAACATGGACATGAATAGGCATTCTTTGTTTTTCATAAACTACATTAGCCAAATAACCTATCCTATTGACATAATTTTTCCTTGATAAAGCCCTTTGAGCTTTAGCCTTTCTTTTGGTATAAACTATATTTTAAATTTTTAAATTTAACCAAATGTCGTACCTAAGTCATAAAGCTAGTGGAACATTTGTGATTGTTGAGTTTGTGGATGTACAAAATTCTAAGTTTGCGGGTGTACATATGTGAGGCTTGGCTATAATATTGGGATGTTATTTTATGTCTTATCATTGAAATTCCCACATTGATGTAGTTTATTTTAATGTTTTATAACGAAAAGAATAAAGAAAAAAGAAAAAAGAAAAAAAAGGGAAAAGAAAAGAAAATGAAAAAAATGAATTTTTTTAAAAAATAAATGTATCAAGGAAGAATTGCATATGTGTTGAAAAGTTGTTAAAGGTTTATGCATCTTCCTAGAGCTATAATGAATGTGTTAATTGGGGATGTTGAATATGAGGTAGATGTTGTCTTCAAAGGTTCACTCTTGTGATTTTAATGTATTGTTGGCATAAATTGTGTGAGTGATTCCTTCAAGATTGGTATATGCTTTATGTGGTTTGTGTGTGAGAGTTGAATGGGGTTGTGAAATATAAATGTTGCGTTCGCCATAGTTGACGGTACCCAGTTTTTTACGAGTGTTGCTTTGTTTGACTAGCTTTGATGACTTTCATGCTACTTGACCCAAATACATTTCACTTTACATTTGCCACATTACAACCCTAAAAAGTCCTTTGCTTGATTTTGCATTTGAACATTAGTGGTAGAGAAATGAAATGATATGCAAAGTTATGGATTGTCATGATCGTGAATGGTGTTCAATGTACCCATGGATGTATTTTAGTAAACACATTTTCCTAGTCTACCATTAGATTGCTCAATTTTTAAAGATAATGAATGTTGATTGATAATGAGTAAAAGTTTAGAATGTTGACATCTTGCTATGATTTTTCAAAGTCACTCATCTTTGCTTATGATTATATATTCTTAGAAAATATGGGATTTGAGTAAATGTTTCAGGTTTGTGAGCATAATTTGGATGTTTTGGACGAGGAAGGAGAAAAGTTAAGTGTGGGGGAAATTAATATGTGTTTAATTGTTGGCACATTTAATTATTTACACTTAGCGATTAATGATACAAAAATGCTTAAGATACTCATTTTAATTCATATATGATTTTAGGTACAATTGGGAAGCAAATAAATTGAAGTGATTTGAAAGTACTACATTTTGGGTATTTTTTGAAGATCAATTTTTACTTGTCTTCATGAGGAAAAAAGAAAAAATTAAAAGACAAGAAAAATGGAGCACAATGAAAAAGAAAATTTTAAAAGCAAGCAGCTGGAAAATAAACCAAAAACAACATTGTAGACAAGGAGAGGCAGGAGTAAATGAAACGCAAATGTTTGTGTTAAACGTAGACAACGTCTGTGTCATTGAACGCAAGCGTTAAACATAAAATGTAAAAAGCAGGGAAGAAGCATGACGAGAGAGGTAAGACCTAGCAGAGACATTAAATTGTCCCATCGAGCTATAGTTATAGCATAGGCTAGGGGCACACGTAAAGGTCTACGTTTAACACTTTTTTGTTCGTTAAATGCAGACGGGAGCATACAGGCGAGGAGGCGTAGATGAGTGGGGTGAACAGGAGCATTGGATCAACACCATAAAACCTTATTCGTCCCATCAATGAATAGTGGGCAAGCTATAGTGAACAATAAGAGGAGAAGAGCTATGGGTGATGAAAGGGTATTCTGTGGGGACTACAACATGGGGGCTGAAGCATTTTTTAGGAAAGACCTATGAAGGACTAGACATCCTGATGCTGGTTTGGAGGCAACATCGACTCCGACAACCCGGGTTACGTATTTTTTAATTAGTTTATTATTTCTTTCTATCATTAGAAATTGATTGTGTTATCCTATGTTAATTGATTTGGGTTTTGTGTATGGATAATCAGATTTTCGTTATTTTTCAGTTATTTGTGTATGAACTTATTGGGAATTGTGAGATGATGATTTTAATGCATTCATTGAATCATTAATTGCAATACCATTGCTAGAATTTTGATATAATCCGTATCTATTATGTTAAAATTCATGTGTAATGACTAACGATTTGTAATCATTAGGGATAATATGACCTAGGTTAAATGACGCATTGTACGTAGTTGTTGCCTTGATTAATCGGTTTTCCTAATTCGTAATGCTACTGCCTAATTAAATTTAGAGATCATATCCTAGGTTATTCGGTGGTTAGGTTTAATTAACGACCATATCTTGATTAAATAAAACCTAAGGGAAAATTCGGGTTAATTATGAACCTACGATTAATAGTTGCCAGGAGAGGTTAAAGAACAATAAATTAATGAAATTTGCTTTATTAGGATGTAGGCTGAGATTGAATCAAAGAATTAGCTCCCTACTGAATTCCCTAGTTTTGTCTTTTTTATGTTTTCTTTAACTTGTTTTCATTAGGTTAGTTAATTTCATTTTATTTTCTTCTTTTAAAAATTAAACCCCTCCCCCCTTGTTAAACCTAAACACCGGTTAATTTTATTTAATCAACTTTACACACACTTTCTGTGGGATCGACCTAGACTCACCACTGTTATAATAGTAGGTCTACTTATTTTTTTTGGACTAGCGTAACGACACATGGTTAGCAACTTTTGTAGAATTATTAAAAATATTTTAATAATTTTATCAAACAAATTTTAGATTTGGACCGTTTTCCAAAAATTGTAAGATCTGCTTTGTTTGATGTTTTGTATGTTTATATTTTAGTTCTAGAACCTTAAAAATATTTTTATTTGAAAAAATGTGTTAATTTGATGTTTGATGTGTGCCTAAATAATTTTTCTAGAAATTTGATTTCTAGAAAAGTTTTAGAAGTCATATTTGTCATTTTTGGTGTCTTATCGGTGTTTCGGTGATCATAATAATTTTTAGGTGATTCCTAAATTATTTTAATTATCATGAAATGACCTAGAGATGGTTGGAATGATGATTTAATGTTATGAAAATTTTAGGAAATTACAAAAATTAATATTGAATTAATTTTGGTATAACAATAAATTTTCTATTAAGACTTGAAAAATTGGCATGAATGAGAAAATTGAAATTGTGTCAATTTAGAAATCAAATTATTATTTGAAGGTAAATTAATTATGAATTAATTTATGGAATTAGGCATTCATGTTAATTAGATTAATATTGGTTCCAAATGAAATAGCATACAATAGTAAGTTTACCCAAGTTAGTAAAAGGAAGATAGCAAATCTAAGTGTTGGATTGGGATTAGTTCTAAGTGTTAGATTGGGCTTAGTTCTAAGTGTTAGATTGGGCTTTCATGTTAGAATCCATAAGATGTCATAACCAAAATGATGTATTTACATATACGCATTAGAGAATGCATGGTTAGGAGAATGTGTGGGCTTGCATGATGATTGGTTATGGGTTTAGGCCCAATTTGAATGGGTAGTCTATATCATGTCGTATAGTTATAATAACTGTATGTATATATGCATATATATGAATTATATGTATAAGGCCATCTAAGTTAGATGAGACCTTAGTTAAACCCCTCACTTAGAATATTAGAACTAATGCCTTCCTTTAATATGGTGAGAGTCAGAGTCCATTTAAAGTTAGGGTTGTTGGGCAAACCCAAGCCCTCTTTACATAGATATGTTCAAACCATGGAAATAGGATTTTCGAATTAATGGTTTGTTTTAACTGGAAGCATTAGTTTGTTGGTCAAACCCAAGATAAACGTGGATAGAGACAAAGTTGGGTAGTATATATTAGATGTACACGTGTCAAGAGTTGAAAGACCAATGAGTGGTCACACATTAACATTTGATAGCACCAGATTCGATAGCTGTATTAAAGATGCAATTCATATGATTGCTACCTACCAGTTAAACTAAGGTGGCTTATTGGGCAAACCTATGGTCATTTTTAGGGATATTGGATATTGACCCACTAGCAGAATTTCTCTAAGAGTTCTCTCATATTTATATTGAGGGTTATGGATTTGTGAAAATAGTTGGAGCCATAGTGCACGTTATTTAAGTCCTTATAGACATGCATTTAAGTACATTCTAATTTTTGTCTCTTTGATGAAAGGTTGCTATTGCTTGGGTCAACACTATGATTACAAGTGTGAATTTAAGATCATTGACGGAAGCTAACAAGTTAACTAAATCAAACTTCCTTGACGAGTTCAAGAACGTGAGACTAGTTCTCAAGTTTGAGAAGCTTAGTTATGTCTTGGAAGAACCACTTCCTAATCCCCCTACTCCTGATGCCTTTGATGATGATTGGAGGGCATATAAGAAGCATCTCAATGATAGCGAGATGGCTAGTTGTATTATGCTAGCCACTATAGCATTGGAGTCGTAAAAATAACATGAGGTTGTGCATACTCATATTATAGTCTATCATCTTAGGGAGCTCTTTGATGAGCAAGCTGTTGGATCTCATACGGTCCGAGTATTCTCAATACACTGCGGAAAAGACCATACAACAACATGATGTACAATAAAAAATACTAAGGATGTACGAAAATACCTTATTGCTGTGGATAGATTGCTTCTTTTTCGGATTCTAAGACACTGCAAACGCGAATGCCCTCTACCGGTATCCACACGAATATGCACGATCCGGGCTGCGGCTGTGATGTGCTAGCATGTCCTAAAACTCTTTCTGAACACCGCACGATTTTCCTCTCGGATGGTGGCTAGGGTTTCGTGACAATTGTGTCTATGTGTTCTAATGAGACCTAAGCTTCTCTATTTATAGAGAAACCCTAATCCCATTGAGGCCCCAATAAGTTTCGGCC
>JAOTIZ010000201.1:13508390-13522306 GCA_027123425.1 Erythroxylum panamense | reverse complement strand
AAATCAAGAAAGTAAAATGATTTCAATTACTTCATAAATGTTGCTTTTAATGTTTTGAGTGATATGAGAAATTGCTACACGTTGGTGCATGAATTTTGATTATAAAATGGAAAATGGTTTTGAAATATTCATGTTATGCCTTGAAATATGTCATGGCACTTTGTATGAATGAAAAGATGTGAAAGCATGAAAGTATGAACTCATGAGCAAATGATTTGAGCATGAATATGTGCTTTTGTTTGTGCAAGAGAGGAGCTCATCTCGTTAGTCGCGTGCACGTTGACCCATAGCCTTTTCCCGACTGCACACTTAAAGCCACGAGATCCTGAGAAATCAGACTCGTTTTATTCACGGTGTAAACTTCGATTTCTCTGTTTCGTTGCAGAACTCTCGAGCCATTTGTTTGTGCATTGCATCATTGAATTGTTAAGTTTGTTGTATAACTTAAGTGTTCTACAGAGATGGTTAAATGTACTTTGCTATGTTGAGTGTTTATAAAATTCACTATGACTTTTATAAGACAAATGAACATTTCAACGATTTTTCTTATTATTTGTTATAAACTTGTTACCCACAAGCTTTCAAACTCTCCCCCCCTTTATCCCATCTTTAGGTGATAGCTAAGAGATCAAGTGATCAAGAGCCTGAGGGCATTTCTCCAAATTTGCTTATTTTGTAGTTTGACTTGATTTTGGGATAGCAAGAAGTTTGTTTGTTCAAAGACCTTTTGTAATTTGAGATTTTGAGATGATGATGTAACGTGGCTTGGAATGCCATTAAAGATTTGTAAAACTTTATTCTTTTGATGTTAACGAAATGTGAATGGTGTACGGATGATGTGAGTTGAAATTAGATATACGTAAAGAATAAATCATCTTGAGACGATGCCAATGATTTATGTTCCAAAATCATCATCTCAAGATGATTTCTTCTTTACGTATATCTAATTTTAACTCACATCATCCATACACCATTCACATTTGGTGTATATATATATATATATGTATGTATAAACAAGTGAGATGTTACAGGAAGGAAGATAGGAATTATAACTGTTCAGATGTAGTTGAAGGTAATGAGACAAATGAGTTGAGATTTGAGAGTTTAATGAAGTCAATTTGGTAGCTGAATGGTTAAGCTTAGGACACTCCAAGTTTGCGAAATGCAAAATTTCAAGTCTTCCATAGGGAAAAATTCGTGTTTTGAGTTAAGGGGAAAATCTAGATTAATTTAGGTTGACTTAGACAAAGTTGTCTTCTAGAAAGTTGTAGCTTAGCTTTCTAGCTTTCCAACGGTATATAGTATGAAATTTTTTAATATCAGAGTCAAAAGTTATGATTTTTATAAGTAGAGATGCTTATGAGTATAGGACGCATCGTCTGGTGAGGACGCATCGTCTGGTGAGGACGTATCGTCTGGTGATGGCGTATCGTATGGTGATGATGTGTCGTCTGGTGAGGACGCATCGTCTGGTAAGGACGTATCGTCTAGTGAGGATATTTTATCTAGTGAGGACGTATCATCTAGTGTTCGTCTGGTAAGGATGTATCATCTGGTGAGGACGCTTCGTCTGGTGATGACGTATCATCTGGTGACGTCATATCGTTTAGTGATGACGTCATATCGTCTGGTGCACTGTTCATCTGATTCTATCTTCTGGTCCCATTTTTGACCCTATAGACGATCAAATTTGTGCTCGAGGTCTTCATGAAACTTGTAGATCTTGAAATTCTCTTTCGAACCATCTAAAGAACACCTCAATTTGAGTTCTCTAAAGAAAGTTATGACCATTTTTCCCATTCGTCTAACCCTTAATCTAGGTTCATCTGATCCTATCGTCTGGTCCCACTTTTGACCCTGTAGATGATAGAATTTGTCTTCAAGGTCTCATAAAGGTTGTAGATCTTGAAGTCTCCTTTGGAACCATCTAAAGAACTACTTAATCTGACATCTCTAGAGAAAGCTATGCTAACTACAAGATATCTTCTGTGTACTATTCATAACCTTCTTCTGGTCACTGTTCATAATGTATCGTCTAGTCTAATTCTGATCCTTTAGATGACAAAATCTCGCTTCAATGTCTTCATAAAAGATGTAGATATTGAAGTCCTCTTTTGAACCCTTTAAGAATGACCTTGATCTGATATCCCTAAAGCAAATTATGCCATTTGTCCTAAACAAGTTCAATATGATGGAGGACGGAACCTTGTTAGATTCCTTCAGCCTAATATTTGTTATCCAACTTCCAAATGAAGTGATTCTTGAAGGAATAGATCCCAACACACATTATGCTATCTCTCCACAAAAATTGGCAGCATTCCGAATTGATTGGAAAAAGGTTTTGATTGAAGTAAAGTGAAGGAATCTGTTGGAATAATATGAACTGGTGTTATTTTACTGAACATGCTTCGGCATTGTGAATATATCTGGATGGAAGTTAAGCATAGAATATTTGCTTCGGTATAAGAATGATTCGAAAAATAGGGCCCGACACTTATGGTATCAGATAATGAAGATGAACCCAGGATGACTAATGAGGGTCAACTAGAATAACCATACATGGTAACAAGCACAAGCACACGTTTTATGACTCCGAATGTTAGACCCCAGAACCGGTGTCCGAAAGTTGTGATATCAGAGCAAGAGTTAGGTTCCGGAACTGGTGCCCAACAGTTGTGGTATCAGAGTAAGAGTTGGGTTTCGGAATCGGTGCCTAACATTGGGTAATGTACATTTCCTTTCAAAGAGTAATGATTAGTGGGTAAACATATGCTAGTGAGATTTTTAGCCTCTTAAACTGAGACATCCACATCAATTTCATTATTTGTTGTTCATATGTGACCTTCATAACATGTATATCTCGACTTTTCCTTGATTTTCTATTCGAGATCACATTTTTATCACATGCATTAACATGGAAATTATATAGGCATTCTTTGTTTTGTAAGCTACATTAAGCAAATAGACTGCCCAATGACATGGTTATCCTATTATTAAACCCTTTAAGCTTTATTAGCCATTTTTTTGTTAACCACATTTGTAGCCTTTAACTTAACAAAATATCTTACCTAAGCCTTAAAACTAGGGGAGCATGCATAATTGTTGATGCACGAGAGAATAAGTGTACGAGCGTTCATATATACAGGTTAGTTATAGTTGATGGAATGTGATTTTTATCTCTTATTAATGAGTTACATTGTTGATCATAGTCGATGGTACCAAGTTTTGAGTGGATGATAACTATTACACTTGATACTCAATTGAATGTTCTTCATGATTCTTTAGTTTTGATGACTTTTGAACTATATGACCAAAATATTTCTCACCTTAACCTTTGGCCCCATTAGAACCTTGAAAAGTCATTTGATATGTGTTATGCATTTGAATCTTTAGTGGTGGAAAACTGAAATGATATGCAAAGTTATGGAAGGTCTTGATCATGAAAGGTGTTTGACTATACCTATAGATTGATCTTATTTTTAAACACAACTTGTCAAAGTCTACCCTTAGACTGCTCAGGTTTTGAAGGTAATGACTATTGATTGATTATGAGTAAGAACATTGAATGTTTAGTTCTGACTGTGGATCTAAAAGTTATTCCTCTTTTCTTACGACTACCTAAATGTTTTGATTTTTATTTTTTTAGTTTTGCTCCAGGATGGTCAAAAGCTAAGTATAGGAGAACTTGAAAAATGCTTGATTGATGATATATTTATTCCCCAATGCTTATTTACTAGTGTTATATTGCACTTATGATACTTACTTTAGTTCATGTTTAGCTTTAGGTACAAGTTGGAGGAATAAGAACTAAAATGAGCTAAATTCACATTGTTGGTGTCGTTATATCAATGCTAGATGTTTGCTCATGGAGCAAGAAGGAGATGAATTAGGGTGAAGACAAGATAAAGAATGGAAGAATTGGAGTTAATGTGACTTAAACGCGTAACTTACTTAAAACGTGTATGAACTTAAAGACGTCAAGCAAATCTTAGACCTACATGCCCATGTGGATACTTATGTGGTCGTGTATATTGGTTGTACTTGGATCGTATAACTCTGCGAATTCTACTTAATTAACATACACAGTCACTTACATGCCCATGTAGCTAATCGTGTATAACGATACTACCCTAAGTTTGCACTATAAAAAGGCATTTAAGAGGCCAAAATGGTATAAAGAGATTATAGACTAAAAAGGAGACAGATTCCCTTCCCTTTTGATAGTTATAAGAAGCTAAACTTCATTTTTCAAGGTAAAAGGGGATATGGAGGCCAACAATCATGTTTGGGCATTGATTAATCAAGTGATGTTATTAAGTCTCTTTTACAATTGATTAGGTTATTAAATAATTAATGTTATGGGATTTATGTTTGAATGATTTAGATACTCCAAATAGATTATTCATGTATAAACTCATTGCTAGAATCTAGATTGCAATATGTAATCATTGTAACTCTGATTCATTTGTAGTAAATTAATGGTCGTGCATCATTAAGGATAATATATCTTAGAATAACATGTTTTCATATTTCGTAATGCGTTTACCACACTAAATCTAGAGAGTTTATTATAGGTTGTCTCATAGCCAAACATAATTAAAGAGCTTGTTTTAATTAGATATAACCTATAGGAAAGCTAAGATTAACAAATCATGTTGTTAATCTACAGTTATTAGTTTTAAAGAAAAAACTGGATTTAGAACTCATTAATTAATCCAACAATTTTGTATAGTTTGATTTAATTTCTCTTCTATAGTGTTATTTTCTTAATTGAATCCAATCAAACCCCCTCCCTCAATCCTATTTATTGATGGTTCATTATAAAATCTAATCACACACTTGTTTTGGATATGATCATTTCTCACCACTACTACAACTCTAGTTGTGTAGAGATAAGTACTATTTTCTTGTGTGTTCCAAGTGCGTCAACAATTGGAGCATTATTAGTGGACAAAGCTACCTCACAACTTAAGCTATTTGATTCATAATTCATGCAAGATAGAAGCAGTTAAGCTACCATGGTTCATTACTTCTCCATAAGATCGAGTTTTAAACCTCTTACTTGTAGGGACCTAGGCTTTCCCCTATTGAAGCAACGAGGAATGTCATTAGTATGAAACTTTGACATTGTCATGGATCAAAGTGTAACCATCTCCCAACCTAAGGATAAGAATTTCATCTCAAGGTACCTCGTTTAAATCCAAACTTATACATAACCTAGTGATAGGTATAATTTATAATTTATACTATGTTTTTTCTAGATGTTTTAGTGTGTTTTTAGGTGTTTATTAGATGATTATCATATATATATATATATTTAAAATTGTGCTATTGTGAGTGCTTGTTTATATTCTAAGTGCTTTTGCGGTTTAGAGCATGATTTCATTCTTAATTTTCTATTTCATGAGGTCTTTAATTTGTTTGTGAGTATTGAAAATCAGATAATTGAAGAACAAGATGGAAGCCACATAAAAGGTGTCATGATCGTGTATGAGGAATACAATCGTGACAGGCGTGCATAGGATTGCATAGCTTCTATCATGATTGTGCCTTAAGGAGCACCGTCAGGATAGGCATGTATAGGGTTGTATGGCCTCCATCATGATCGTGCCTCAAAAAGCTCAGTCATGACAGAGAAGATAACACCAAGAGCATGATCATGGCTCCTATGTCACGATTGTGACAGAGAGTTTCTAGGTTAAAAAAAATTCATCTATTTTAAGGTTCAGGAGTATTTTTAAAACCAAACAAATTGGGAAAACCCTAGTTACACCTGTTGAACCCTAAAGCACTATTTAAGAACATTGAATACACTCAAAAATAGTAGTAGCCACAATTAAAAGCAAATCAAAAGTAGGAGATCAAGAAGAACATCTAGGAATTCTAACTTTCCATATCAAGGAACAAATAAAGTTTTTCTTCTTTTCCTTTAGTTCTTTCATTATTCTTAATGTGTAATTTGAATTCTAAGATGTTAAACATGTTTATGAAGTTCAAAATTTTAGATTAGGATTATTCTAGATTTAGTTTGTAACATTGATTATTATTGATTTCAGTACATATTGAATGTTTGTGATAATATTATGTTTAAACTTGACAACAAATCGAGAGAGTGAGTCGAAAGTAATTAGTGTTAGATTATGCAACAAGAGTTGGTAGTTTAATATATCTGCAATTATCAAATTAACAATCATTCGAAGAAAGATCTTGTTTGATAAATGAATTATCCAATAGATAACTTCATATTTAATTGAAAAAGTTACAAATAGTTTGTGAATCGAGAAGTTGTAAATCTGAAATTTTCAAATTCAATTAAAATTAATTGATTAAATCTTGAGAATGAGTAATCAATACCTTAAGAAATCTATGATCAAACACATAATTTGATTAACAAGAATAAAGGGAAAAAAAGGAAAGAATAAGTACTAAGTGTTCATCTTAGTCAAAACCATAATTTTATTGGCAACTCATTGTTCAATTGTTTATTTGCTTTGTTTTACTATTATGTTTTAATTTTTGTTATTTACTTTTATTAAAATCAATTTCTTATTTCCTTAGACAAAGTTAAGATTCGAATTGTTAACTCTTGCATAATCCTTTTATACTATGAGATACAATCAGTATACTTACGGTGTATTAAGAGGTTTATTAAATATAAAAATTGTTCAACACCTAGCATAACAAACTCTTTTCCTAATGGAAATGGCTTCATCCATACAGATTGGATTACCTAGGAAACTTGACAACAAGCTTAATCCCTTGGCAATGGGGGTGGTGAAGGAAGTGCCCAATCCAATTTTTTTGTTTATAAGAAAAGAATTGGGTTAAAAGGATAAATAGATTTTCTTCGTCATTGACTTAATGAATTATCTTATATCTACATATTATGGAGAAATTAGGTGGAAATTAACCCATAAAAGGATTTGCTTCTCCTTTATATCCTCCAAGTTGATCCTTGGTTTCCACATTTAGGCTAACTATTAAAGTGTCAGGGATTTTTGTCATTGACCTATAAAGCTTTCTCCTTATAAGCAAATTTGAATAGGATCAATTGATTTTTAATTAATAGCACTTCAACCCATAGCCTCATAGCCCAAGTCTTGAGAAGGAAGAGAGCTTGTCTCTTTCCCATAAAGAACTCAACCATGGTAAAGACCCAAGCTCCAGCCCCTTCCTTCAAGATCTCTAATGGAGGTGATACCAATGAGAAGCCCTCTTTAATAACTATGGGGAGGTATTGAAGAGAGGATGAAGATGAGTCTCTTAAGTATAAACTTCTAGTTTACAAGCTTGTGGTTGGCCTCATGGTACCAATCACACAAGGCTGGGTAACAACTAGAGGACGAGAGGAGAAGGAAGTACTAAGCTATTGAGAGTGCTGAACTGGATTAGGTTGGGATGGTAGGTGAGAGTAGCAGAACTAGGAAATTGAACCAAGGGGAAAAGGAAAGCCAAGAGGGTAAATGGGGGAATTGGTAAAATAAGACGAAGATAAGGGCCAGACAAGCATGAATGGTGTGAGCTGCCATTAATGAAATTAGGAACAGGCGCAGGGCTTCGAATCTTCTATACCGTTTTTTGGATGCCCACATGTTCCAATTAACATCTAACCATACAATACAATAATTAAGGGAGAGAAAATTTAAAGGGCTGGAATGTTACTGGAACAGAGGGAAAAGGGCACAGAAGATTTGAAGCCCAAGCGCAATTGCTTGGGAGAAAGTTTGAAAAGTCATTCACCAAACAGTAAGGAAAAATGAAAGTAGAATCTCCCAAATACCCTTAACCAAGCCGAGAGCATAAGAAGGATGGAATAGGAACCAACATTAGGAAAGGGAGTAGCAAAAGGAAAAGCAGCTTAAGAGGTAATGAAAAAGAATTCTAGGGCAAAGACAAGAGGGAGAAAGAACCATTAACTTAAATTAGATTTGATTATAATCAAATATATCTTATAATTAAATTATATTTCAACTAAATTACCAAAAAATAGAAATCATATTAGAAAACTCTTGGTAAGCTGACACACCTAAATCATCCTTCTTTGTACCATTAAAGATTGAATATTTACACCACCACTATGATTTTTACAAGCCATTGGATTCCTGGAAAAATACAAATTTTCATTTATGTTTAAGCAGTAAATTACAGTAATAAATAATCATGGATAGACTATAAATAGGCAGTCAACGTTAGCATAGAGTACGTTTCTCAGAGGTAACTTTCTTAGTTTTTTAAGAGAATAAGAAACATTATTTGATCCAGTTTATAACCTCCTACCTTGTCCATAAAAAGATGTAGCTGTTGAACCCTGCAGAACTGCTCAGTGCATCCCAAGTTCCACCAACTTCTATAGAAATTCAATGCAGTTGCAGTTTTATTTAAAATCTTCTAAGCAAGAGAATAAATCAAATGGAATACATAAAGAAACTAACAAGCATTTGGTAACCCAAGAAAAGGAAGAAAGGCAATTAAGATGCTTGGATTTTTCGGCAGTATGATAGCACCATGACAAAGTCCTTCGCAGAGGAACCAACTGATGCTGGTATTTTTTTCGACGTTGATGTTGTCCTAAACCACAATTCTACCAAGTTATGCAACTGTTGTGTTGGAAGCACAGGTCGTCCACGGCACATTATCTCCACCTACAAAATCAAAGAGCCAGCTATGGGTTAACAAATTTCCACTACACTGGTAGATAGTCATGGAGAAGGCGGAGAGCAAACAAACTTAAAGGGGCTACTATTAATTCCTATACATTAAAACAAAATCAATTCAAATAATTTATTTGGCTTTCCCTGAAAAATTATTCAGGTGAACAGCCCATTAATCTGCATAAAACAGCACATCCAAGTCGCAGGTTTCAAATGTGTACATGCACATGTGCTGTTGAGAGACGACTATTTTGCTTACATCACAAACTTGTATGCATATGGCAAATAAGAAAATGCATTCGATCTACAGAAAATTTTCTTTGAGAAACAACCCATTCAATCTCATCTTCATGAAAAGAAAATGAGCAAACTCACCTCTGCCTCGCTACTAAGATCTAGCTTCTTTACAAGGTACTTTTGGATAAAGGAGACAGGCATTTTAGCATCCCTGTGAAATGATTAAGATATCAATTAAGGATGCCATCTACAAAGTATGACAACTGTGGAAATTCTAGAAACATTTAGTGGGCTCCATCATTCAGAACCAAACATTTAAAATATCCAAGGATACCTTCCCCAGCAAAAGTGAGAAAACCATGATATTGTAAAACGGCATCCAATGGCAGTTTAATTTCCAAATAATACAAGTGATACCAAACAGAGTAAAGATAGCAAGAAAAGCACCTCGACCAACTTACTTAAATAGCTATATATATATTAGAGCTAATTAAACCATGGCAGATAGCCAAAGCTACTCATAAAGATTATCAGATTCAAAGGAAATGAATTCTTTCACTACAAATAGTGTTACATTATGTTAAAACATTGAAGCTACCACTTGATATCTTTTCTTTTTCTCAAGAAAACCCCAATAGCTTATCTTCTTTACAGTATGGGGAATTCTAATAATATTTATAATACCCATCCAAACTGAACCTTTTATTTTTCAGTAACAATTCAAAATTCGATTTTTTTCAATAAACTTGATAGTTTGAAATACATCTGAACAATGGGAGAATCATCCTAGTTCAAAGGACTTGAAAGATAGATTCCAGGTCTGACAATATTATATTAATGGCCACGGTTGTGATAGGTAAAGAAACTATAACAAAAAATTTCTCTTCCAGCTAAATCTCATTTTTTTCCTCCACATTGGTGGTTGTATGTGACGAAGCAAGTATGGGACCACTGGGACGACACAATTTGCACAAGATATAGAGATAAATGACATGGCCTAAATGATAGGCATAGCAGATACATCTTGTAGGTAAGGACACTAAAAAAAAACTTACTTAATTCTCAAGTAGCATGCAGATATTTGCGGCAAGGAAGTATCTCCTTTCCTGAAGTAATCACCAGAAAGTAAGTAACAACAGAAAGGACATCAGCAGTTCCTCTCTGGAAAAGGATAGAAAAGATAAAGCACATGCTCTGATTGTAGTAAGAAGTAACCTACTGGTCTTCAGAGGCGACTAATGAGAACCAAATTGGACAATTTCTTCTGTTGTTTTTAGCCTCTGCAGCATCTAGTAACACTTGTGCTGAGGAACCCTGATCCCGAGACATAGCTGCTCGTTTCCGCGCTGCTGTCAATCTTCTACGCTTCACTGATGCTGGAAGTGTATTTGTCCTATTTGTATGATCTTGGTTTCTAATATCCAGTCCATGCTCCTTTTTTTTAATTTTGGGCACATACAGTCCGATCCTATCTCCACTGGGTGATTGTTCTCTGGGTTTCACTTCTGGTAAATGAGGTTCACAATCAGGCATATCAGGCAGATCTGACTTGGAAAGAGATAGCCCATGTGAATTTAATTTAGAAGACTTGGTTCTATTAGCAGCTTCAACAAGACAATTTAAAGGTGTCCATAAATCAACTTTCCCTTCTGTTAATTCTAAGCCATCCTCTGTGTCATCATTTGGATGCAGTTGACTATAAAGTTCAGCCACAGCATAATCCTGCCCAAATTAATAAGCAAACATAAATACTCAATAGTTCATTGGGAATGTAGTGGCCCGGTGGCAAATAATCTCCCCAACCCATCAGAGGTTATGGGTTCAACTCATAGCCTAATCCCCATCAACTACCTCCTTTAATATACCAAATATCAGCAAAAGATATGCGAAAACAGATAGAGATCATAGACCAGTTATTCATTTGTAAAGAACCAAACCTTTTATATCCTTTACCTGCCTTTTGTTTTGCGTAATTTTGTTAGGAGACTCTGCTGAACTTGAGGTCATTGGATGACATTCAGCAGAGTCATCTTTCTGACTGGATTCTTCAACAGTAAGATCGCATCCTCGTAGGGAAGGAAATTTTCTTGAACCAGATTTAGATCTCCTTCCTGTCAACCCAGTTTGTATTGGTACTTTGGGAGTGCTCACCACCAATGATGATAAAGATCTTTCCTTCCGTTTTGCTGGCAATACAATGGATGGCATTATATCAGGGGTCCTAACTTTTCTTCTTTTATAAGGAAAAATTTTGGCTCTTATGTCTTGCAGATTATGGTCAGGCCTGCATGTAATTCATAAAACATAAAATGGTGAACAATTCCCAAAATAGTGTGTCAACTGTGATATGTACCAAAAAGACATGAAACCCAGAGCAAATCTCAGAGTTGTCTTACAAGTTTATTAAAAGAAACCAGAAGAAGAGTTCAGAAGTGTAAAAGGAGAGAAACAGTTTTGTATTTAGTAACAGATTCTTGACCAACAGATAAAAACCATACAAAAGTCAAATGAGAGCCATGAAATAATCAGCAGCTTAAAAACCCAACATCTACTATAGAGGCATATATTTCTGATCCACTACAACATTACAAAATTAGATTCTTTCTACCATAAGTCATGTGAAGCAAATATTCCAGTGAACAAGATAAGAAATTACTAATAATAAGAAGCCAACCATGTGGATTTAGTACTGTTATAATTGTCTAAACATCAAATTAGATATACATCAATAACACCCAACTAAAAGTAAAGTGTGCTCATAAGCATACAGACAGAAATATGCATTTTGCAGGACTAAATAAAGGAAAAGGCCAACCTGAGTTTCTCCACTGGCAGAACACCCAAATCAATTTTGCAAACAGGACAGCAATCTACCTCTTCATCTGATAGCTTTACATATATGCACTTCCTGCAGACTAGTTTGGTTTTCAAAATTAATGCATTAGAAACAGGGCAGGGGCCAGAAAATATTTCAAGAGAAAAGAGCTATATCGCCCATAGTTGAGCATAAACACCAAATGAAAAAGGACAAACAAAGCGGGAAGATATGAATAGATTTCTCAAGAACAACGGCTATGATGATCTCAAGAACAAACACAAAGGCGGATACATCCAAATCAGAAACAAAATCATCCAATCAATTATGGGGTTTCTTAGCCACAACAAATCCTAATTGGCAAGAAGAATCTGACAGTGAAAACAGAAAGGCAAAAAATATAACAACATAATCCTTCTATAGACGGATGAATGCAATATATTGAAACCAAACTCCTACTGCCATAAAGCACATTAGAAATATCATCATCAATCACTAAGCAAGGCAATACGACCTCAGCCAAGTGAGAATCTCTAAGTAAGAACTTCTGTAACTATTGTGTTTTTAACGTGGCCGCATAAACTTCCAAGTTGAGCTGGATAAGGACCGAGGAAAACAATGCATCGAGTTTGAAACAAAGAGTAACCCGCGTTTAAAACCGAGGACGCCCATACTTAAATCGGAAGATAAGAGCAACCCACATTAGATTCGCGGTAACTAGATTATCAAATTGAAACACTTGTGCGTTAGGTAAAAAAAAAGAAGGCTAAAGGGTGACCAATTCTCGACGAGAAAATCGAGATTGCCAACACCAAAGAAAACCCAGATCTTATTAACAGCAGAGATCAAAATTATGAAAGCTGAACATGAAATTGAAGAAGTTATCGTAAGAAATCTAGAACAAAGCTTACATGTATGAAGACACAAAGATATAGTCGTGGCTTCCTTTAAGAGATTCGTACAGAGAGGGCATGTCATGCATGCCTCCAATGTTTCCCTTTTCACTTTCACCACCTGTCCCGCCATAACTCTCAGTCGTTCTATCTCTCTACACTACATTCAGCTCAAAAACCATTACACCCATAAGCAAAATCCACCAATAAATAATGGGGTATTAATAAAAGAAAAAGGAAAGGATATAAAAATGGGAACTTGAGGGAGTGTGTGAGTGTTGGTGAAGGTGGATTAGTTCGGAGAGTGGAAGTAGACTACGTGAGAGGGATTTCGGACACAAAGCCTTGGAAGCGTGGGTTTCGTGTGCGAACACTGTGTACGTATGTGCGTGGCTTCCGGTGCTTTCAGTTTCAACGAAATAACATGTAAAGTGGAGTCTCTTCTTTATGTGGGCGTCAAAGGCAAAGAAGGAACACAACAGTTGGTTCCTGTCGAGTTTGGTTATTACTATTTGAGGGAGGAGTCTGTGGGTTTGGAAAATATCCATTTAAAAAGCAGGCCAAAGAATTGAATGTCAGCTCGTGGTTAATATTAATAAGCTTTGACATGTTACATAGAAAAAAAAGTCATAGGCAGGCGGCATTACAATTTGGTAAAGTTATTTATTTTGTTGTACAGGTGAAAACATACAAGACGGGTCGTGCCCACCAAATCATAGGAAGGCTTAATACATTTGATTGGATAAGGTAGCTGGCTTCCAATCCAATGTCTTGGTCATGAGTAGGCGTTACGCAGATGGCTTGATTCATAAGTTATCAATGATCATTAGGCTAATTAATCTCCACTGGGCTGAATATGGTGAAGATTTGGAGGTTTATGTTCTTTAGCACTCTTGCCTTCGTGGATCCATTAGAATAGCATCCGGGACTTGGCATTGGATTGGTAACAGACTAGAGTTATAAAAGCAAAGCAGTCTCGTTTTAATATCCCATGTTTTTCAACAGATGAAGATGGAGTAACATAGAGAAGCAAATGAATTAGTTTTAAAATATTGTGAATTTATTAATGTATTTGAAATGCCATTGACTAATGAATTGCAAGAGCAAGGACTATTAGAGTCGCGATTCTGTCTTAAGCCCACGGTTAATTGTTAAAGGTTTCTATTTGTTAGTTTATGCCCTTGCAGTCAATTTATTTTGGTCGTAAATAATTATATGATATTATTATTCATTAATTAAAGGTATTCTTTATCTTTATGAATTTGTTAATTATTTAATTATTATTCGTAAAGATAAAATCCTTGGAATAATTATTGTGTA
>JAOTIZ010000201.1:13481097-13502081 GCA_027123425.1 Erythroxylum panamense | reverse complement strand
CATTATTTTCCCTCCTCAGGTGCAACTCAAGATCTCGGGTGATCCTTGCCAGGCATCGAAGAACTCCGTAGTAGTTAGAGACTATCTTTTGATTAAGTTAGTATATTTAGTTGGCCCGCTGAGCATGACAGCATGGAGCATTTTCCATATGTTTTGGATTTTTGAGATAATTGTTTATGCATGACTGAGTTTATTGTTGAATCTCATTTTGGATTGTTATGACATTTAGCCCCGGGATTTTGGGGTGTTCATTTTGAATGATTATGCATATGACTCTATTGTTATAAATATTGCATGTATGAATCGATATTTGTGCAAATGTTGGGATCGGGTCCGACGGTTCGGGTCGCCCGTCGCGGGCGCAGCCCGAGGAGCCACCTCGGGATTCGGGTTACGGGGCTCGGGCCCAACAGCAGATCTTTTAAGAAATTCAAGTCTCAAACAAGCAAATAACATAAATAACCTTTAGGGGTTCAAAATAAAAAAAAGGTCTTCAATGAAAAATATGATAAAGGTTAATAATTTGGGTTAAAAACAATGAAAAAGGCTAAGGCTCAACTTGGTTATTCCTAAAGGTAAATTTAAAGGTTTGGTAATTTTCAAAGAAATAGGCGAAGGCAAGTTGTTGAATATAAGTGCCTTCATCATATCAATTCTTCTAATTTAACAAATATGGTGTTAGTATGCATAATAAAAGCAAGTTCTAAAATCATCTACTACCCAATGACAACACATATAAAAGAAGGAAAAAAGCTTTAAAAATTTTAAATTCTGCCCTTAGGCTCAAAAGCTTACGAAAAAGGAAGGTATAATATATGTAAATACTATGCAATATCATTCAACTTGAATATTTCAATGATTTCTAAAAATATGACTTATAAAAGCAATTTTATTCTCACTCTCATCCTTTGCATACTAATTCCAATTAATATTCAACAAGGAAATACAGTATTAATTGACCGATTTCAACCAATTCAAAATATCACTTCACAAAATTTTATAATTAAGATTATAATAAACTTAAAGAAATCATTAAAAATTCATTAACCTCATCCCCACACTTAAAGTTGTACATTGTCCTCAAAGTACACAATATAAGCATTTAAAAATAAGTGAGAGGGTTAAGTTGGTACTTTCTTGAATAAGATGACTTTTTTATTTATTATCAATCCTATAGTTAACTTCATACTTTAAAAACATAAACAAAAAAGGGATAAAAAGATAAAAGAAAATAAAAACAACTAAAAAATGAAAATAAAATAGAATAAATAAAATCCATCCTAATTCATGAGTTGCCTCCCATGCAATGCTTCTCTAACGTCATTAGCTCGAAGTAATCTGTATGTTTACCCTCATCCTGGGTCTATGATCAAGGGCTTGCTTCCACTATTTTCTTCATAAAGCAGTTTCGTAACCTCTAAGCAAGCCAACTATTACAAGATAATCATCACAATACAATTTATAAAATTAATCAATTCAATCACATGCATTAATGTGCTTTTTAATGACAAACTATTAATAAAATAAGGGATAACAAAACTCCTTGAATCATTTGCTAACTTGAGCAATTTTTCTTTTAGGAAGTGGAAACCCTCCATAATTAAGCTGACTACTAATGACTCATCGATATTTTCCTTATATGATTCCTTCGTCAGTTCTTCCTCAATTATCTTTGTCCACTCTTCTTCTTCTTCTTCATAGACAAAGGTTTCCGGCTCATCTTCAATGACCTTCTGCCACTCTTCTACTTTCCCTTTTTAGATGTAGGCTTCTTCAAGAAGCTCTTCTTAAAATGTCTCTTCATCCATAAAGCCACTGGTTGTTTTTTTTTTCTTCACTCTGTTGTGTTAATGGGTTCAAATAATTTTCTGCATCATGCTTAAGATATTCAAGTGAAGAAACTGTTTCTTCCAATTCACGTCAGCTAGCTTTAAGTCAGGCAAGGCATTCTATTATTTTATTTGTAATGCTTCCATTATCTTCTTCTCCTTTTTCTTTTGGAAGCTCGTTTCCATTCCTCTGGTGATTGCCATTCCAAGTTCTTTATGACCTATTTCAATAAGATTAGGCAAACTCCCTTGCAATTCGTTAGATAATATCTTTGCTACCTGGTCTATCTGATTTACCAATTTTTGTATATGATCATTTTTTTCTTAATGCCTCATGATTGATTCTTGAATGAAATTGTTCATTATATCTTCCAGAGTTGACTTATTAAATGGAGCTACTTAGTACTATAAATATTCAGCTGGAGCAGCATCATTCCATTTATAGGTGTAAGAGTTGCTCCACTTTAAATTATAGTTGTTTACTACACTATAAGGTTGATTACACATGCTAGGTCGCTCCTATATATAAGTTGATGTTTGACATTCATGATTGTGGTAATAACTCCCACCAATAATGTCGCAAAACAACCTGGATATTCGTTGAGCTTCTGAATACATGTAAGAACACCTCTCTCTCCCTTATGGTGATATTAGAGATTGCAATGACATATTCTGGCTCCCATAAAAGTATTGTCTGTTCCATCCTTCCATTGTGAGTTGTGACGATGATAATGAATTTTAAATCCTACAATAACCCAAAAACTCAAGATGAAGTTGAGAATTTCAAACGATATTTAAATGAATAAACTAAAATTACAATAAAATACAATAAGAAATAAATAAATAAGCTCAATTAAAATAAAAGAAAATAGAAACAAAAATAAAATAGAATAAAATAAAATAACGAAAAATGGTTAGAGTCATAAAATAGAGGTTTTATTAATATCACTATCCCCGACAACAACTCTAAAAACTTAATTGAATTTTTCGGAGATAGTGAATATTGTAATAACTGTAAGTGCACGGCGTAGTTGTAGTTAGTACCAACAAGTACAAGTCAATCCTACAAAAACAGTGATTACTAATAATGACATTTTTCCTATTATCTAGCCTATGGATTGATTTGGATTTTAATAAAAAAATAAAACTAAAGCAAGTAAAATAAAATAGGCAATGATCTTGAACAGAGAATTGAGAATTCACTCAAAAAATTACCGATATCAATAATTAGTATCTAGCTTTTGAATCCCTTTAAACCCTTAACAGATTGATCTTTTATTACTCAATTGTTTTATTGATCTATTGGATCGTGGAGATTCTTATAGCACGCTAATAGCTGACTTTGAGTTTACTAATAATTAATCCTAAAGTTTTCAATCAAATTATTCGAGTTAAAGTTTATAGGATTGTTTTATCGATTCATGAATCCCTCTATTAGGTTTGACCCTAATCTAAAAGATTTATGTCATCCAATCTTTAGAGTTACAATCAACTCCTTCTAATTACAGTAGATATATTCATCAATAGTATTTCTTAATCTCTATGTATGAAATCAGATTATGATCTAATATTCCCGGGTCTATTAAAACATAAATAAAACTCATAATCAAATTATAATATAACAATCATAAAAATTGTCTTGGCTATTGAATGTTTACTTTTATAAGTGAAATCAATTTCATCAATTGCATGCCTATCATTAGATCTCTTTTGTAGTTCAAGCATGTTGTTATTTTTTCACTCCCTAAAGTGAACTTAAACAATGATTCTTCAAGGACATTGATCTCTTTCTTTAATATCTTATTCCCATGCAATCAATTGTCTACTTTATCATTGATAATAACTACATTCTTAGAATCTAACATGCTATGTATTTAGTATTTCAATTTCTCATTCTTAATCATGCATGAATTTAAGATTTCTTTAGCCTCACAACTCAATTAAAGACTAGACCTAAAACCAATTTAAATTTTCATTAAACACACATTCACTAGGTATGACTGATTACTTTTTTACAAGATTGACTAACTAATACCTACCTTTGTTAGTAGGACATCATTCAACTATGGTTTCAATTAACTGGATTCATAGCATGACAGAAAGTTCCCTTTTAGTAACTTTTAGAACTCATCGTCGACTAGTTGACATAAATCTTTTCATCTTATCGAATGAACACTGTAATTGATCAGTAAATAGTGTAAGTGATGTATAATGTTTGGTCAATGAGCAATCCAACCTATGTATAATGCTAAACATTACCTATTCACATATTAAGTCATTCAAACTTAATTTTCTACTTTCCAAGTTCTTTCAAAAAATAAAAACTATTTTCTTTAACAAAAACTTGATTTGAATAATTTTGAAAGATTCCCAACTATTTTTGAATAAGAATTTTTATCTAAAGTTCAAACCAATTTCTTTGAATTATGAAAACATTTATGCATTATGCATTATTGGTGCAACTTTGAGCACCTAAAATATTTTTCTTGAAAATAATAATTGAATTGATGTCCTATAAAGGGAAAGAAAGTCCAAAGGACTAGAGTCCATTACAAAAGCCAAAGCTTAACACTTAATCTCCATAACTAAGGAGTATGAATAGAAGTAATATTGTTAGCCTAGTTTTGTGATAGCAAATTGTGTATGGTTTGACGGTTTCTAATCCATTACCTTAATTGATTGACCATTTTAGTTGCTGTTGTTTTCAATTGCTTGAAAATTCTTAAGTTTCTTTCCTCCCATATTTTATATATCATAGAGTATACCTGCCTGCTTTCTATGTGGCCACGAGCAATTGAAGCTGCCCAATTCTCTTGCACAGTTTATGGCCATTCATATTTCTTAGAGAATGGTAATCAAAGAGTAGGTGGTTAAGGGTTTCAAAGTCTTGATTGCATAAAGTACACTTGTTAAGCTTATAACAAAAAAAGCTAAGTTCTTTATAGCAGGGAGATTGACTGGCTATCATCCATAGTATGGAGACTCTAAGTTGTAACCATTTGGACTAAATGATTGAGCCCCTAAAATATTAAGATGACCAAGATAAGGCTTACATGAAATTACAATGATTTAGAACACTTAAACTTACTTCAATCTTTGTTTTTCTTGTTCCAGTTGACTTGTATTAATTGGAAATTTTCTTAAATTGTATATAGTGCTCCGCTTTACTCATTTTGATCCTTAATCACTTCTTTGCTTCTATTTAATATGATCTTTATCCTTTTGCTTGAATATTTGATAAATTATTAATATTATTAAATATAAAAATTAATAATAATACATTTTATTATCACTGAAACCATAGATTAAAAACTCGATTTAATAATATGAAATCATTATTGATGAAAAAGGACAAGTGTCTCTTATAAAAAAATATTTAAGATTGAGACTACAAAATCAACGTTAAAGGTCACTATAAATAAAGAGTGAGTTGGGTTTTATGTTTAGGTTTACCTCGTTTAAATATTTATCTAATGATTTTTAAGTCTAAATTTAACGCATTAAACCAATTTATTTAAATGATTTTGAATTTCCTTAAAATCTATAACTCAAAGGTATATTCAAGGGTAAATTGAATTTATTAAAATTGAGTATATAAGAAATAAAATATTATTTTATATCATATGCAACTCAATAATAAGTATATAAATTATCTAAAATTTAAAATTTAAAGAAATTCGTTGCAACGAAAAAGCTAAGACTGCTGAAGTTTGAGTGAGTTGTTGCCTATTTATAATCAAGATACTTTTTAGTGTGTAATAGCAAGATATTTGTTTACTAGAAAAATGGATACTTTTTTTTTTGGGTTTATATAGCACAGTGTCCTTAATTATATGGACAAGGACAAGCATGGTATTTAATCAACAAAACAAACACTAACGACTAATTGTTTGTAATATGTATAAAATAATCATGAAAAGCACCATTTATAATAATAATACGTTCACTAGTGTAGTCGGTAAATTAAAAAGACACGGAAAAGGGAAAGAAGCCAAAATAGCCTATGCGGCAGCAGTTCAAAGTTTTAGATTAAACTTGAATGCTTTCCTTGTGTTTTATTAATTTTCCCACGGGAACGGAGGGGGAACTCTCTGCCTCTCAGCCTCCTCCTCCTCCTCCTCCGCCGTATCCACACTTCCTTACAACTGTCTCTTACAGTAGACACTAATTTTACCAATTTTGACAATCAAAGACCTCAAAACGTTCTGTCTTTGTCCATGTATCCGATTTAGTCACCAAAACCCTAGATTTTTTTTTATGATTACTTACAATATTCAGATCCCATTGCGATAAGAACTCTGAATTCATGTCGGAGCTAGGGCAGCAGACGGTGGACTTCTCGACGCTGGTGGGACGGGCGGCGGAGGAATCGTTCCTCGCACTTAAGGATTTGGTGGAGAAGTTCAAGTCGAGTGAACAGTCGGACTATGATAAACGGCTTTTGGTTTTGAAGTACTTTTTCAACACCCAGCAGCGGATGCTCCGTCTTAATGCCCTCGCTAAGTGGTGCCAGCAGGTGCTGCGTTGCTTGTCTCAATTTCTGCGTTTCTTTGCGTTGTTAATAAAATTGTGCGCTTTCTTCAGGGGATAAAGAACATATTCTGAAATTGATGAGGCTTTGTTCATAAGGGTCCAAGTTTGAATTTTTATCTACCAAAAAGGTTTTATGAATATTCATTGCATTACGTGACGGAATCATTTAGGAAATATTTGTGATTGGGTTTTCCTATGAGAAACTCTGATGTGTTAGGTTGAAATTTTTATTACACAAAAGCTAGATGAGCATTCTTATTTGTAATTTCTTAACACGGACATGAAAATCTAACTACATATTCCTATGTCCTGTCATTTGTTTCTGCAGGTTCCGCTGATACAGTATTGCCAGCAACTCCAATCCACTCTTTCAAGTCATGATGCTTGTTTTACCCAAGCCGCTGACTCATTGTATTTCATGCATGAAGCACTACAGCAAGCTCGTGCTCCAATATATGATGTTCCGTCTGCTATTGAAGTCCTTCTCACAGGATCTTATGGACGCTTGCCAAAATGTATAGCAGATGTGGGTAACCAGAACACATTAAGTGAGTATGAGCAGAAACCAGCTTTGAAGAAGCTAGATTCACTTGTGCGATCAAAGTTGCTTGAAGCATCCCTTCCTAAGGAGATCTCTGAGGTAAAAATTACTAATGGTACAGCACTTCTTCGTGTTAATGGTGAATTTGAAGTATTAGTTACTCTTGGTTACCGAGGGCACCTTTCAATGTGGAGGATATTACATATGGAGTTGCTTGTTGGTGAGAGAAGTGGTTTTGTGAAACTGGAGGAATTGAGGCGGCATGCTCTTGGAGATGATTTAGAGCGCAGAATGGCAGGAGCAGAGAATCCATTTTCGATATTATACTCAGTTCTTCATGAGCTTTGTGTTGCACTTATTATGGATACCGTTATTAGGCAAGTGCAAGCCCTCCGTCAAGGAAGATGGAAGGATTCTATACGGTTTGAGTTGATATCTGATGGTAGTACGAATTCTACGTTACCTAATCAAGAAGGAGACGCTGATTCATCTGGTTTACGAACACCGGGATTGAAAATAATGTATTGGCTAGAATTTGAAAAAACCTCTAGTACAACTGAGTCAGGAACTTGTCCATTTATTAAGATTGAACCAGGACCAGATCTACAGATAAAGTGTACTCATAGCACATTTGTTGTAGACCCATTAAGTGAAAGAGAGGCAGAGTTTTTCCTCGAACAAAGTTGCATTGATGTTGAGGAATTGCTGCTGAGAGCAATATGCTGTAATCGTTATACTCGTCTGCTTGAAATTCAAAAAGAGTTGGGTAGAAATGTCAAAATATGTCGTACCAAAGGTGATGTCATTCTCAAGTCTAATATGGATGAACTTGATATTGAAATTAGAAAGGTAGGTTCAGGTTAATTTGCATTTACTCTACTACTAGCCCATCTTCTTTAGGATTTTAATCTAGAAGTAAGCGTTGTATGTCTAAGATTTCAATATGCATGCAGAAAGAGACAAAGTTCACTGGCAGAGGGTATGAAGGACAGGGAGTACTTTGTGTGCGTGCCTATGGCTCATCTTTTTTCATGCTTGGAATAAATATAAGGTCTTATCCTTTTACCCATGCTAATAGCTTTTTTATTTTCTTTATTTATTGGGAATCCTACAAGATCTATTTGTTCTCTTTTCTCTACTACATGGTCAGAACTTCATCTGGGTTTGAATCCCACTAAGAGGTCCATTAGAGATCAAAAATTGTTGAAGAAAGAACAAGATTTTTCTTTTTTCTCTTCTAGGCGATCGGAAAATAAAGAAATAGTTAATATATTCAAGATAAGTATTTATTTACAAAATATCATCAGATCCGAGATGTGATATGGTTTTGAAGGATGAATTGGATATGGATAGTTCCGATAAGATTTCTTTCTTGAACAAAAATATATTTTTTGATTGTTTTAATATATTCCATTATCGGAACGGTGTCCAAGCCCCATTTCTTTTGGTGGTCCAATTCTGGAGGATTTTATGGATCTAATCAGCCCAAAATGGGTATTCATTTGTTATTTTAGCTGCTAACCTCCAGAAAGTTGTGATGTTTCTCTTCTTATGCCAAATGATGTTGGATAAAGAAGGATTTAGTTGAGGATAGTTGTAGTTTCTAAGCAATCTTTGTTGGTAGTAAAAAAATTGTCTTTAGACATGCTTATTTACTCGTATGTGATGGGCTGCCACTGTTAACATGTTGTAGTGGATGGTTTCTGCATGATAATAATTTTTAAATTTTGAGAAGAAAAGGTCATAGCCATTTGATGAGCTCTGTAAAAATAAAAAATCTGCAAAAGTGTTGTTTTTCATGGACGCTTCATTTCACTCTTGCTGCTTAACATTGCAGAATCTATTGTTATGGTTTAACTTATCACACACAGGTTGAGAAGTGGGGAAAAATATTAGTTTTGTAATGTTGATTCTTTTTCTGGATATGATCTTAACATGGTCTGAATTTCATTTTGATTTGCAGGAATGGACGATTTCTTCTTCAATCATCACAGAACTTACTTGCACCTTCTGTGTTATTAGATTGTGAAGAAGCTTTGAATCAAGGAAGTATGACTGCAGCTGAAATTTTTAGTAGCTTGAGAAGCAAAAGTATTCTACATTTATTTGCCTCTATTGGCAGGTTCTTAGGCCTTGAGGTAATATTACTTGCTTTTTACTTTTATATTGTAACCTTAATTTGATAACTGCTTTTAGTATTTAGACATTACGTCTATAGACTCTTCAGCTGTCAACATTTTGTTCTTTTAATTCTTCCTCGGTCAATATTTTAGACCTTGCAGCTTGAGTTAATTAGAAGTTTACTTATTATATTCATACATATGGCATCATGTTGAATTGCGGTTATCCCTTAAAGTGTAATTGCTAATAGAAGAGTAGATACATGCATATAAAAGAAATATTATGTACCTTGAGGCATTGGATTTAGATTGCTGTTTAGTTCACAAGTTGACTGAGGTATGATGTTGTGAGACTTGCAGGTGTACGACAATGGTTTTGCTGGTGTGAAATTACCTAAGGAGCTTTCAACCGCTACAATGTTGCTAATGGGGTTCCCAGATTGTGGCAATTCCTATTTTTTGCTGGTGGAACTTGATAAAGATTTCAAACCACTGTTTAGATTGGTAGAGACTCAACCAGATTTGTGTGGAAAATCTCAATCTGTTAATGACTCAACCAATGTTGTTGGCATGAAGAAAATTGACATTAACCAGATGCAGATGCTTGACGATGAACTTAATCTAACTCTCCTTGATTGTGGGAAATTGAATAACCTTTTGCTTAATAGTGGAGGTACTGATCAGAGTTCTGAGCATGGTCTTTTCTGTGAATTGGGTCTGGATGGTCCTACGCAAAAGGCAGGCTATTGTGCATCAAATTTTTCGTCTGTAGTTGATGAAGTATTTGAACTTGATCAAGCACTCACGGCTTCACTCAATGCATCTTTTGTTTCTCAGTTTGGCTCCAGTACAATGAGTCTTCAGAACATCAAAGCTGGAAGCCCTTCCTCTAAGTGGGAAGTTGGAGTTAACGCATCACAGATGAATAATGCTGGAAAAGTTTCCAGTATGCCCTCTCACTTCAATGGTTCTTTGTATTCATCAGGTACTCTGAAGGGCCCACAACAGTTCAATTCATTGGGCTCATTGTCTTCTGTTATAGGAAGGAGTACATCTGTGAAGAGATTGTCTGCTTCAAAATCAGATCAGGATTTGGCTTCCCTGAGATCTCCACTTTCTGTCGAGAATGGTTCTAATTCTTCAATGGATGATGATCATTTGAAACTGTTGAGTGATATATTGAAGGATGCAATGTCTGGGAACAGGTCATCTCGACTTTTATCACCTGCAAGATTAAATGCTTCTTGGATGTCAGTAGCAACTATGAAACCTAATTTAAACGGATCTTTGAAAGCTGCTACAACTCCCATATGTAAGATATTCTGAATTGATTGTATAAATGACATATTTTGGATACTTGCTCCGAGTTTATAATTTTCTATATTTGTCCATTTTTGACTAAAAACGTTTTCTCTTGCAGCACAGGTGTCAGGAGAAATTGCATTATGGCACGGCTCTAGTCATGACATTTCCAGGCATAGCAAAAATCATAGAAAGCGAACGGTTTCAGAGATCTTGGGTTTGATTCCTTCACTTCAAGATTTGGATGCTGAAGTGGGATTTTCTAAGAAGAGAGGGAGAATGTTGGAAGCCCATTCTCAGCAGTCATTTTCACAGGTTGTATTAGCAAAGGCTGTCCTCAAGAGTGAACACTACAGTTATGGAAGTCTTATAGCTGAAGCAAATAAAGGAAATGTACCTGCTAGTGTTTATGTTTCTGCTCTACTTCATGTGGTCAAACATTGTTCACTTTGCATTAAGCATGCGAGACTGACCAGCCAAATGGATGTACTGGACATTCCTTATGTTGAAGAATCAAATCCGAGAATTGCATCTACAAATATCTGGTTCCGACTTCCATTCGCCTGTGGCAATTCATGGCAACACATATGCTTGCGGCTTGGAAGACCTGGAAGCATGTATTGGGATGTCAAAATAAATGATCAGCATTTCAGGGACTTGTGGGAGCTTCAGAAAGGGAGCAGCAATACTCCCTGGGGATCTGGGGTTCGAATAGCCAATACATGTGATGTAGATTCTCATATCCATTATGATCCTGAAGGTGTTGTTCTGAGTTATCAGTCCATAGAGTCTGACAGTATAAAGAAGCTAGTTGCAGACATTCGAAGGCTATCCAACGCTAGAATGTTTGCCCTTGGAATGCGGAAATTGCTTGGAGTAAGAACAGATGAGAAATTGGAGGAAAGCAGTGAAAAGTCTGATGTTAGAGTTCCGCCTTCAGGAAAAGGCACTCTTGAGGGAGATAAGCTCTCAGAACAGATGAGGAGGGCATTTAGAATCGAAGCAGTTGGGTTAATGAGCTTATGGTTCAGCTTTGGGTCAGGTGTATTGGCTCGCTTTGTTATAGAGTGGGAATCGGGCAAAGAGGGATGCACAATGCATGTTTCTCCAGACCAACTTTGGCCTCATACAAAAGTGAGCTATCTACTTATTTACTTCAACTTTGTGGACATGGGTGTTTGCGTTCACGTGTGTCTGCATGAGCATGTGAGATTTGTTTTCATGATTGCCTTGTTCTTCAAACTTTTTACATTTATGCCTTTTTTGTTATTGTTAGTATTATTCTCCAAACAGTAACTGCATTGAAAGCACTACTCATATTAGGCTAATGCGGTTAATTTAAGATACATTTAGTTTTAACTTTTGGTATTGTTTTTGTGATTTTTAGTTTTCATTTTTTTACTTTTTGTTTCATATTTTTTTTAATGTTTTAAGAAAACAAAAACTTGTTTAGTTCCTTCAGTTTTTTATTTTCTGATTTTGTTTATACATTTAGCTAAAAGATTTTCTTGGTTCTAATTTTGTCTTGACTTGTTCCTGATAGAAACCATGGAAGGTGGTCTCAGTTTTCTGTTTTGAAATTCAACCCAAAAGAAAAAACTTGTTTTTTTCAATTTCTTTTTGAATTTTGTTTTTGATTTCTTCCCAACAAAAACCATAAAATGTGATTTTAGTTTTCTGTTTTCATTTTTCTTTGCGGTTTCATTATTAATCAAGTAAATATTATTTAACGGTTTAATTATGAATCTTTTAAGATTTTAGAATTTTATCATATAAAATAGGAATAACTATGGCAGAATTTTTTGTGTGTTTCTTTTCTGTTAGCTTCATTTTGTTATACTTGTATTTCCATTTGGCTTACATTTAATTTGCTATCAATGTTATATGCACTTATGGATCTAAATATGAATCTTCCTTACAGTTTCTGGAAGATTTCATAAATGGAGCTGAAGTTTCATCGCTGTTAGATTGCATCCGTCTCACTGCAGGTCCCCTACATGCTCTTGCTGCTGCAACTAGGCCTGCACGAGCTGGTCCTGTCCCTGGGGTTACTGGTGCAACAGGTCCAGCCTCTTCAATGCCAAAACAGGGAGGATATTTACTACTCCCTGTTGGAAATTCTGTTTCATCTACTGCTTCTACCGGTCTTGGGAATCATAGCCTACATGGTGCTGCAGTGTTAGCTGCTGCTGGTCGAGGAGGGCCTGGCATTGTTCCTAGTTCACTGTTGCCGATAGATGTCTCTGTTGTACTACGTGGCCCTTACTGGATTAGGATTATTTATCGCAAACATTTTGCTGTCGACATGCGATGCTTTGCTGGAGATCAAGTTTGGCTGCAGCCAGCAACACCACCCAAGGGAGGCCCATCAGTTGGAGGATCACTACCATGTCCACAATTTCGTCCATTCATTATGGAACATGTAGCTCAGGAGCTGAATGGATTAGATCAAGGTTTTGCTAGTGGTCAACAGCCTGTTGCATTGGCAAATTCTAGCAATCCAAACCCAAATTCTGGATCTCAAGTTTCAAGTATCAATGGAAATAGAATGAATCTCCCTAATTCTACAGCAATTTCCAGGGCAGCCAACCAAGTGACTGGTTTGAATCGTGCTGGAAATACCGTCCCAGTATCTTCAAATTTGTCTACCGTAAGCTCGGGGCTACCTATACGAAGATCACCGGGGAGTGGTGTCCCTGCTCATGTGAGAGGAGAATTAAATACAGCCATTATTGGTCTTGGTGATGATGGGGGTTATGGGGGTGGATGGGTTCCCCTTGTTGCCCTTAAGAAGGTCTTAAGAGGTATTCTTAAGTACCTTGGGGTTCTGTGGTTATTCGCCCAGTTACCTGATCTTTTGAAAGAGATATTGGGTTCAATCCTTAAGGATAATGAAGGTGCACTGTTGAATTTGGACCAGGAACAGCCAGCTTTACGCTTCTTTGTTGGGTAAGACAGTTTAACATGTTTGTTCTCCATTTATTCAATACACTAATTTGCTTGCTTGTAATAAAGTTTCACTCTTAAATTTCAAGCTGGCATCAGGTGGGAGGAAATTTCTCCATTATAGTGGTGCAAAAGGAATGTTATGTTTTTATAGGTCCTTAATAGCTTGTTTAGGAGAATGAAGTAGTCGGATAGGCATAGTTATGATACTACATAGGCTATGCCAGTGTTGGGGTACAAAATCTGGTCTTGCTGCTGAATCACGTTAAACCTTGTGTGCACCTTTCTCCTTTACTTTTACTTTCACATGCTATGACAGCTTATTACTTTCACGTATAACAATGAAGTTATGAAAGTAGAAACTCGGAAGGGGTGGGGCTATAAATGGAAAAACATGTAAAATGTTAAGAAAACAAGCAGAAGCCATGGCAAAGAGGTTAACAGGACATTAGTAAGGAGGCATAACGAGGAAAATATCAACCAAAAGAAATTGATAAAATAAGATGCGCAGATGATTTAGTCCTAATCACCACCATGGTTGTAATTGTTTTAGGTTTAGGTCTCCTTATTTTAGGAACTGAGTCGTTTACCATATACTATACTGTTAATAGATTGATATTTCAGATTAAGTCATTGTTAGAATTTTTTCTTAATGAAATGGTCAGCCTACAAGAGATGAATCAAGATTAGTGAAAACAAACCGAGACTTAGGTGGAGGAAATGTGGCATCAACTTTTATAAGATGAAGCTCGTTTCATTGCCAAAGAGTTCTAGCTAAACTTTTTTGCTCTCACTCGGTGTAAAAGTAGGGTTCGCTCTCACTCAGTGTAAAAGTGGGGTTCATGGTAATTTTGGTTTAGTTTAACAACTCTAGGCATGTCAGTGGAGCCAGTTGATGTAGTGATTGTTCTTTTCTACTGCTAACTTGTTTGCTTGAAAGGCGAGTAGAAGAAACATCAAACTGATTTATATCATTTGCATCCATCACATTGTTTGTTCAGTTGCATATAATATATTGTTTGGATATTGCTGAAGTTGGCACTCAATTATGAACTTTTTCAAACACCATTTGATCTTCTTCTTGATTTGTTGATAGTAAGGAGGTTCATTACTTGCACATGGTTTACTTTCTACATCATAATCAATAGTCTAGCCATTGGTATACTTTTATTTTATTCTGTACTCTCTAAATGTAATTATGTTTCTTTAAACAGGGGCTATGTATTTGCTGTTAGTGTCCATAGAGTTCAACTTCTTCTTCAAGTACTAAGTGTCAAGCGTTTTCACCAGCAACAACAGCAGCAACAGCAGCAGAATCCTACTACTGCTCAAGAAGAATTAACTCAATCTGAAATAGGAGAAATATGTGACTATTTCAGTCGCCGTGTTGCATCGGAGCCCTATGATGCTTCTCGTGTTGCATCATTCATTACTCTTCTCACATTGCCCATATCGGTTTTAAGAGAATTTTTAAAACTGATTGCCTGGAAGAAAGGATTGGTCCAGGCACAGGGTGGAGAAATATCTTCTGGTCAGAAACCCCGTATTGAGTTATGCCTGGAAAATCATGCAGGGCTAACCATGGATGATAATTCTTCTGCAGCTAAAAGCAATATCCATTATGATCGGTCTCATAATTCAGTTGATTTTGCACTCACTGTTGTTCTTGATCCTGCTCATATACCTCATATTAATGCTGCTGGTGGTGCTGCTTGGTTGCCGTATTGCGTGTCAGTGAGGTTAAGATACTTGTTTGGAGAAAATATTAATGTCTCATTTCTTGGCATGGAAGGTAGTCATGGAGGTCGCGCTTGCTGGTTGCGTGTTGATGAGTGGGAGAAATGTAAACTGAGGGTGGCTCGAACAATAGAAGTTAGCGGCGGTTCAACTGGAGATGGTACTCAAGGAAGGTTGAGGATAGTTGCAGATAATGTGCAAAAAGCACTACATACGTGTCTCCAGGGGTTGAAAGACGGTCCAGTTAGTACAAGTTCTGGGGCAACATGATTTAATGTATTCTCAAGTTCTTCATTACAGCCAGAACCTTGGGATGTCTTTATGGTTTCTCATGACCCCTTTTAATGGCGGCATCTTTTATGTCTCCTTCGTGGCCGAATCGAAGTCATAGCTAGATCCGATGTCCATGGATATGCAAGCTAGTGCGGTCTTCCCAGGGCTTTAATTCTAATAATGTGGCTAACTGAATCTTTTGATGAGTAGGGTGTACAATGGTTTTGAAGATAAGTTGCGTGTAGAAGTGTTTCTTTTGTACAGAAAATTACACTTAGTGGACAAGTTGTGTAGAAATAGAAAAAGAAGTATTGACTCACGGTAGGTTTGTGGATTCATTGTGCACTCCAATGGACAGTGACAATCTCCAAAATTTTCACCCTGGCGATAAGAACTTTTATACTTGATTATATCCTTAAATTTCATCGAAACTGGAGGCTGTTGTAGTCAACTTGGCATGCCCTTGAATGTTGGAAAGAGCATACATATTCATCTTGGAAAGTTGTATTCCATCTTAGAGTGTATGTGATGCGTTAAGAGTTACATCTTACTACATGAGGCTTTAATATTAGAATGACGCCATTGTCAAATAGTATTCCAGTCCGTTAATTTCGTTAGTGCAACAGAAAAGAAAACAGACAGCCTCTGTTCCTGAATATCTTATCAAAGAAGGATATATACAAGACGACACGTTCTTCATTATGTAGGCAAGCTGATTCTTTTTTGCTCTTCATTTCTGTACTTATTGCCCCAACAGTTTTCATCGCACTGTCTCCTCCCCCGCCCAAAATTGGAAATAAAGATAACAGAATGTAATCCTAGTTAGTGGTTTTCTGGTGTTATCTTATTTTTATGCTTCTTTTTGTCTTTGAATAAACTTAATACAACGTCGGCCTCAAAGTCATATAACTCTACACCTATCTTGAGAGACACAGTCGGACTTTCCTTCAACTCCTTGATGGGGTTTATAATGTAAATTATGACGTAGTATCAGTTTTCATTTGTTGCAAGGATTATCTCAGAAGGAATGAATTGAAGCTATTCAGACATCTTCCACCCATTTGGTGTCTGGTTTAAATGTTGCAGCCTCCTTTTAAAGTGTGACTTCTTTTGAGTTGATTTAAGGTAACTCCTGTAACCTTTTTCATGAAAACTGGGGTTTGGACGAGAATCGAATTCGTGATAATTAATATTTACATAGGTTATATTAGTCCAACTTGTGGGTACCAAATCTTCTGTGCTAAAAACGGTGTTTCAATTTTGTTTCAGTCAATTTTAATCAACATTTATATAAACCTCATAAATATCTGGATAAGATTTAATAGAATAGTGTAGGAATTAAGCTCTCCTGCTTGTGAATCCAGTTGCCGTATTTGTGGTAAATAAGATCAAGGCTGGCAAGAGGTGGATCAGGGCTATTGACTATGCAACTTGTAAACTTTAACAATTGGGCTATGTAGCTTGAAAGCTTCCATGATAAATATGGAAGCGGGAAACTCCACTAAAACCTACCATTTTTTAACTTCAGCTTCAGAAAGATGGCTTCTCCATCTACCTGTAACTTCAATGGTGGTGCAGAAACTGCAAGTGAACATTGACGGCTCAACGGTGGTGCACAAAGTGCAGGTGAACAACGGCTTTGTGTTGAAGCGGAGTTGTCAACAAAAGAGATAACTAATACGTCCTATATACTACCAAACATAAAATCTTTCCAGTACAATAGCAGAAAAAAGAGTATATTGCTTTACTCAGCCATTACATTAGAGGGGAAGGTGGCCATAACAAAAACGATCCTTTCTGAATGAATATCAATGTATCACTTTTTTCTTGGCATCACTCGAGAGACTAAAGCCTCTTGCAAATCTGCACTTTTACTCAAAAAATGCAGATTCTATCCCAATTTATGATCTTCGCATCACTAGAACTCAAGTGTAGTACTTGTTTCCAAATTTTAAAACCCATAAAGCTGGTACCACAAAAAATGGATATAATGTATACAACTATCAACTACATAAGACGAGAATAGAGGAGAGGGGAACATTATCATGCTTTTATATTTGACTTTTGAACAACTAACACCGCAAAAGAGTCTCCAGGAAAGAACGCACGTATTTACATTAAATAAAAATTCCAGTTGAACTAAAAGCACGAGGATCATTGATAATATCCTTGTGGTATTGTTACAAACATCCTTCACATCTCCGTATCTATTTTTTGACTGAAAGGTTAAACTGGCCAACCTCGGCCAATATTAATATAGTCAAGGAAGCATAGCAAGTGGAAAACCGGTCCCTAGTTTCATTTCTCTTTTCAGAAAACTCAAAATGGCCTTGACCTCTTCCTCTCTTGGATGTAACCTGTCTGCAGAAAGAAAATTGTGAGCAACTCCGTCGATTACCACACTACTGCAGCCAGCAGTCTTCTTCACTCCTCTACTTTCCATGACCCCCCTAATCTCACCAGAATAGTTCCACCTCCCACTAGCAGCATATATATTGGACAACAACATGTATCCACCTTCTTCTTCAGGTTCTAACTTGAGCAGCTCATTCAAAGCTATCTCTGCCATTTCTACATCGCTCTCAGCTCGACAAGCATTTAGCATTGCCCCCCAGATGGACGGACTTGCTTTCATAGGCATCCTGTCAATAACATCTTTTGCTTCAGTCAACCTCCCTGATCGTGCTAAAAGATCCACCAAACATCCATAGTGCTTAATTCCTGGTTCTATCCCACAATGTTTCATACAATGGAATAGTCTGAGCCCTTGATCTACAAGCCCGCTGTGACTGCAGGCTGCAAGAAGAGAAACAAAAGTAACATCATCTGGAATTGTGTCGTCTTGCATCTTAGAGAAAATTTCTAATGCTTTTTGACCATAGCCATGCAATGCAAATCCTGATATCATCGTTGTCCATACTCTACTGTCCTTTTCAGTAACTTCCTGAAAGGCCATCAAAGCTCTTTCAATACTTCCACACTTGCAATACATATCAATCAATGCTGAACCCAAAACGGCATCTACTTTTATCTGCATCCTAATTAACCATCCATGTGCACACCTCCCTTGGTCCAGCGCTCCAACTTCAGCTGCACCAGAAATAAAGCTAACCAACGTGATGTTGTTGGGCATAACATTCTCTGCCACCATATGACTGAATAATTTGCTTACCTTTTCAAAATCACCCTTACTGGCATAGCCAGCTATCAAAGAGTTCCAAGAAACAAGGTCTCTATTTGGCATTTGATCAAAATATGCCTCTGCGTGTTCCATCTTACCAACTTTTGCACATCCACCTATTACTATGTTCCATGAAACAACATCCTTCTCCATTAATGCTCCGAATATCATTTGTGCAATGTCTAACTCCTGGCACTTCACATACATATCCAGAAGAGCATTACTCAAGATCAAATTAGATGAACTAATGAGCTTCCTCCTTTCAATCCAAGCATGAACAGCTTTTCCTAATAGGACATCTCCTAATTGCCCACAAGAAACTAGCAAACCTAACATGGTATACTCATCAGGTTTGAGGTCTAAAGCCATCATTTTGTGAAACAATTGTATTGCTTCCATGCTTGACCCTTTCTTAGCATAGCTATTAACTAAGATATTATATGCCACAGCATCTGGAGCTACCATGTGTCCAAGCATATTATTTGCAAACCACATTAGTTCATTTTCCAAGTATATCTTTATGAGGGAGTTCTGTACATAGTCATGCAACAACCCCATAATAATAGCATGACAATGAATTTGCTTTGCTTCTGATACATGTTTGCAAGCATGAAGTAGGTGAAGGAGTGTTTGCTTGTCTGGGTAAATTGCTGACCTCAACAAACAATTATACATTTGAAAAGATTGATGAGCGGAGTAAGACAAAGCAGAAATCATAGTGTTATAAATGTACAAGTTGGGATGAGGAGTAAACTCATTGAAAAGTATCAAGGCCATGTCTAAATTCTCAGGGTGTGAAATAGCTGAAAACAAAATGAGTCTACTCACAGGAAATGTTTGACCAATGAGATTGCTCCTCATTATTTGTCCCAAGATCTGTTTAAAATGATCCCTTGTATTGCTCCTCTCGAGCAGCATAAGGGACGGGTGATTGAGCTTAAGAGATACAGTAGGATCCCAGGAACTCTTTCTACTGCAAGCAATAAAACTGAGAAAACGAATGCCTTTCCTATACCCGTACATAGAATCAGGAGTAAATAATTCAAAATAATGAAATGAAACAAAATACCAAGAACTTGGTTTAAATTTCTGCCATTACGGCCAGAAAACTAGAGTGATCCATATTCAGCTCTAACTCAGTTCCAACTCCAAATAAGAAAGGAGAAATATAACAAGCAACTCAAAAGGACAGGTTGTGCATGATGCAAATAAGAAAAGATAAACTGCTCTGATGAAGACTTCAGGAATTGGCGTATATACACCTGCTGTTAATTTGTTGTCACTTGCCAAATGCTTAGAACACATTACGGTCCAAGGAGAAAAAAAAGTAGATTTTCTTATTTGGGTCCAAAGAAAGATTAGATTCAGAGCTATAGTCCCATTAAAAACAAACTCATGTGATAGGTCCTGTTTGGCCTACGAAACGAAACCATAAGCTCCAATGCTATCTTAAGCCGAAGGCATTATGTTGTCTAAGATTCCCACCCAAGTTCGAAAAGCCCATTAATCAACATCTGTATTTAGCAGAACTATGAATCTGTTCTTTCAATCCAACAAGCATAACTGAGATGGGTTGATAAGAGTAAGAAAGATGGCAAAATACGATCTTCATTAAAGAGAGAGCCATCCATGGTTGTACTGAATCAGAAGCATCAAACTTCGACCACGAAGACAATCTATGTAAAACTACACAGAAACCGGAAGAGGTACCAGAATTGTGGAAATTTACAACCATGCCAATTAGAAGAGAACTTAAGAACCCATCGCCATAGGGGCAGTAAGTAGTACAAGCGAAGCGATGCTTAAACCCTATCGCGGAGAAACAGAGGAACTGAAGTCGGATGTTAATGAACATCAACTCAACTGCTACGGCCCTTAAGCTGAGCCCAAAACTATATGTAGACCCATTTCGGACATCCACTTGGACATGTGGTCGAATAGTAAATGGGGACGACTAAATAGTTGATTATTGGTGGCCAATTATTATAACTAACCACTACTTGGCACATAAGTAAATCTCATTCTACTTCGTCTTTTACTAGAAATTATCAACTAGCAAGCAGAATTAAGGAAGTATATATTTCTTTTTTTTTAATTAAAGTTTGCTGTTGTAAATTTGAAAAAGAAAATTTTAATTTCTTGAAAACTTATTTATACTAATATCATTACTATTTTGACAATAGTTTTAAAGAAACAAGAAATTTATTTAAAATGATTTTTAAATATGTGACGGTAAATACTTCTAGTTGACAATGAAGAACCACAAATATGAAGTATTGACTTGCATCACCATTAACTTTGTTAGGAGCTTGATCTTTGACGAATGAGTTTATATGAAACTTATAACCTTCATTGTAAAAGTTACAAAAATACCATTAATGAGCACGAAAAATAATATGACTTAATAAATATTATACTAGGATTCTATACATTTAATATCATGTTCATGTTGGACCCCGCTGCCGGAGCCCAACATCGGACATGAGAGCGTGATGCTTGATGCGTGAGGAGGAACGGGTAAA
>JAOTIZ010000201.1:13448669-13465289 GCA_027123425.1 Erythroxylum panamense | reverse complement strand
TGGTCAAAGACCAACTTACCCCTCCTCACAAGCCTAACTCCAATCCGACTTAAGTGAACTCCCCAAAATGCCCTTACCCAAATTAATCCTCTAGTCCCTTAATTAAACTCTAATTAATCTCAATAATACTCCAATTAACCAATACCAAGCCCAATTAAATCAAACTAAACCATAAACACATAATTATCAATAATTCATGCTTAATCATCATAAGAAAAATATTCGGGGTCTAACAGAATCGGAGGTTTCTTATTTTCACTGTTTAAGATGGAAGAGAATGTAACATGAAACCTTCCGCTTCCATTCCATTCCATTATGAAACCTTTAAACAAACGATGGAAGTGTGTTACGTTCCATCCCATCCCATTATTAACCCTCAAACCAAACAGAGCCTAAGATGTCAGGGCTAGAAATCAACTTTGAGAAGAGAAAGCTCATGACATTTGTTAGTATCTCATATGCGAACTTACTGACATAAATTACATATATGTAACAGCAAACTTTAACTTTTACATACCTTGTGTTGCCTATTTTCACCTAGAAGTCCAAGGCTACTGGATGCCAACATTTGATAAATCTAATCAAGAAAAGAGTGTCCATTGGCATAACATATTCCTATCTTTAGCAGGAATAACCCAACTTGTCAAAATAGTCCTTCTAAATCTATAATCTCATTGGTGTGTACATTTGATGATTCTTCAAGGGATCATCAAGGAATTAGAGAATTTAATCAGGAGATTTTTGTTGTAAGGAAACATTAACAACTCTTATGGAGCTAAAGTTAAATAGACTGAAGTCTACTAACGCAAATAGGAAGGAGGTATAGGCCTCACGTCACTCAAACTTAAAAGTCAGATGTTTATTACAAAAAATATTTGGAAGTTGTTAAACAACAAGGCATCTATCTGGGTTAGATGGTTGAATGTCTATTACTTAACAAATAATTGCTTTTGGAATTTGAAAGAATGCAAAGAACTTTCATGGCCTTTCATTAAAATATAGAGATTCAGGAGCATAATATATCCTATAATAAAAAAATTAGGAATGGTTTCGATTTGTGACTTTACCCTACATAAATAAGAGGTACTAACCTTATTGAGAGGAAGATTCCCACTAAACACTAAGGTAGCTGAATTAATTTCTTGCGATTTTTGGAGTTGTAATTATAGAGAAATGTCCCACATTATAGCCAAGCCTCCCAACTATAGTCCTAACTAGGATGTTGATGATCTGTTTTTATGGTCTCTAGATAATTCATATAGCTTATCCAACAAATCCTATTTGGAATTTTTGGATCACACTTCGCCAAGGTAAGTTGGTCAAAACTTATTTTGTCCAACTTTATAATTTTAAAGCAACTACAACCTACTAGCTAGCAATCAAAGCCAAACTTTGGACTAAGGACAAATTCTAGACTACTGTTAATCCACTTTGTGTTCTTAATAAAGTTGAACTTAAGTCAGTTCCTCGTCTACTTTTTCAATGTTCATATGCTCAAGCCATATGGTCAAATGTTCATATGCTCAAGCCGTATGGTCAAGAATTTACATAACTCTTAACATGTGTTACAACGTAAGAGACTGTTTCCAAATCATTAAATGGGTTTGTTATTGCTCTAAGAGAATAGGAGATAATTTTGTTGTGATCAAGATAGCTTTCACATGTTGTGTATATGTCATTTAGAGAGAAAGAAACAATCGAGTATATAAAAAATAGGAGTTAAAAAAGTATATGCTAGCTAACAAACTAATTTACTAGATAAGAGCTACTTGCCTCTAACAATTGTCACATGGTAATTAGTCTTAACACAAAGAATTTCTAGTGCCTAAGCTAGTTTCTAATTAATATCTGGTTTCTTCTATTTAAATTATCTTAAATGGCATTATATCTATCACCGGCTCTGAAGCTATTACTTCGTTGTCTATAGAATGAATTTTGAATATATATTTATTTACTTTATAAAAAAACAATTCTTTTGAGGTGAAGGCATGAGTGCTAACTCCCTTATGCCTTCCTCCTATTTATAGAGGAAGACAGAAGATTTTATTTTTATTGAAATTAAACTTTTTAATTATAATTAAAGTCAAACTCTAATTAGAATTAGAATTTCATTGTAATAAAATCAAATATCTCATATTTAATCCTTGAAGTTTATCAAACTTTATAATTAAGTCTAATTTTAATTAGTTTTTCTCTTTTTAACTGCTTCTTTATGTGTGACTTTTTAGATTCTTAATATATTAGCAATGTTATAAATCATAATTTTAATTCATAACTATAATTAGATAAATTAGACTCCTTTTAATTTATCTTTGATTCTCCTAAGGATGTCATATATGTATTTTTAAAGTTAAAAAATGATGTACTTTTTATGTTTCGATCGAGTCACGGGCCGGGCCGAGTTCTACCCATGGCCCGTGGCTCGGTCAACCCTGGCTAAAATCGGGCTACCCCAAAATTGACATTCCTAAATTCTCCAATTAAATAATTTACAATCATAAATAAAAATGGACGTTTAGCAACATATCATGACCACTAAAATATTAGGAATGCCAAAGTAGTTTGACTTAACCTTTCTAAGTATAGTTATGATGTATAATTTAATCATTTCATTATACAATATTCCAAGTAGACATAGAGTATGAATTTAGCGTCTACCTTTTTAAATTCAATCATGTTCATTCTTGCTAATTAGTAATTAGTTTATAATTAATATTTGAAATCACCATTTTAAATCTTAATCCATTTTAGCCAAAGAATTTCTTAAATTACTACTAATCAATAGCATTGAAACATTCTTTCTAATTATTTTAGAGTGATGAATCCTTTATTTACATACTTAACTATTACTATCATACTATATACAATTATTATTGAAGGAGATATCCTAAATAAAATAAGTCATAAGTAGTATCAAAACATAGTAGTTCTTCTATGAGATACTTTGGTAATCTTAAGCCTAAGGTTGAATTATATAGTTAGTATAATGAGCAAATCTATAGACATATAAGTAATTTTCCATTTAGGATCCCTAAAATCAGGTCAATTCAGATAAATTATTCTCTAATAAGAACTCACACATTTGTTTTAATATCTTTATAATCTAATTTATGAGATAAATCACTTTCTTCATAAGAAATAAATATATTATGTATTAGTTTTACTGTTCCACCAATATCTTATATGAAAGAAACTACAACTAGGAATAACTCAAGAATAATACACAAATACAAATAAATCTCATAATTATGATGGCATCATAATTTTAATTATTACAATGAACCGATTGACTACAAAGGATTAAACTAATATCCTCCGACTTACACTAAAGTCAATCACCTATGTATCTAATACCGTACCTAAGCCTCATTACAACCTGCATAAAGACCTTTAGATTTGTGCTTCTAGTTTATACATAAGTGATGGAGATGTGATTTTATTGCAAGCTTATGGTAAGAGTTTCACTATGCATTGATTGAGAGTTTTGATACTTTTCACCCTAAACACTTGATTGCATGGAGTGAAATCTTAGTAAGGGTTTAAAGATTAATGCTTTGATTTCAATGCAATTATTGATGTGATTATTATTAATATTGACCAAGAAAGTTAATTTTAGGATAATATGATTCCAATTGTACATTAATTTGATTTGATTGGATATGATGATGTATAATAAGAATGGACAAATCAAGATTGATGATGGGTTGATGTTGTAATATATATAATTTTGATTATGGATTGCTTGAGGACAAGCAAAAGCTTAAGCATGGAGATATTGGATAGATGCATAATTGGTCATGTTTATACCCTATATTTGATGTATTTTTACTTGATATTTTAAACTTTTGTTGTGTATTTGGTACTGAATTCATTCCAAGTGTGTTCACAAAATACAATTGCTTTCACGAACTTAAAGGAGAAGAATTTGGAAGAAAACATCACATAAAATCAAGATTTGAAGCATAGAAGGGATGAACGATCGTACATCTATCCGTGCACTTCTCCTAGGCCATGTATATTTACAATTGTTGGAGATTTTGGTTATGCCAGTCTAACACACAGTTGTGCATTAGCTCATGCATCTCTAAAAACCCTAAATTTCAATTTAAAAGGACATGTTTGACCTAAAAAAGGAGGAGGAGATTCCAAATATGGAGATCATTCTCAAGGGGTGGTTTTGATCCAAAGAAGTAGAAAACATAAGGAATTCATTGAAAGATCCATCGAAATACAAAATCAAACATTTACATCGCAAAAATATTCGATAGAAGATAATGAGAGAGATTTAGAATTATAAAACCATTGTTTTCAATTCGTTTTTCTTTCAATGTATGTTTGAATTCGTGTTCGATAATGTGTAACTAAACATCTCGTTAGTATTTAGGTTAGATGAACCCTATGTTAATACTTTGATATGATTTGATTCTTTTATTAATACAATTGGATTGTTATATTGTGATTTGACTACATGTTTTATTTATGTTCTAATATACCTGGGAATATTATATCATAATTTGATTGCATACATATAGATTAAGAAATCATATTGATGAATAGATCTACCATAATTGAAAGGAGTTGATTGCATCCCTAAAGATAGGATGACATAAATCTTCCAGATTATGGTCAAAACTAATAAAGGGATTCAAAAATTGATAAAGCAATCCTATAAACTTTAACCTGGGTAATTTGGTTGAAAACTTTAAGATTAGTTGCTAATAGAATCAAGGTCAGCTATTAGCTTGCCATCAAAATCTCCACGATCCAATAAATCAATAAAACAATTGAGTAGTAAAACATCAATATGGTAAGGGTTTAGGGAGAATTGAAACTTAGATGCAAATTATTGATATCAGTAATTTTCTAAGTGAATTCTTAATTATTTGTTTAATATTGTTTTCTATTTTATTTCACTTGCTTTAGTTTCATTTTATTTTATTAAAATCCAAAATCAGTATGTAGGTTAGATAATAGGAAAAAAGGTAATTACTAGTAATCATTGTCTTTGTAGAATAGACCCATTCTTTCTGGTAGCTACAGCTAAAAGTCAATCAATAGTTTGAGCATATAATGGGCCATAAATCCTTAAAGGATGTAGAGCTAAGGGTCTTAGGTATCAAACTGATGTGGGTTTATCTCCTTTAGGAGTATTCCTCTATAGAAGAATTCCTTTACTACTCTCTTTACCAAAAGGCTAACTTCCTGCTAGGTCTTAGGAAAGAAGAAGCCATTAAAGCCATCAAAACCTAGGGATTTGTTAGGGTTCATCTGGAAAACCTCCTCATCTCTCTCCTTGTCCTTGACAGGCATAGTAAGTGATTTAAAGTACTCCTGGGTGATCCTCTTTTTAATGAAAAGGCTACGTAATAGAGAAGCAGTAATCTACAAGTGTAACCATAAAATCCCTTTAGGTGCCTCTGAACTTCATTAAGTATATCCTTTTGCTAAGTATTATAGTACCATTTGGCAATTTTAGAGAAAAGATTCCATTTGCATTCTTTCTAGCCAATATAGAGTTGAAAAAACTTAGCACACCTTTCACCTCCTTTTATCCAATTAGATTAGCTACTTGCTCCATCAGACTGGAATGATCTCTATTAGCCCTCTCAAGAACTTCTTCTCTTTGGTTAGCAGAAGGTCATTACCAAGCTTCCTAACTAGCTCCCCCTAAATTAAGAGCCAACTCCTCTTTAGCTCTATCCACAGCTTGTTATGTAGTGAAGCCTCTTCTATTCATTATACCTTTCATCTTTAATTTAATCACCTTCAATTTTTGGACACATATACATTAATGTGAGCCCACAAATGTTGACTCCAATCCCTTTTGAAGTCCTTCATACAAAACCAATATACTAAACCACGAATTTATTAAACCTAAAAAGGCCTCTCCTTTTATGTTTTTGGAAATGATTCTCAACCAAAATTGGGGAATGATAAGAAACAATGGATCCAAAAAGGTTGTCATACTATTAGGGAATTGGATTATCCAGACCTTGTTAACTAATAAACAATTTAACTTTCTTCTCAGAGCCCACCTTCTAGACTACTTATTACTCTATGTATAATAGTCACCTTGAAACTTTAGATTAAATGTTCCTAGTTTCTATACATAGTCATTGAAATCAGGAGAGAAGTTTCTGAAACTAAAGTGACTATCAAATTCAGTTCTAAATAAATTAGTGTTGAAATCACTAAATAATAACCAAGACCCATTCATGTTCTTGTGAAATTCTACCAAATTGTTCCTTAAAGCCTTCTTTTGAAAATCATGATTAACCCCACAAATTACTAAGGAGAAGATTGCTATCGTTTCCTAGATAAATATCCATTTCAAATGGATTACTTGCATTTCTATGTCAAAAATTCAATATCCACAAAATGAGGGCATACCTTATGATAATCCTCCCTAAACCATTGGCTTGATGGTTAGAAATAAATTTCCACCTGGTGCCCAACACATTTGGGATCCTAAGATTCTTAAAACTAATTTTAATTTCTAAAAGAACAAAAATAAATGATTTTGTATTAAAGACAAAATCCCTTAAACCTAATAGCTTATTAGGGAAGTTGACCTCCCTTACATTCCATGTAATGATTTCCATTTATTAATAGATTTATGTTGAGAGCCCTTACCTTTGCTCCTACTAGATTTCCTTTTGGTAACTGATTGAAATTTCTTATTTAAGGCATAGGAATAACTCTATGTCTATTGGATTCAAACTGAAATCCAAGTTGCTAAGGTAGTAAGAAAAGTGGGAAATTAAAAACATTTCATGACCCTTCCTTAATAATCTTAAGGGCTTGAGCTTTTGACGAGAAGGTAAACATAATGTATCTATCTTCTACTATCAATACATCTATTAATCCTTTGTTTTTCCATGCTGATGGTACTAGTTTTTGTATTACAAAAAAGGCAAATCTCTTATCCAAAAAGAGCCCTATTAAGAGGTTCTTCCATGATTTGACTTCCTCTAAAGAATTTTCATATCCAGGAAAACGACAACTCTCTCATCTTTATCCTTAAGAGGACAGAAATATAGTGCTTGTTCAACATTCCCTTTTAATACCTGTTTCCAAGTCTTTTGATCTCTAATTTGATAGGAGGCATTATACCTGATGAGGGTAAAGGAAGAAAATCTTCTTTAACAGAGTCATAGATGGTAGCTAGTTTAAAGGCCTGCATAGTGTCTAAAGGAAAAGAGATGTTTGGTAGGGAGCTAAAATAGGGATGCAGTTACCTAAAATAGAAAGATTGGGGGCGAGAAAGCAATTATAAAAATAACGAGGCTAAAATGCCCTCAACAAAGCTCCCCCCAAATGGAAGGAATGATTGTTGAAAGTTGAAGAACCAAAGAATGTGAGGATTGGGAGGAATTTAGGTTAGTGATGGATGGAAGGAATGATTGTTGAAAGTTGAAGAACCAAAGAAAGTGAGGATTGGGAGGAAGTTAGGTTAGTGATGGATAGAGGAGGTGTATAGAGATTAGCTAGGATTAGACTTACAAAAGCAAGAATGGGGATAAATAAGGTGGATGGTTAGAGAGAATGCAGATAATCTCTCTCTAGCCATATGATCTTTGTATTTGGGGAAGTTGGTAAGATCAAATCCTTATTGACACAATGAATTTGGTTAAAATAGTTAAACAACACTAGCAAATGATAGTCTGTTTTCAATGAAATTCTTATATTTTATGATAAACAAAATACTAATGTTCTAATAATAGATTATTTATTTATACCCTGAGGTCAATCACGACATAGTAGTCATTAGTTATCAAATTAGCATCCTTATAGATTTAATTTATTTTATTATATAAGACTTGTAATTTGAAGAGCTTAACAATTCATTTGAAGAAGTAATACTTAACTATTGTTTTGTGTTGCTTATTTAATCCTCATAGTTCTATTACTGCTTTTAATAATCAAAAATTAATTAGCCTTACTAAAGACTTTTATTAAAATTGAACTTTTTCTTCTTAATAATCAACTTGAAACTTACATTATTGTTATAAGATCTAGTGAAAGGTTCACACATTTGAGAGATATTAGTGATCTTTCTTGAAAATTGCTATAAAGAGACGTGTACTCTTGACTTTGGTATTATCAATTACAATAGCATGAGATGAAAGAGTATTTTTTTAGTATGACATTTGTGAAGAATTAATTGCAAGATCAAATGGGAGGATCTTGGATCAATAATTGCTTAATTACTTATATTAATAAGGATGAATTTGATAGCATTTCTAATTAAAAAAAAGCATACATTGATTTCAAAACATGGTAACTCATATAGTTCAATTGTAATGTTGGCTAAATAATTTAAAATTAAATTCAAATATTTTAATTTTATAATTTTATAAATTATATTTATTTGATCAAAATTGACTTTGTCCTAATATAATTTTAGAGAACTTTATTAAGACAAATTATTGTGTGGGACTTATTGAAGCTCTTAAATTTGGAATATAATAAAGTAGGTAATCGATTACCCCTCTAAAGAGGGATGTAATGATTCTATTTGTGATATTTTTATATTTTATTTGAAAATAAAATATGATATCATGATGTTGGGACATCATATCAATGGCATGTGCATATTATTAACTGTGTTGATTTATGTTTCGACTTGGATAATGACATGACATATCATCTCGGTGTTACAAGATAATGACATGACATATCATCTTGTTAACAGTGGATATATTTCGATATTTTTAGCTTAAAATATCACAACTTTTAGCGTAATAAGTAAATGACTATTTATTTATCACAACTTTTTAAGATAATGACATATATTAATTTTTAGCTTTTTAAGAAAAATTCTCTCTTAAATTTTGGTTGAAAAATATCGAAATGATAAATAAGTATTTATCGAAATATATCCACTGCTAACAAGATAATGACATGACATATCATCTTGTTAATATATGACGTGGTTGTAATATAACTGGGGCAAAAGGTGGATACTTAATTGTTGTGTTCATTTTGTGTTATGTGCTCAGATGAGACGCAATGACATACGCAGGTATGCTATTTAGTAGTTGGTATACATATACGTCTTATGTTGTTAAGAAACTTCAAAAAAACTACATAATCTTTAAAATTATCATAAAAACCCTTTGGCTTTTGAATCAATTCAATTCGGTTTAAATTAATAATTTAAAATAATTATAATAAATTATTAATTTGATTCAAATTAAATTATTTTAGCGTAAGTTTAAACAACATTTGATAAGAACAAATGTGATGTTAACAGTGGATATATTTCGATATTTTTCAACCAAATTTTAAGAGAGAATTTTTCTTAAAAAGAATTAAAAATTCTTGAAATTTTTTTTAAAATTTCTTAAACAACAAAAAATGTCTTTTACTATTTTAAAATGATTTTATGATGATCATTGTTAATTATTAATTGATTTTATTTTAGTTAAATTGTTTTTATTAATGGTGGCAATTTTTATATAGAGTTTAAGATGTAAGGACTTAGGATGCTAAATAGTTTAATCTTAGGGTATGATTAGTTGGAATTTTATTAATAGAATATAATATTATTCCATCGTTTGAAAAGATGATTTACAATATAATGAGATGGAAGAGGAAGTTTCATATTACATCATATTATATCATAAACAGTAAAAATAAAAAACCTCCAATTTAAAGAAATTTATGATAGAATGTAAAATGACAAATAACTTTTATACTATATTACATTACAAATCTTTCATCCAAATAACATTGAACATTTGTAACCACCGTTATGTTGTTCAGATGTTTTGTTAAACAACCATTTTCTTCAGTAGCTGGTAGTTTCAGCTACTCTTAACTTTGTTTCCTGCTTATTTTCTTTGAAAGAAAAGACTGAAAGGCAAGTTTAATATTGCATTAAAATGGACAAAAAAAATGATGTTATCAATCGAGAATGGCCAAAAGATTACAATTGAGATCAATTTGAATGAATGAATATTTGACGTTGTGGCCTTAAGCTTGTTGGTGGATCAGACAGTGATGAATAACAACGTAATTGATAACACTCGCGTTCAATTCAATGGCGCTACAATCAATTCTTTTCTCAAACAAATTGTCCATCATCTTCTTCCTTTACGATCACATCTTACAATTCTTATATTTATGATTTGAAAACTGTTTTTCATTACAAGATAAACACAATTCCTTCTCTCTTCCCACAAAAATCCTCACTACTAATGTGCGCTTAATGCCTTTAAAAAAAGGTGAAATAGAAAATTGTTATCCAGAGGTTTAGCTGAAGTTGCTAATTGAGGCTTAGGTGCAACAGGAATCATTAACGTTAAATCAGATGAGCATTGGAATTTAAATAAGTGGAGCATCGATGACTTGTTTCGTCGCTAGCACATAAAGTTGTTTTAGCAAGTGATTTAGCATGAGTTTTAAGCTTGTTTCTTCAAACTAGGTTCTGAGTTACGAATGCAAACAATTAATCATATTCATACAACCACTCTTGCGTATTAGAACCACTAACATCAAGATACTCCTTCCCAAAATGTGAGTGCTACAAATACAACACAAGCAAGCATTTGTTTTAACTTTCCTAATTCACCCGTCTATAATCAAATGACATAATCATGATTACTGCCAACCAATTTTCTGTTTTAAACAATTTGAAAGCTACCCAAAATAATCATAATCTAAAATTGAAAAATAAAACATGGTATTTTAGGCGTAATTTGATAAATGGAACAAGAAATGCTCACACTACCTGCTCTCATCCATGGGTTCATTTTGGTTACAAGAATGAGATTGTAAGCTCTTGTCATCTTGCCTCAATTCCTCGGGTGTTTTGGAAACTGAATCTTCAAGTGCCTCCAGGAAAGACAGAACAGTGAACTTGTCTGCAACATCCGGAAAACTTGTCAGTGTTAGTACCATTTCCACGTTAATTTTAAACTTCATTGAGGCTTCACAACAATATCACAAAAGCCTCTGCTAATAAGCAATGGTGTAGAGCTCAGTAGAACGTCTTTGGTCATTCTTTATTCCCTCTCTTCTTACCATTTCCATTTACAAACATTTCAAATTGAATCATTTAGGAGATGACATCACACTTTTTAATCCTCGTGTTCTCAACTGTAACTTGCCATTAATTGGCTAATGAATTAACATAAAGTCTAAATGAGTTTTAGCCACAAAACAGCTCAAGGTAACACAATAAATTTATGCAGGAGACATAATACAAAAGCATTGTACAGGCCACTTACATTTACTAGGATCAATGCCAAATTGAGCCAAATCAATTTGCCCTGTTCTGAGAACCTAGAAACCGCTCTCAAATTGTTACCCTCATTAAATGGGGAAAAATTAAAATGTCGATAAGGTAATAAAACACAGGCGTCTATTTTCCCATCTTACATAAGTGAAACTATCAACTTGCTGACGGAATGGTGGGCTCTGTAGCAACTCTAAAATGTCATCTGGAGTCCACTGACCCTGCAAACACATAGTTCTTCAACATGCAATGAAACACACAAGGAAAATTCATATACAATACTGTTTAATACCTCAGGCAAATATGACGCTAATCTTTCTTGCAGCGGCAACGTCTCAATCAATGGCAAAATCAGATCAGCTCTCAAGACGTCACCCAGTCCCAAGCCTAGAAAGAGGGAAATCTCACATGAATGGAAGTATTTGTAACAGACCAAATAAATGACTAAAATATTTCTTACACAATACGTGACTTTGAAGATGGCATAAACACAAAACGCAAAGAAAAACATAAATGACGAAGGAACACTAGTCTTTTGGAGACCTGAATTGTATGTCTACAGATCTAGAAAACTTTAGTGACGCTTTGAGAAAGCTATAAGAATCCAGCAATTTAACAAGAGAGAAGAAGATAGAGAATAAACCAAAAAATAGAACAATCAAAGGGATAAAATTAACAAAGAGATGAGGAGAATCAGAAATTCTATGTTTGAGCTTATATCTTATGTGCTAGGACCCCTTCATATTTACGAATCACGGAAACAATGAACCAAATTTTACTCTCTATTGTCATCTAATATTTTTCACTCTATCAGCATAAATTTTTTCTTGTCAATATCACCTAGGTAAGACAAGGCCATGCCTAGATCAGTTATCTGACAGATTTATCCACATTTTGACCTACAAAGAAAATACCAATAGTTTATAAACCCAAAAGTGCATGTAAGACCCTGCAGTTAAGAAATGGTACCAAAATAGAAAAATACCCATCAAGATACACCTCAAAGCTCACTTTGGAGATTTTATTAGTCAAGAATTTTATGCAGAAACCATCACAGACAACTACTAAGACATATGATTAGACTAAATAAGTACCTGCATCTTCATCTCCAGCATTATCTGTAACATGTACGTCGGAGAAAATCAAATAACAGAACAATATAGAACAAGATTACTATTGTGACAGAATTCTCTAAGCAGAAATCGTGATACCTCCAGGTTCAATATTACTCAAAATCCTTTGCAGGTCTTCCATTTTGACTGGTCCCAATGAGGATGTCACATCACTAATTACTTCTGTTCCAAGATTTGGGAGAACAAAGTTTCCAGCTCTGTAAGTAATAAAAGAAAAATAAATCAGGATGATGGCATCAATGCCAAGCAATACATATACATACATATATAAATATAAGTCAAAGTGGGTAAAACTGGTCATGCTCACATCAAAATGTCAATTAAGAAGCAAAACCGACCAGAAAACAGGAAAGCAGAGAATAAAAATACATGTTAACGAAATCCAACAGAGGGTACAGTGTGTCTTGCATATTTTTCCTCTTTCTTGTGGGGGTTTGTAGATGCGGGAGTAGAGGTGAGCTTGGGTTGGAGAGAGATGCTTAAAGGATAGGCAGATTGGAATTGTGTTTTTATGATAGAACATTAATACCTTGATGAAACATCATCCTCAAGCATGTCTTCAGAAATTGGTAGAGATGCAGAAACATCAGCGTCTTCTTCAGCCAGGAACTCTGTAAGATAATTCTCATCAAAATTTGCAGAGAAACTCAATAAATGAATTAATAGCACAGCAAAAGCTGTTGAATTATAGGCAAGCTGCCATTTTTGAATTATTGAGGATCAAAGGTAATCAGGATATTGGTAGCAAATAGTTGAAATAACTTGGGTAAGAAAAGATGTGGATAAATCAACAAAAGGTGTAGCTGTATTTCAAGGAATGAGATGAGTATTCGGCCCAAACCCAAGCTCTATCAGGTTTTACAGGCCCAAACCCCAGCTCGTTCGGTCTTTGACAGGCCCGAAAATCACCATTCATCAATAAACAAAACAACGTCGTTTTGTTATATATAATAAAACAACATTTCAACAATAGACAAAAACAATGTCATTTTGTTACACATACAAAATGATGCTGTATATGAAAGAAGTTTGGACTTCAGGTTGTGAAGATCGAGCCCGAGTTCACATCGAAGCCCAAAAAAGGGCCCGAATCGAGCCTGAAACCCTATCAACTTGAGCCAAAACTATTGACTTCGGATTGGACTAGGCCAAGCAAAGCTCAAAGTCTCTTGCTAGCCTTAAATGGGAACCAACAAGAGATGTGTGTAGAAAAACTGAAGATAACATAGCTTGAAGAATAAAAAAGGATGCAAAAAGAAGATTTAGGAGCATAATAAATTGGAAAATTTATGGTACTTTGCAAAAAAAAAAATACACGATAGGTAGTAGAATAGTGAAAATTCAAATGGAACATAAATTTACCTAGTGGCCGGTTAATAAAATAGTTGACAGAGCTACATAATTGCCAGTCATCTTCCTCCTTTGGCTCCTATCAAAATATGAAAAACCCAAATTTATCATCAACAAATTTACGTTAAACGCGATTGTCAAAAAACACAAGGCAACTAAACCTCACTTGCATCCAAAAGAAAAATTTGCGGTCATCTGTGTTGAACTTCAAGATGTAAACCCGTCCAGACGCTTGGTTAACCTGAGCAAAACAAATACAACAGCACAAAAATCAACTGCAAGACCCAAAACTTCCCAACATACAAAGTTGTAAACCTTAAATGTTACCTTCTCAAAAACTGCTTCATCCGGAAAAATTATCTGATCCTATAGACCAATTTGTCAAGTTAAACCAAGAGTTCTAACAAACTAAAATTACATGACACATAGCAAAAAACAATGACCAGTCAAATTTCTAGTTCGTTCAAACAATTAGGAGTTGAAACTGAAAAAAAAAAGTTTAAAATATGATATGCAACATAAAATCCAAAAGCCACCACTATAAACTTTATTGTTCAGCCGTTAAGCATTATAACTGGTTGCAACTGAAATCATGTTGATATTTGGGAAAAGAAAAAAGGATACATCTTCCACCACATTTTTACTGCGATCTAGCCACAGAAAATGGACCAATCCCTCCTCACCCTGAAACGCTCAAAAAGAGTAAGCACATTAATTTGAAAAGATGAATCAAGATATAGTTCACATACATTTACATCTATTTATATACAAATGCTTCTGAAAAATAACGTAACACTGATTAATGAAACTGCTTTTTTCAGTTATTCCAGCAGGAAAACTTGGAAGAAGAAGGACCAACTACCCTTCCTATGCGAACAAGCCCCTTTCGTGTGTCAGGAATGACCCTTTTCCCTTCAAAAACCATTTTACCAGCACGAAACTCCAGCATAATTTCCTGCAAAGAATACTTTAATGTAAAACTACGACATGACTACTAATCACCCTTAGTTACAAAAGTCCAGTTGTAACAAGAATGACCCTGACACAATATACAGACAATTAAATATAGGTATGATGTTCATTTATAGAAACAAGACCCAAGGTAAGAAAGTGTCACCATGGCATGTTTCAAGTCCTTCCATATACTAGTCATTTACATATGACAAAATACAAGAAAAGAGAGAAAGTAAATAAATGAGCAACATACAACAATTCATTTTTTCAACAAAAAAAAAGGAAGAAGAAGAAGAAGAAGGCAACCCAATCCAGAAGTGCCAAGATGGACCTAATAACCAAAAAGTCTTGCTGAAAATCAAAGACAAATATCACAAAAATCGAAAGGATAAATGGAAAAGCTGGAGCAATTAAAGTCTCCAGCAGGATCGACATAGGTGCTAAGAACCAAAAACAAATGTTAGACCACAAGTATCAATATAAGGAAATACATACACATATGTCCAACCGTACCTGCATTGAGGGGAGAGTTTCGGTTGAGCTAGAACCCATTGAGACACTTGTTTGTGTTGTTGAACGATAAAACACCCCTAGAAGAACCAAAAAGCAAACAAAAGTGCAAGGTCATACTGGAGCGATTGGAAAAGCAAAAAAGCAATCGTATAATGCAAAAATTAACAGCGTACAACAAGATGCACAAGAAAATCTGAAGCAAACCCAAGCTGGGTGCAGAATATATCATCAGAAACTTAACAAAATCCAAAAAACTAGGGAAATTCATTATCCAAATTAAGTCAACAGAAAAAGGCAATCGTCAAAACAAAACATCAAAAATTCAGATAGGAAACAGAAATATCAGGTTGAAATTGACAGAAAGATATTACCTTCCCGTGAGGATTTGAATCAGTGTAGGAAAACTAAGAGCAAAGGGTTTTTGATTATCTTACTTTTCTTTAATTACCGCTAATTTTAAAAAGCAGTAGACGTCGCAACAAGAGGTTTGGGCCGGAAACTGTCGGGACGGGCATTAATAGTGTGTGGTGGTGGGCCACCGCTTCAGTGGACAACGTAATCCACCCTTAATCATAGTGCGTGGGTCCACGCTCTCCAGCAGTTTTTATCTGGTATTTCGTTATGTTGTCTAAACGATAACACACGACTATTATTGTATTGATCTGAGTATTTTACTTATTTAAATTTTATTATGTTAATATTTCTGTCAATTAACTTAAATTAAATGATAATTCTTTTATTAGTATGAATATGATATTTTAATTATTAATAAATTTGATTACTTCAAGAAGCAATTAACTCCCTAAATATAATAACATTATTTGAGTAAATACTATAATTAAAAAACTAAAGGGGCATTTAGTTCTACTAGTTCCGTTTTATGTTGTAGTTTTCTGTTTTTTATTCTTGTCTTCTTTAGCATGCTCCCAACTTTCACTCATTTATCTCTCTCTCTTTTTAAGATTTCCTCCTTTTGTTCCTAATTGCCCTTCACCTTCAAACTCTTCTTTATCCTTACCTCTGTTTAGCTTGTGCTTCCTTCGCTTGCCTGAGTTCCTTTTGTGTTCAATTTTTCAAAATTTTGTTACCTTTTTAGGCGAGAACTGTTTCAATAACCTTTTAACAATTTCCTTTCCTTTTATGGCAATAGAGCACACTTTAACAACTAACTTTTCTTCACTCTCTTTAAACTCCGACCTTGTATTCCCTCTTGCTACCTAATCTCATGAGCCAATCTTCCTTTGGCTCTCCAAAATCCAAAATTAGTGTGGTTGGGTCGGCCTCACGGGGCCCGTGTCCAATCGATACTACATACGGGCCGATCGGTCCATTCTCACTCACACGCCGAGCTCAAGCCCAATACATGCTCCCTATGGCCCATCAGCATGAGAACTTTCCATGCAGAGATAAAACTCTACGTTGAAGACC
>JAOTIZ010000201.1:13423482-13436179 GCA_027123425.1 Erythroxylum panamense | reverse complement strand
TAAGGGTATATCTATAATTTTATTAGTTTTCTTAATAAGCGTGTATTTTTCTAAAACGACTTTTATTATGAAACGGAGGGAGTATGTAGCAGCAAAATTGTAGTAATTTCCAACAAACAGTAACAACACAACAATAAATTTTCGACTTAGATTGTTAGCGAAAATAGCAATACTAATTAAATTGGAACAACTTATTTGAAATGCAAGATATCGTGAAAAATCACTGCCCTAAGTCGAAAAACTCCCCTCTACGGTGCAGAAAAACAACATGATCCGACCACGAGTTAACGTCTTCTTCATCAGCTTCGGTGTACTCCAAAGGGCATAGTAGGAATTGTCTTCGATACTAAAAGAAAAGGCAAAACAACAGAGAAAGAATGCAGCAGAAAAATTAACGTTTTATAGAGCAATATGCAAGAAGCAAGAAAATAGAAGAAAGATGTGTACCATGTTATATCTAGAGAAAAATGAAAAGCATGAAAGCTAGAGAGGAGAAGAATAATAGAAGAACAAACATATTATCTCGTATATATTGAAAGAGATGAGAGCTTCATACATTGACCGGTAATAAAAGACATTAAAAGTTATTAAAACAAAATGGAACGTTGGAGCATAATAACGTTATTAGAGTTATTGGAATAATAAAGCTGATAACGACGTAAAAGTTATTAGTAATTGAAAATTTTGGAACAACGGAAGTAACAAAAATGTCATCTCAAACTTAACATTTTGAATGAAATCATTGTCAATAAACCTGTAAGAACATTTCAGCCAAAATTGTATTAATGTTAAATAATAACAACAGCACATGAATCAGCATTAATTTTATCGTAACAAAATTACTTCATTATCTTCTTTTTTTTTAGTACTTAACAAACATAGATTCGGAAGTTAAAGTTCTCAATTTAGACATAAATTCCTTTTCAAATGGCATAAACTTACTAGCATGTACCTCTCCATACTAGTATTTTTTAGTTGTTCGCTGTGACTTTCCATCATTGATACTTCAAATTATGAACACGAGAGAGAGATAGGCAGAGAGATGAAAGGGACATTATCCACTTGCCATAGCTATTACTGAGTTGACAAGTCGAACTATGTTATATAATTATTAAAAATGGAATGGGTTGAGAGATTTAAATTTAAATTATTTGTTTTAAGATGTGAAATAGAAAAAAATATTTAATCACATTATAAGATTACATAATTATCTTTGTAATTATAAAATACACCCAGAACTAATGAGTCGAAAAATGTGGTTTGACGTGTCAGTCATTGCGGAAGACTTCTCACGAATATCTCCACGTCACTGACAAGTTCCCAACTACTTCCCTTGCCGCTCCAAAGTTGGTTACGTTTGTGCTTGAATAGGGATGGCATGTTTTGATTCAACTATATTGAAATCGTTTAGTAGTTTGATGCGCAATCGTGAGTCGTGACAGTGAAAGGAGAGGGTGAAGTGGGCCACAGAAAAAGAATACATGCCTACCATGCCAGTACCAGCTCCAAACATCATTAGTTTTTGATTTTGTTGTTGCGAAGCGATTATCTAATTAAAACATTTGGGTTGGAGTCGGCGATGGAATTCTAACTTCTACCCATAATCTTGATCACAAAGATTTTAGTTTGTTATCATTTGCGTTGCTACTTGTTTCTCTTTTGGGATAGAAGACGCACCATCTAGTTCTGTCCTTCGTCTGCTGCTGTTTCGATTAAGTACTTTTGACTGGTTTTCTTATCTGGATATCGTTTAATCTCCATCCACCCAGCAGCTTCTCTTTTTTCCCACTTTAGTTCTGTTCGTCGTTTGTTTGGGGTTTTTCTTTTCTTTTTTTTAATTTTTAAACAGGATTCTTATTTGCTTGCAGTCGTAAGGGACATTGGAGTGGACCACAGTGTGTGTATATATATATACAAACTTGTAAGGAAATGAAAATGACTGGTAGGGACTTGAGAGTGGCGATAATGTGATTTTGTTTCTTCTTTGGAGTGCTTTTAGATAAGCCCATCCTGAAGTTATTGATAAAGGTAAAAAGAAATGCCATTTATGTGTATAGATCGGAAGTAAACTTTCATGTGACTATTGTTGTGGGTTGGTTGGATTCATGCCATAAAAACCAGAGGACAAGAACCTATCAAGACCTCTTTCGCCAGCTTCTTTATGTGGAAATTTACACCAATTTGGGTATGGATCCTTTGAACCAGAAGTCGCTTGAAAGAGTGGTGTCACAGAGAGCTCTGCAACTGGGAACTTCATTTCCGTGCCAAATTTGTGTGGTTGGTTTTCTCTGTGGAGTATGTCTAACCTCTTTGCTCTTGGCTGTTCTTACTTCGTCTGGAGCTTCTGAATTTGGTGGGATTTCGTTTTCGGCCGTTTCACAATTGAGTTCACCATGGAATTCAACTTCTGCAATTCTCAGTGAGTAGATTTCTGTCCTGACTGTTCTTGTATCAACTTGTTTATTTTGGTCTTTCCTGTTTGCTTCTCCTTGTGCTCCGCTTGATACACTCAATTACGGGATACTTTTCTGGGAAATATGATCATTTTCTCAGATTAAAACATAAGAAAATATGTGATTGTATATATCTTGTTTTGGGGATTCTTTGAATTTAGAGCAAACGTATTTAGTATAAAATATTGTAGTTTTTTCCAAATTCATCAGATGTAACTTCTTGTTCATGAAGAGAGGCGTAGAATTCCATGTACGAAAAAGTAATGGTAAGAGCTGTTAAAGGGTGTATCCTTGATGAAACAAGATGTCTTTAAGTGACTTGGTTAATGCTTTTATTTTATCTTTGTTGACTTTTACTGGAGAATCATCTTTTATCCATTTGACTCTTTATAATACTTATATTGGAAGCCAATTATACTCTCTACTGTTTTTGACCCTATTCTTGAAAAGTAATATTGACGTTTCATAGATCATTATAGTATTCAAGTGTTCTTAGTCTTTGTGGAGAAGCAAAGCACTGATGTTGATTCCTTTGTGTGTTTTGAAGATTAGTTTCAAGCATACTCCTAAGTTTGAGCAAATATGGGCTAATCATAGATTTGCGTGAAATTAATTCTTCCATAATAATGTTGTCCCCTGTCAGAATTTTTTGTATTTTTGATGGATTGCAGATGTTAGAAGTACAGATTGCAAAATCAGGCCAAAAGAAACAGAAAGACGGCTGGACTCTCAAAAAAATGAGAAGGGATTTGATGATGAGAGAGTATCACTGTTGTATTCAGCTTGGAGTGCACTATTATCCAAATCAGTGGAATTAGAAAATGATTTCTTCCAAAATGTTGGACTGAGCAAATCCACCGTGCCTTATGCACCTCATTTGGAGAACTGTAAATTATTAGCACAAACTAATGCTCGTCTTGATAAGCATTCTGAAAATGAAACCTTGCCCCCTTGGACAACCTGGAAGGGAGTATTAGACATGCACCCAGCATCAATGGCTAACTCTCAACGTACTTACTTTAGACGTCAAACCATTTCTGAAGGTGCTTATCCACCCTGGGTATGTTTCTGGGACACGTACAGTTGGACTATAGGGTTGACTTACACATGAAGTGCTTCTCTTATTCTTTTTGCAGAAGAACCAGCATTGATCAATAAACATTTCACTATTCAATTACAGTAAGATTAGTAGAAATTCTTGCCAACTATGAGCTTGTTGGTTATTTCCCTACAGGTAGTTGGATCAGATGAAGAAAATTATCCTTTAACACGGAAAGTACAACGAGACATATGGATCCATCAGCATCCTTTGAACTGCAGGGATCCCAGTATAAGATTTCTTCTTTCAGATTGGGAGAGACTTCCTGGCTTCGGTATTGGAGCCCAATTAGCTGGAATGTGTGGACTTCTTGCTATTGCAATGAAAGAGAAAAGAGTCCTTGTCACAGGTCAATATAATCGTGCTGATCATGATGGTTGCAAAGGTACAAATGAACATGAAAATGGTGAGATAAAAAGTTGCAACATTTTCAATTAACATAAAAATTATGATCAAATTTGTGTAGGTTCTTCACGGTCAAGTTGGTCATGCTACTTTTTTCCTGAGACATCCCAGGAATGTCGAGACCGTGCCTTTGAGCTTGTAGACAATAAAGAAGCATGGGAAAATGGGACCATCACCGGGAAAAACAACTACACCTCAAAAGAAATATGGGCGGGCCATGCTCCTAGGCAAGTGAGGGTGCCCTTGGCATATTTGATCTTGGAGGTTTTTCGTTGATGCTGTCATATGGTTATGATGCAGGATATGGGGTGATCCATGGAGTTACTTGCAGCCAACAACAGAAATAAATGGCAGTTTAGTTGCTTTTCACCGGAAGATGGATCGTAGGTGGTGGAGAGCACAGGTTAAAATTGAATTTCATTCATATGATTTATCTGCATTTATTCTTGTTTCAAATTGACATATGAAGCTTGAAACTTGTGCATCTGGATAAAACAAAGGATTAACCAAGTATTGCTATTTTCACCAGAAATGACAATTTTTGATGATTTGGCAACCACAGGGCTCTGTGGTTGCCAATTTGAGCTACATTTGTTTATGTTTTCTGTTAAGAAATGCAGGTTATTGTATTGATATAAGACCATAAGTTTCTCCAAATACCAGTAGGATTAATGGAACTAGTAATTTTTACCTTACATTAATTTTCAGGCAATACGCTACCTAATGAGATTTCAGACGGAGTATACATGTGACTTGATGAATGTTGCTCGAAATGCTGCGTTTGGAAAAGAAGCTGCGAAGATAGTTCTTACAAGTCTAAGTGGAGAATGGCCAAAGGTTTCCCCCGTCTCAACTGCCTCTCCTTGTTTGTTTCCTCTATTATTTAATGTAAGGGCATAGTAGTGCTAGAGAAATTTACTTAACTGAAGGGACCTTTGTTTAACAGGAAGTTGGTATCAGGCCAATATCAGATATTGAGCGATACGTATGGTCAAGTCAAAAACCATGGATTCCTAGGCCATTATTAAGCATGCATGTAAGAATGGGTGATAAAGCATGCGAAATGAAGTTGGTGGAATTTGAAGTTTATATGAGTCTTGCAGAGCGAGTCAGACTCAGATTTCCACATCTCAATAGCATATGGCTGTCAACTGAAATGCAGGTTAGTGGTTTTCATTATGATTCATTTACCTTGCTTCATCTTGTTGATTCCTTGTATTCTCAGGAAGTGATTGATAAATCAAAACTACACGTCAGCTGGAACTTTTACTACACAAATGTGAGTCGCCAGGTTGGAAACATCACAATGGCAACATACGAAAAGAGTCTGGGTAGACAGACCAGTACAAACTACCCCCTTGTTAATTTCCTAATGGCAACAGAAGCCGACTATTTCATTGGAGCATTGGGTTCAACATGGTGTTTTCTGATAGATGGGATGAGGAATACTGGAGGGAAAGTAATGGCCGGTTACCTGAGTGTGAACAAAGATCGATTCTGGTAGAGTTGAAGTAGATACCCACATACGGGGAGTAATTATCTGTAAATAAATGTTGAAAGTCTTGTATGATAGTCCACTTGTGCATCATCTTGATGCATGCAAAGTATAGCTTTATATACAGTTGAGTATATATAATGTCTAATTGAATGGGATTACAAAATCTGTTCGTTTTCTGGGTTATTAACTCTTCGCGAATTTCAGCTCACAACCGATACACATCAGAACATCAATAAAAAATCTTAAAAAGTACAAATACAATTCTAAGGATGAGCTTCAATTGTTACAATCACTAGTCCCTCTAACAGATCAAAAAACACCTATGTACGGACATATAAGGAAAGTAAAAAGCATCTCTCTTTTGAAACAATCGGGGTAGAAAAATCAAGAGTGCCAACCACGTAAATTTAAGCATGATATGTAGAGACTTAGATACAAAAAATCAACTTCTAAGAAAAAGAAAAGATAATACTAACTATCAAACAGAGACAAGGAAAATGGAGGTCCTGTTTCTCCCAAATTCTCCATAACAATACAACAGCTTTTCTAATCAATTTGGAGTGAGCACTGAAACATATCCTGTAAGTCATCCATCGTAAGATTCATATAGAGGAATTGAAGGTCAGATGTGATAGGTAAAGCCTTACCTCTTCTTCATCTTTAAAAGAATATTTAAATTGCAAAGTGTGTCGGTGTATTGGATCCAATTATTCGAACACATCCTGTCCCATATTATGCGTTCCTCCATCCCCACCTCTAGCTGCTGCTGTTGGTTTCCTGTGTTTCTTGTTCTTGGCTTTCTTTGCCTTCATGCGGCGTTTCTTCTCATTGGCATCAATCCATGTATATTCCGATGGAATATGGAAAGGGTCAAGCTCTTCCTTGTAATGGTGACTATCGCCATCATTTGATTGTCCACCACGACTGCCTCTCATCCATGAAATCCATGAGCCCTCTGATTCCTTGGACTTGGCATCGTGGAATTGAGCTGGACTGGATGGAGGGGTTGCAAATTCTTCCACAGGCTGAAGCTCCTCAAATTTGGTGAAAGTAACAAGCACACGGATGGTTGGTACAATAGGAATTGCAACCTGCAGCAAAGAAATTCAATATATGGACAGAGACCAATTACACAATTCTAGTGATATGAAAACAAAACCAAATATTTCTCTATCAAAAATAAAATGGTAAAACGAATGAATTGAAGGGAAAGAAAACCAGAAAACAAGAGTTATTGAAAATCGCAGGGATGTGGTAAAAGAGAGGAAAAATGGACTAGAAGGAATAAAAGAGCAAGTTTTATGCTGATGGTAAATAAAGCTTGTTTCTGAATGATGAAACGTAACACCAACCATTAGAACGAGATAACCATAAAGGAAGAGAGTGTGACGTGAATGTTCATAGAATAAACAGAACATATTTCACAGTACCTTGACAGGAAATGTTCCATGAGGTAATTTGGTTGTCAAAAGCTCCCGAAGTCTCCTAATTGCCTTGACCTTATTGGCTAATATGTCAAGCAGAGGCAGGAGCTCTTCCGTTCTTAAGGGAAAATCTGGTGTCAACCAAAGGACGGGTCTCAAACCCTTCTTGTACTCGCTTTCAACCTTAGACTCATTGCTCGTTCCTTTCTTCTTTTTCTTCTTGTTACTTTTATCCTTCCCCTTCCTGTTATCTGCAACATCCTCCCTAATCAATTCTGATGACGATTTTTTATGCTCAAAAGATCTCTGTGTGCCACCATCTGGTGCCAACTTCGAGAATTTTTTCAAGATCTTTGAATCCTCTGGATCATCACCACTGTTCTTCGTACCTTTGCTTTTCCAACCAAACCAACTCTTCTTCTCCTTGGTTGCACCATTGGAGTCACCGTTTTCATAGGAAGCTCCCAAACCATTTTCATGGTACTCAACCACCCCAGGTTCTTCATGGTCACAAAAACCGTCTGAGTTCCCCATATCAAGTGCAGAATCCAACCGCTTCCGCTCCTCAGCTGTCAACACATCATCAAAATCATCATTTTCAGCACCATTTGCCAACCTCTCTTCATCATCAACAGCAAAAAGCTCCTCATCAGTCATTGCACCTGGAACTCTCCTTGACTTCACACTCACCATCACATGAAGCATGTCATACACTTTAGCCTTCCAGTTTCCAACCATCTCTGTTTTCTCCTGTCGCCTCCAATTTAGATGAGGGACAAGCTCAGCTTGGGTGACATCAATGCCTGGCCTATACATATTAGTTTGAGACATCAAAGCCACTTCGTGAGCAATTTCTGCTTCTGTTGGTTGAGCTCCAGCCCCCTCTAAAGCATTTGTGACCTCTTTTTCCTTGTGAGCAAGAACAATCAAAGAACCAGCCGGTAAGGATATACTGCCATCATCCGAAGAGTGACCTTCTCCCAGAAAAAGAAAAGTTTGATCCGATCTCTGAATCCGAAACCCATCAAACCCAGCAAGGGTCATATCAGCACGAAGGTTACAACCACGCTTCCAAATACGGTAAGTATCTGATGGGGCAATGCGTCCAATAAATGGTATTACTGAACTTTCAAAATGAAATGTTATCTCCATATAAAAATCTCTAATACGATCTGCTGAAGCAACTATTCTTGGGAGACGACGGCACCATTTTGCCCATGCGAGAGGCTGATAATGCCGCGCAATTATCATGGCAATAGACTCCTCTCTTGTGCAAACAGCTTCTTGAAGAGCACTCCAACCATTTTCATTCTGAAGACTCCAATCTGCACCGGCTGCCATCAAAATTTCTGCAGATACAGGGTCCCGCAATTTGACTGCAAGGTGCAATGGGGTCTCACGGCCTGGAACATCTCGGCGATCAATAACACCAGAGACAGCATCAGCCTGCTGCTCAGCTGCAAGAGATTGTTCTTCAGTATTAACTTCACCAGCCTTGGCAAGCTGTGGGAGGGATGCAACAATGCGTCTGAGAGTTGCATAATCCCGTTGTGCAACTGCCAAGTGAACAGGACTGTGGGCATACTTTGAAAAGTCTTCCATTTCCTCAACGTGTCAGTCTCTTTTTCTCTATTTCTCTCTTCCAATTTCTCTCAGGTACCCTAAGCTACAAAGACTTTTGCATCATTGTTGAGCATACTCAATAACAAATACCACGTACACCATTCAAGAACTTAAAATATCCAGGCCTTCACCCAGTATTGAGAAATACAATAAATTTTGAGGTTTTTTTTTTCCCATTCAAGCCTCTCCAGCTACAATCAAGTTAAAATCTTTCACGGAATCCAAATCATATCTTGCAGGAAGAGTTCAATTCAGTAGACAAACCACTATAGATTACAACAATCACTAGCTTGCGTCAAAATTGCCCAAATTCCATCCATTTTTCCCAAGTTTCAAGTAAGGAACGCACTTCAGGCAAACCGATCTTTGGTCCCAAGACCTTTCAATAACGCTTCACAAAGCTCAACCCTGCGAGTAACTGAACCATCATAAAAAAAATGAAACCTTTAACAAAGAATAGAAAAGCAAAACAGGTAAAGATTTTGTCTTCATAGCCTAAGCTCAAACCCAACAATGTTTGGTCGAAATCCCAACGTTTATTACCAATTAACAGCAAGAAAATGCAACGAAATGGAAAAAGTTGAAGATAGAGGAAAAGTACCGTTTGAACCAAATGGAAAACCCACTTCCCAACCGAAGAACTATCTCACTCTAAGGACTCCATTTGCTTCAAGAAATTGTTCCTGGCGAATAAATCTCACTTTGCTTTTGCAAACCCTATATTACCGAGAAATGGGAAAGTAGCGAGTCAATGCAACGCTAGCTGAGAAAAAGGGTCCAGTTTTAGTCCTAGGGTCGCTTCAGATGAGATTTGGGCTTCCAAAACTCGCACAAAGAGAAAGAGAGTGAGAGAGAGTATGGAGAAGGAGGTCAGGATGAAATCTGGCAATTAATGCGTTACGAAGAGCGAAGAGATAGTACATCGACGCGACGTTACCCAACTCGGTCACCCCCAACTCAGATCTCTCTCTCTCTCGCGCTTCCGGCTGAGAGCTCTCTGAGTGGAATGTTTCTTTTCTATTTAATATTTTTCTCTTTGGGTCTATCTATCTGTGCCTCCGTCATTGTTCTTTCCTATATCTCTGTTGTTTTCTTTTTTAAATTAAAAAAAGTAATAACATTGGTTTGCGACTTGGTTGGCTTCTCACTTTCTCATAATTTTGTTCAGTCACAAAAATTAATATCATGATCTGATTTTTAATAATAGTTTAGGTAATACTTTTAATATGTGAGCGAGATCCAAGGACGCAGAGTGGCCCATTTAGATTTTAGATGAATACTCATTCAATTTTCACATCCTTTTTTGTCCCTTAAACTCTTTTTTTTTCCTTGCGTGTTCAAATTTACTATAAAAAGATTTGAAGTAAAGAAAGAAAATATTTTCCAAAAATCTTAAAATTTACTATTAAAAAATATGAGAGGAGAGGCGATCTTGATTCAAAGAAGTAATAAATAAGTAGTGTATTATAAGATAATCATAAGGGCATAAATGTATTAAATTAGTTAAACCAATTAACTGCAGTAATACCCTTTTTAATGACAAACTGTTAATAAAATAAGGGATAAACAAAACTACCTAAATCGTTGTTTGTCTTGGACTCTCTGTACTTAAGGTGTTACTAATGATTCATCAATAGTTTCCTTATTAGGTTCCTTCACTAGTTCTTCCTCAACTACCTTTGTCCACTCTTATAGCATCCCACTCCCATCAAATATTTGTATTTATACGTCCTTCAGACATTCAAGCACATGCTCGGTGGAAGTAGTGTCCTAGAACAGTCACATTCACTTCCAGTGGCATCATCATTAAAACATAAATATCACAATCTTTAAAAACCCAATTCCCCATTTTCAATTCATAAAATCGAATATACATTTTAGCATTGCATACTTCATCCTTATATATAATATCAAAGAACTATAAGAGTTTATAGCTCTATTACAAAATATGCTACATGCCACATGAATGAGGAATTATACAAAATTTTATCTAAATCCATCATTCTCAGTTGACCGACCTTTGAGCCATTTCTTCTACCCAAAAGCAATATTTGATCTCTTCTAAGTTGTCTTAGAAGCTAAGTCCGCGCTCTCACACCTAAAAAGTCAACATTGCAGTTTTGATGGGTTTTACGAACTTAATGAGCTACTTATTATCGATGGCTTACTCATAACATATAACACATAACACATACAGTTCATGTTTTAAGTTCACAAACAATTCATTTCATCATATAATGCACATCTTTCATCAATAATCAAAAAGCACCATTTAACACTTTGTTCACTTATTCACTTTTTACATTCATAACGGTCCATACAATTCAATTCAATCATTTATATAATGCATATTAAATTATATGTGCAATGTTCATGAGGCTAACTTTTATTTATTACTTTGTTGTGACCAAGGTTTTAAAAATCAGATCAGATCGTTCGTTCTGTCACAACAAAGTAATAAATGGACCGAAAAAAGGTTGAACTGACTGGTTTTTATATAGAGGTTCTTAGGTGAAACTGAACCAGACCACTGATCGGTTCACACTTTTTATGCAGAAAAACTAATAGAAAACAAAGAGTTTATAATTCTAAATCTCCCTTTTATTCTATTGACTCTTATTGCAAGTTTGGATTTGAGGTAGCCCTATATCATATCTTTTTTAATGTTAACTTCGTGTTTTCCTTATCTCCGGAACTTTATCATCACCTCTTTGCATTTCTCACGTCTTAAATCTAATATAAAAGTCGACGCTCAATATTGCCTCCGCATATGTCTTTTTATATTAACATGGTCTGATACACGACTGTGTATGAGATTGTGTATATTCAAAAATCTAGAATTTGCAATTTTACAAGGTCACTGAGACTTACACAAGCATAGACACAGTCGTTTATCTCTAATTTGCTTTAAAACTTCATTTTATGCTATGCTTTCATCCAAATTCTTATTCTTCATTGAACACAAGTTCTCTAATTACATCCAAAGAGAGCACACCTTCATGAGATGAGTTGCTAATCATCACCACTAGTGTCTCCCAGTTATCTGGTAATGAACTCAATAGGGAAAAGACTTGAAGCTGATCATCAAGAATGATCTTCATTATAGTAAGCTTGTTGATTATATTCTAAAAATCACCTCAATGCTCCAATACAAATTTTCTAACTTTCAGCTTCAATTTTACAAGCTTTTTAATTAGAGAGGCCTTGTTATGGCCAGTCTTACTTTTGTAGACTCCTTCTAGCATTTTCATAGCTCAAAAGTATCCATTTCTTAAGGCACATCGTTGAATATGTTGATATCAATCCATTGTCTAATTGTGCCTAAAGTTTTTTTTGCTTAATATTTTCTCATTTTTTATTTAAAATCTTTTCAGGTTTTGAAGGAACGATCAAAAAGATCCTTGCAATATAGAAGATCCTCCATTATGGACCTCTAAATATAATAGTTTGTTGACGTGAACTTGAACATAGAGTTGTTTCCACCTTCCATCATGATGGCTTGGAAACCACTAGTAGGGAGATTATAACATAACTCTGTAAAAGATCAACCAAGTATTAACAATTAAAATACACTTCAACTTCAACCATCAAATTACTATGAAAATAAGAGACTTAATAGTGAAACAAACTCCAAGATTTATGTGAAAATCCTCCAGTGTAGAGGGAAAAATTACATGCCAAACTGATAAACAAATCCACTAAACTCAAATAAGAATTTACAAGGTTTGATCTCTCGCCCCATAAAAAGTTCTCTCAAAAGTTTCATGATTAAAACCAAAGTTAATGTAATTATCAGTAGACACTCTTACCAATCCTAGAGATAATAAAAAAAGGATAAGAATACTACACTACTTGCCCCCTCTCTGATTTTCCTTACTTTTGGACACTATGGTTGCACTCTTATACAAAACCTACTTATTTTTCTTTCATATCACAAAATAGGCTTTTTGCTGGACCCCACTACTGGAGCCCAACATCGGATGTTGAATCCCGCTGCCGGAGCCCAACATCGGACCTGAGAGCGTGGTGCTGGACTCATGAAACATGCTAATTATACAATTAATGAAAAGACCCGCAGAAGAGTAATGGGCCTGCTGGAAAAAAAACATACTTGAAATCTGCTTTCATGTAATTTAAACAACCAATCATGATTCATATTTCAAAAGATGAGTTCAATGGACCCATCGTGAGAGTT
>JAOTIZ010000201.1:13404517-13419828 GCA_027123425.1 Erythroxylum panamense | reverse complement strand
CATGGATGCGTGGACTAGACCTGGGCCTGGTATAGCCGATAGGCGTGAGACCAATCTTTGAGAGATGGACCGATCGGTCCATGGATCGTTGTGATTGGGTTCGGGCTCAGCACGACCGACCCGACCACCATTTATCCTTCTATTTGGTAGCAGAATATTGAACTTCTTTCTAGGATCACCTTCGAAAAGGCAAAACTAGTAAATGAAGCCGAAAGAGTTTAACAGAAATAGAACCAAACAAATAGAGATAACTTCATAGTGCAGAGACTGTCATTAACAGAAATAGAACCAAACAAATAGAGATAACTTCATAGTGCAGAGACTGTCATTAGTATACTTCTATATTACACACCTCAATTAAGCAAATTAAAGCAACATACTAAATAAGATTTGTAACCATATTTTAGGCTCATTACGATTTGATGATGTCCAGTTATGGTTTTAGAATCCAGGCTCTACTGTCAAGTAAAATTGTGCATGAGCAATAAATAAATAAACTGACAAATCCAAGAGCAGCAATGGCGGCTGTCCTACTGTTGGTTCTGCAGAGATTTCTATATAAACTGACAAATCCAACAGCAGCAATGATCTGTTCTACTGTTGGCTCTACAGAGATTTCTGCTCTTCCACATAGCCATAACTATCAAATGGGACACTCTTTGCACATCCTCACTCACTGCCACATTTTCCTAGGCAGTAAATTTGATATCAATGCATCGTAGTCTATAAAACTGAACCAAAGTTCCATAGTAAAAGGTATACATCAGTTTATAACTTACATAGGATAAAAATACTGCGGGCCATTGAAAAAGAATTATCAATGACCCAACCAGCAACTCGGGAAGAATTATAAAAGCTTAAGTTGCTTACATAATTGTACTCAGAATGGGGCCTCGAGTGACTCAACCCAAATTTCTGCACTTCCATTTGAGGCATCTTCCATCCAAAGCCTTACGTATTCTCTATGGGCAAAACAATCCCATTCTGTCAATGTTGGATTCTCATGGTCCTGTTTTGTTACAGTGTCATAAATGATTTATTAAAAATAGTACCAAATACAAGGTTACAAGAACAATTTCATCAAACATGTAATTGAGCATAAGCATAATCAGAAAAGGATAGCGAGTTTCAAAGGCCATAAATTTATTGAGGTTGAAAAGAATATTGAAAACGTTTCCTGAAAGTTTACAGCCTTTCCGGTCCCGTAGTGTGATGTAGCTATCATTCTGCGTGCAGAAAACTCCAGCGGTCAAAAACACAAAACATTCCATAAGATGGTGAATCCTAGGCATTGTTGTAGAAGATAAATACCTAATAGCTATGATTTATCCTCTCTGATCTTTCCTCCAGACTGTCTTCTTGTAGTACCTTTCCTCAAAGATAAAAGTTTGATAATATTATACTTGGTTCTCCAGAAAATTACCCTCAAATGATTGACCTGACGACTTGGACCTAAGATTTTAGTTTTTATTTTTAGTTTTAATTTTAAAAAGTGATGTTAAAATATTCTAATTGTTATTTTTTATGGAAATAACTTACTATTTAACTCTTGTTATTAATATCAACATGATGAGTCACATGAAATAAATGCTTTTATCATGTTAGCGATACATGTGCTACAAATTTTACGTCTAAAATTAATATTTAAAAATAAAAATAAATACTAAAACCACAAATTTCAAAAATTCTTCTATTAACCCCTTCTTAGCCACCTTCATTACCTCTGTCAACTCCTTTAACTACATCTTGAGCCTCCGCCTTGCTCATCCAAACATAGCGAGCTAAGTCAAAGAGTTGTAATATTGACATAAATATTATTAATAAGTAGTGCCCACCATTCTAATATTGCTAAGTAATCTTTTCGGCTTTCAAGGCTAACGTCTTCTTGTACTTATCATTTGAAGCATCTTACACTAATTTGTTATGCCCATCAACATATGAATATAAGAAATTCCAACTCAAAATTTGCAGCAAATTGCAGTTCTAACTTTTGAGTTCTAAGTAATAATTTAAAGGTAAAATTCTTAAAATTTTAAGTATTTTAACTTACTAGATATTTGAATATATTATATTTAATTTGTAATTTATCATTGACGTGGACACTATATTAGCATTTTAAATCAAAACATTAATATTAAATGATATTGTATTTATTTGTGTTTCTCGTAAGGTATTATTAGCTAATGTTATGGTCATTTAATATTTTATTGAGCATGTAGACTTATAAATTGAGTCCTTTATGTATAGATATTAAGATTTAATAAATAAAAATATACTTTTAAAATTTACATGTTTGTATATTATTGATTTATTGAGACCTTTTTTTACTTCGTCAGGACCTATAAAACGTTAAGAACGACTTATTAATAACTAAGAACTTTTTTACAATAAACATATTAAATGAAATAAAAATAGGCTAAAAGTTCATTTTGAACCTCAATGTTTGTAGCAGAATATCGAACAAATTCTAACGTTTTGAAGCGTTCAAATTAAACCTAACATTTTCAAAACATTTAAAATAAACCCTAAATGGATGGAACATTTAACGGAGTTAACTTCTCATCAGTTAAATATCATATCAATGTTAGCGTAACATTATTTTTATTTTTTAAATAAAAAGTGGGTAAGTGGGATCCACTATATACAATATATAAACAACAGCCTCACTATCATGTGATTGTGGGACCCATTTGCTAATTAGTTTAAAAAGTTAATTATGCAACAATGGGGTCCATTTTCTATTTAAAATTATAAAAAATGTTTTCAAAATTATCATCTTTTTAGATTCTATTTTAAAAGTTTTTGAAAATGATAAGGTTCAATTTGAATGTTTCAAAACATTAGGATTCAAATTGTATTATATTGTAAATTTTAAGGTTCAAAATACACTTTTGGCCAATATCAAACATTTTTATCGACATAGTCAATCTAGAAGAGCTCGTTTATATACATTAAATGGGAGCAATGGAGGTGAAGTCCAGGTATCCTTGGTGTGGCCAACGACTATCTAAAAGCGAGCATGACCACGTCATCATCATCATCATCATCATACCTCGAATTTTCGCAATGAAGCAGGATCTGAGGGGGCCTGATAGTATGCAACCTTATCCCTACATTGTAGAGAGGCTGTTTTCAGTAGGCCCACATGCATAGGTGACATGATAATAGAGATGTAGGTTACAAAGAATAAATACGCAAAGACTGGTAGGAAATCCATATATATACCTAATGGTGACCATAATCTGCTATTACCTTTCAACTCACAAAGACCAACTTTTCTCATTGCTAGTTGCGCGGTGAGTCTTCCCTGATCAGTGCCTTGAGAATTCGGCAATCCTACGGTTTTATACGTACCATCGTAGGAATCTCCCCCTACACCTGCAAAAAAAAAACTCTATGGTATGTCGTACACCTTTATCCTATCACGCCAGACTTTTTTAATTCTAACTAATGCTGCGATGAGGGCCAACTCTGACATATCTCTCTTTATCACCTCCCTCTTGTTCTTGTAAGGCCTCACTTTTCTCCTCTTGTAGTTACTGAGGTTTATTCTCTCACTGCGGCGAACTGGAGCATCACAAGGCATCCTGCTGACATGCCCAAACCACCTAAGCCTTTTCTCTATCAACTTGTCATTTATACTAGCCACTTGTAGCTTGACTTTCACTGCCCTTTTCCATACCCTATCTCTTCTGGTAATGTCACACATCTACCAAAGCATTCGCATTTCTGCTACAAACAACTGTTGTGCATGCCTACGCTTAGTAGGCCAGCACTCTGCACCATATAACATGATTGGCCGAATCACCATTCTATAGAACTTTCCTTTGAGTCTTATAGGGACCTTTTTATCATAGAGAACACCTGAAGCACTCTGCCATTTGACCCACCCAGACTTAATACGATGTATTATATTGTTATCAATATTACCATCGCTCTGAATGATGGATCCTAGGTACTTAAAACTCGATTTCTGTGGTACATATCAGTACCAATTGCTACCGCCGCCTTATGTACCATCTGGCTACCTGAAAAGGTGCATTCTAAATATTCCGTCTTGTACCTGCTCATTCGAAAGCCTTTCGATTCCAACACTTCTCTCTAACATTCTAACTTGGCATTACCCCCTCCTTTGTCTCATCTACTAGGACAATATCGTCTACAGATAACATACACCAAGGTACCTCTCCTTGAATATACTTAGTAAGTTCACCTAACACTAATGTGAACAAAAATTGACTTAAAGCCGAGTCTTGGTATAGTCCTACACTAATAGAGAACGCTTCCATGTCACCTCCGACCGTCCGTACACTAGTCAATATGCCTTCATACATATCCTTAATCACTGTGATATAAGTCCTAGGAATCTCCTTTACCTCCAGACACCTCCATATGAGTTATCTAAGAACCCTATCATATGCTTTCTCCAAATCTACAAAACTATATGCAAATCTCGTTTGCTTTCCCTGTAGCATTCCATCAATCTCCGAAGTAGATGTATTGCCTCTATCGTTGACCTACCTGGCATAAATCCGAATTGGTTGTCTAATATCGAAACAACTCTCCAGATTCTCCTTTCAATTACCTTCTCCCACAGCTTCATGGTATGACTTAATAATTTGATGCTGCAATAGTTATGACATTATTGGATGTCTCCTTTGGCCTTGTACAAGGGGATTAGCCTACTCAACCTCTATTCATCTGGCATCTTAGCTGACTCGAAGATCACATTAAAGAGTTGAACTAACCATGCAATACCTATAGAACTGTTGTAATTTCTCCCCTTGTGATCCTCCTCCATGGGTTCCCGTTTAGAAATTGTCCCGACACAAGGGGTTCCCCTAACTCTATGTTGACCAATTTGTCTGCGTTATAAAGGCCATAAAAGTATCTCTGCCACCTCTGTTTGATGGCTTGGGCCTCTATGAGTACCTGTCCTGCTTCGTCTCGGATACAGCAGACTTGGTTGAAATCTCCCGTCTCACGTGCCCTATCTCGTACTAAATTGAAAATTCTTTGTGCTCCTTTGATCATATCAAATTCCCTGTACATATCCTCGTAAGCTTCTCCTCTAGCCACTGAGATAGTCTTCTTCGCTTTTTGTTTTGCCAGTCTATACCGAACTTTGTTTGTAGCTCGCTCCATCTCGGTAGCACTTTCCAACAGGGCTTTAAACGCTGGCTTCTTTGCCTTTACTATCTCTTGGACCTCATCTGACCACCACCAGGATTCCATACGCCCTCCCCCTGTCTTTTAGAAATCCCTAAGAGTTTTGTGGCGGTCTCTCTCACCACGGGGGCTACTCCCTGTCACATCTGATTTGCATCCCCACTCATCGCCTATGTAGTATTATACCTAACTTGAGTCTTAAAAAGTTCCACCATGTCCCCTTGTAATCTCCACCATCTAATTTTGCGAAATTGTTTGGTAAATCATTGTGCCCTCCATCCCTTAATATGTAGATCTAAAACTAACAATTTATGTTAAGTTAATAGGCATACAGCCGAAAGTACTTTGCAATCCTTGCACCAAGATCTGGCTCTTGTCCTGATAAGGACATAATCAATTTGCGTCTTAGTTGTACTACTCTGAAACATCACCAAGTGCGTTTCGTTTTTCTTAAAAAAGGAATTTACTATTACTAACTCATATGCGATGGCCATATCTAATAAATCAACCTCACTATCATTCCTAGAGCCGTATCCAAAGCCATCATGAGTCCCTGTGTATCTATTTGCATTCGCCCCTATACGCCTGTTAAAATCCCCTCCTAGGATGATCTGTTCAATATAAGAAATTTGTTGAAGCACTCCATCCAACGGCTCCCAAAATGTATGTTTATTGATAGAAACCCTATCAATAAACACTCACCTCAATACTTAGGAATAATAATAAACATAACCAAATATTTATGTATATACAAACTAATGCATATACTACTAATAATAATAATAAATAAAAAATACAAAAAGTCAATAAATGATTAAACAATAATAAAAATAGTAAAACAATAAACCGAAGGAAAGTAATACCAGAGTTCCAACCGAAGGGACACGCAGTCCTGATCTATTGTTAAAACTAAGAAAGGAAGAGGACCTTGAACAGTTAATCAAGCAGGGGCCAGTTGGTCAACACGAATACACACGAAACAGTCCCACTAATCTAAGCTAAGCCTTTGAGTAAAGCGAAGTCTCAAATAAAAATAATAGTAGACATAGCAACCAGTCCAGAGATACTAAATGACCCACTGACAGAAACTTCAACAATGACCGATTAACACAGGCATGCAAAAGCAACGCAAGGATGGCAGAATTGAATTTGTAAAGGGAATGACATAAAACAAAAAAAGAAACAATAGTGCACTCATCCACGCTTTTCAAAGCTTAGGCATCCAATAAGGCTCTTCTATTAGGGCATGTAAGAAGGTGCCCACTGTGTGGTGAAGGGAATCTAATGGGAAAGGCTTTGGCATAAAGTTGCTACACCACGTCTATATACATTAAATGGGAGAAATGGAGGTGAAGTCCAAGTATCCTTGGTATGGCCAACAACTATCTAGAAGCAAGCATGAGCACTTCTATATACATTAAATGCGAGCATGATCATGGCCGAGGTTCTGGTCAGATCAGGCTCAAGTCGACCATTTTTTAATTTTTTAATTTAATTTTAAAATTAAATTAATTAATAATTAAGGATAAAATTATAGGCAATGAGAGAAAAATATTAAAATTAAATAGATTAAAAGATTAAAATTAAAGTCATCAATTCAATTAATTTAAGATAAAATTTTTAGTTGATTAATAAAATTATAGAATTTTAGATTTTGTAATGAATAAATATATAAAACTTATATATAGTGATAAAATGAATAAGATGAAACCATATTCATTAATGAAAGAGAATATGATTATAGGAAATAAAAGAAAAAGATTATAATTACAAATTTCAATTGATTAAGAAATTTGAGATTTTATAATAAATAAATGTATAAAAACTTACATATATTGATAAAATGAAAAGATGAAACCAAATTCATTAATGACAGAGGATATGATTACAGAAATGAAAGAAAAATATTATAATTGATGTCAGCAATTCAATTAATTATAGTTACGTATTTCAATTGATTAGAAAATTTTGAGATTTTTAATGAATAAATATATAAAAACTTAAATATATTAATAAAAATAAATAAGATGAAACCAAATTCATTAATAAAGGAGGATATGATTGTAAAAAGTAAAAAAAAAGATTATAATTGAAGTGGTTGATTCCATTAATTATAATTACAAATTTCAATTAATTAAGAAAATTTGAATTTTTATAATGAATAAATATATTTAAATTTACATATATTGATAAAATGAATATGATGAAACCAAATTCATTAATTTTGGAGTATATGATTATAGGAAATGAATGAAAAATATTATAATTGATTTGAACAATTCAATTAATTATAGTTGCAAATTTTAATTGATTAAATTTTGAGATTTTATAATGAATATATAAAATTTACATATATTGATAAAATGAATAAGATGAAACCAAATTGATTAAGAATGGAGGATATGATTATAGGAAATGAAAAAAAAACTTACATTTTCTCATTTTCTATTTTATCATTTATATTATTTTTATTTTCATACTCTATTTATCTTTTTCCAATTTTTGAATTTTTATTAAATTTTAGTTATGAATATTTTTCATTGTGAAATTGACCTATTTTTAACATTTGGGATAATTTTTTAGAATGTTTATTTTGAGTGAAAAAGAGTTATAAGGAAGCTTATATAATAAATTTTACTTAAATAAATAATTAATTAATTAAAGAGAGAAACGATAAAACCAAATTCATTAGTTATAGTAATCTTAATTGTACACAAATGATTATACAAATCATTTTACAAAAAATCATGATAAAATCATGACGAAGACTGGAGACTGAAGAGGCTAGACTGAGAGAGCAATTTATCGCTATAGTTTGGATCATTAATAATTTGCATCACTTCATATGTATGCACAAACATTATATTTAGTAACGTAATATTAAAATTAAAGAAATATAAAGGACATGGTAGTAATTAATAAGTAATCAAATATACCTTCATCTTCAAATATTTTATCAAAATAATATTCACTTGATCAATGAATATGATTAGTTACCTCCATATTAATACTTGTGGTTGTATTAAGGGAAAATTAAAAAACAATATTAGGTAAGATAATATAAAAAAGGTTAATTACCAAAAAACTCAAAATTTTGTTAATTTTTTAATAATAGCCCAAACTTTAAAAAGTAGTAATATAATGCCTAAACTTTCAGTTTTTTTGAATTCTAGCCCAAATTTCAAAAAGTAACAATAAAATGCTCAAATTCTCAATTTTTTTCAATTTTAGCCTGACATTAGTGTTTCCACTAAGTTTGTTAATGTGACTTGCCATGTGTTTCAGAAACCTTAACTATTAATATACGTCAGCCAAAATTAACATAACAAATGAAGATTAATGAAATGACGTCATTTAATTACATAATTAAAATGACATCGTTGCTTAAAATTGACTTAAATCATATTACGTAGGCTCGACGACATTTAATTACATAATTAAAATGACGTCGTTGGCTCGACAACCTTACATTTTGATTTCAGTTTTTCTCTTCATTTTTAGTTTATTTTCTTGAAGCCCTCACCCTTCCATTTTCAGATTACACAACCCCAATGCCCCTATATAAAGAGCATAAGGAGAATGAACTAAAAAAGAACTTACTGATGCAGTACGTTATAATGTGAGAGTAATTTGGAGCATCAAAAGAACAAACGGAAAACAAATAGCTGAGGGCATCTGGAGAACAATTGATAATGTTGGGCTAGAATTGAAGAAAACTAAAAATTTGAGCATTTTATTGCCACTTTTTAAAGTTTGGGCTAGAATTGAAAAAAATTGAAAGTTTGGGCACTTTATTGCTACTTTTTAAAGTTCAGGCTATAATTAAAAAAATGACGAAAGTTTGAGCTTTTTTTAGTAATTAACCCTATAAAGATAGACAAAATTGATATATCAAAAAGAAAGGAATTTACTTTAATATCTTTATCATCTAACCAACTTAGGGCACACATAAAGGCTTCTATAGTATGAGGATGAGGACTAATAAACCGACCACTAATATTAAAAGCAAACTCTGAAGCAATGGTGGATGATGTAATTGCCAATAAGTTTCGTGCAATTACTTGCATGAATAGAAAATTATTTCCACAACTCTTCTACCATAATAACGCATCAAATTGCATATCTTCAACTTCAGCCACACAATCTTTGGTATAATATTTATCGAATTCTATCATATTGTACAAAGTTCTAGCCCCTTTTTCTTTCATAAATTTTGAAAGTGAAAGTAACAAATTGCTTTTAGAAGATGAGCCTAAACCTAAAACTGAAGCCGAAGTTGAACAACCTGAGCTACTTCAATCTCAATCATGAATTTTATCCATTCTGAGTTTATAATCATTAAACAATCCATACCAAAATTGTTTAATGACATCTACATGCTCTTGGGCTCAATCATGATGCAATACATTATAAATAAAATTAAACCCCTTCCATTTTATATCTTGAGTAGCACATATAACGCTACAACAATACGTCCAACCGTAGACCAATAAGAATTCAACTTTTCCATCATCTACTTTACTATAATCAAAATAACCTTGTTGGAATCAAACATCAAATTACATAAAGTATTCTTTATGTACACATAGTGCTAAAGCAACAGTGCAAAGTTGGATATTTTTTTCCTGAGAACATTTCATTCGCATTATATAATAATTCCAACTTCGCACAAAGTTCTATAACCAACACCCATTTCTCCTTTGTAGGCATATAAGTGTACCAATAGTCTCTTTGTCTAAACCTAGTAAACACATTAGCATATTGGACTGTCAACTTTAACATCTATAAGGTTGAGTTTCTTCTAGTTGGATAATCCAAAACTAACATCTTCATACTCGGAATGTTTTGTGAACCGAGAGGTTGCAAATCTAGAATTTTTGAATTCAATTAGGTTAATTGATTAGGTCTTAAGAGAGTAATCAATACCTTAGCAAATGTAGGATCAAACACATAATTGGATCAACAATTGTTAAAGAAACAAAATAAAGAAAGAATAAGTTCTAAGTATTAAATCTTATCAAAACCCTAAATTAATTTTGCAACTCACTGTTTCATTAGATACTTTATTTGTTTGCATTGTTTTATTAATTGTTTCAAATTCTATTATTTATTTTTATTCAAATCACATTCTGAATAGCTTATACAAAGTTAGGTTTAAATTATTTAACCTTGCATAATCTTCGTGGGAATGATAATCTTATTGTTGGGACCCGATCCAGAGACCGGACCCCAACCGAAAAACGAAAACGAAAATTGTCGAAACCAAAGCGAATTCAAATCGAATAAATCAAATTTGAAGGCGAATAGAATAATAAATTGGGGAAACAAAATACAAACGAATCGAAGCAAATCAGGCGGAAAAAGAAAACGAAAAACGAAGCGGTGGAATGAATTAAAAGCACCAACGAAAGACAGATCACAACGAAAGAACGGAATTCGAAGTGAAAGTGGCCAAAAACCAAAGCGCAATCAAATCGATAACGAAAGACAAAGCGATACGAAAGGCAGACAAAGAGGATCAAAAGGCGAAAACATACTGCAAATCGAAAGCGAAATCAAATCAAAGCAAATGAAAGCGAATCGAATACGAATTTCCGACATCCGAAAACATACACTTGAGAAAAAAACTCATTTATCGCGTTGGAAACCTTAGACTACTCAACCAAATCCGAAACCTCGGTATAATTTTTTTTCTTTTCTTTTTATACCTTTCATCTTATTCACACTCATTCAAAACAAACAATTTCCCTTTGGCAATTTATCCACATTCTTTTTTTATTCATTATTCAGCTTATTATTTAACAAAAATCGAGCAGCATAACGGCTGCATTTTAACTAACCCAAACCTGCAAAGGGTTTAAAATTCACTTCTATAAACCAGCTCAATCACACAATCATCAAATTCCACGGACCTCCCGTCCGGAAACTCAGCATAAACAAACGCAATCCTATTTCTAAAACACTTCAATAAGTCTCAATCAATCAAATTCATCCATATCCAAAACACATTTATATCTCTACTCAAGTTACATACGAAACCATAATGCACAATCCATAGCCATACCCAATTCCAATTCCATAACTCAAGTTCTTATACAATAATGGCATTCCAAGCCATTTACAAACCATTTCCAAAATCCAAAATACACAATTTACAAATTAAGCAAAAATGAACAGATGGCTTGACTTTCTTTCATCCGATCTCCTGCTCGAAACCTGGAGATGGGGATGAAAGGGGGTGAGCTAGACAGCTCGTGGATAATATGTTTATAAATTGAAACATAAGCAAAAACAGTTGCTAAAACTCTTTTTCCATTGTTTAAACATTTCACAATATAAAGTTCATCAAAAGCTTATTTCTGAAACTTTCAACCTTTCAAATCATTTATAATAAATTTCCAAAATTGCATAATTGAAAAAATCAAGTCCGCATTTCACAAATTTCTCAGTTTTCACAATTCAGACACCAATTCACAAATCACGAAACAAATTCTAAAACACGAATGCATCACAAATATACACAAATCAAAACACATAACACATCAAACGGTTTAGGTCGGTCCAAAATGGAACGTACTGCACATTCCCGCATAGCGATCCTGTGCAGTCGTGAACAGAACGTACTACACTTTCCCGCATAGCAGTCCAGTGTAACCGTGAACTTATGGGAGTTCGAAATCGGAGCTCCAATGCCACTAGCGGGCAGGCGGATGAAGTCTTTTAAAAATGAGACCAGTGCACTGACTCTACTTATGGGACCTAACCAAACTCATATAACACATATTCATGCTTGAAAATCAGATTGCCCGAAGGCACTTTTCGGAAACTCAATTTTCATATTTTCATATCGTGTCGTACTCGACGCATTCATATTCACAATTTCACACATACTCATATAACAATTCAAATGCAAACTCAATGCATTAATCAATCTCATAAACAATCACATACATGTTCAATGTCTCAATCATGCACAAACAAGGAAATACAAAATCATGGCAATTTCTTAAAATCACAATTTTTCACTTCTATTATAAGTAATGAATTTCAGAACTTTTCTTAACTTCTCAAATCCTTTAAAACTTGCGACATTCTCCAAAGCATTCGGAAACTATAAATTACAAATACTTTCTTTTTAAATTTTTCGATCAATATCTCAACTCATTTAAAAACAATGAATTAAACCTTTGAAGCAATTTTTCAAAATCATTCGGAAACAATAAATTTCATAAATGTTTTCCTTTCTTGATTTTTCAAACTTTCTTTCTAAATTTCTCGATCAATTTTACAAATCATTTAAAAACAAAAAATTAAACTTTTGTAATAATTTTTTTCAAGTCATTTTCAAAACCAAGGAAAGTAACAATTTTCATAATTTCTGACATTTTCTTAATTTATCAAAACATTTACATCTTATAACAATTTCTCAAAAACACTCAAAACCATTGAATGTAGCAATTGAATCATTATATTAAATTGTCCGAAACAATTTCAACAATAATTCAAATCATTCAAAAACAATAATTTCGAAACATTTTAATCTTCTTCTTGACTTTTCAAAACTATAAACAATAAATTTTTAAAGCAATTTACTTCTTGAATGCAACCTTTTTCATAATTTGCAAAATCATTCTAAACAAATAAATATAATAATTGTATTTATTTTTATCAAATCATCCGAAACGAAATTTGACAATTTATCCAATCTTTAAAAAATAATCAATTTAACGATTGGATCAATTTCTTAATTTTCAAACCTTTGTACATACTTGATTTTTCAAAAATCCAATAGATGAAGAATTTCAGAAATTTCCTCAATTTATCAAAATCTTTCAAAAACATTTGGAATTAAATAAAATCTTAGCAAAATCATTCAAAACATAAAGAATACATAATTCATAGAAATTTCTTTAAATCATAATTCAAACACATTCCAAATCACAATGCACAATTATTAACCAAAGTTCATGTAGCAATTTCATCTTTTATTCAAAACAATAAAATTATCAATTATTTCAATTTAATAAATCATAGCAACATTATCAAATTATTCAAATAATTCGAAAACAATGAATTTTCTAATCCTTGCAATTTCTTAGAATTATTTCGAAATCAAGGAATTTAATCCTTCGGAAATCATAATTTTTAAACATTAATACAAATAATAATTTGTAAATAATTTGCTTCTTGATTTTTCAAAATCACATAATATGCTTATAATTCAAAACATAAACACATTACCCACCTCAATTCCATGCTAGAACTTTGTTCCAAGCATCAATTCTCCAAGCCTTTCCTTAATTTTTTCCTAATTCAAAAACAAAAACCCTAATTAATCATCATCCAAAATTAAACAAAACCTAAGGCATAATCATCAAAATTGAGCTTGGAAATCACAAACCCACACCAATTCCAAGCTATCTAACCCAAAAATTCATGAAAAACTCAAAGATAAAAATTCATCTCTTACCTCAATCTCCTCCATTTTCGGATATTCAAAGCCCCATGGGAAGCTTTCATCCTCTTCCCTATTTTTCCTCTTGAAACTACTTCAAAACCCTCTAGAAACCCAAGAAAATTCAAAACCCTACCTTTCTCTCTCTTTTCTTCCTCCTCCATCCGAATGCTTCTTCTTTCTTTCTCTTCTCATTTTGTTCTTTTGTTTTTCCTCTAAGTCGTGCTCTCCCTTATGTAAAACGACAGCCATGTTGTTTTAAATGGCTGTGTCATTTAATGAGTGTTTAAAGACCCATATGCCCTTACTTATATGCCTAAAGCCTTAACTCTTTAAGTGATGTTCCATTATTGCCCCTAAACTTTATTTCAAGTCATGCTTACTTTAGGACATTTTTCTCACCATCAAAATGAAGGAATTTTCCAAAACTTCCTTCTAGAGAAGTGTTCCTCATTGTCTTAATTTCATAACGCCACTAAAATAATTTAATTTGGTGAACTATACTAAAAGTTATGCTCCAAACATTTAGGGTTACTCATATGCTCAAACATTTTCTAGCACTTTATTTCCATCCAAACATTGACATTCTTAAAGACAAAATTGAAACTCGAGTCCTTCATAAAATTTGTAGCTCTATTTCTCTAGTTTAATCCAAATTAAGAACTACCTCATTTGGATTACTAGAGCAAAAGTTATGGACAAAATACGTTCAGATTATTTTTAATCTAAGACTGAACACTAGTCCGAACTTCAAATAAGAAATTGAAAATCTTAGAGGTAAAATTGAAATTCAATTCCTTCATATGATTTGTAGCCCCATGTCTTTGTTTTATTTTGCCTTAAGAATCACTTCAATCGGATCTCCACAGATCCCGAATTTTTTAAAAGACTGAACCATGTAGATAATTGTCTTAGGAATCCAATGCTTCAAAAACTAAGTCAATCGGATGTCGGACGGAAAATATATAAGCAAAAGATTGCACAAAGGTCGGATTTGGAAACAAATTAACCAAAAACAAAGGAAGAAACCCAAATGCCCAAACGACGTCGTTTCCGCTCGCAAAGTGAACAAACAACGTCGTATATGCGCGAGGAAGGCGGAGACGCAGCGAACGAGGTCGCGTGCGGGCGAGGAGCAGAGGTGGAATGACGACATGTTGGGGAAGGAAGGACGTGCCAAACGGCGCCGTTCGACGAGGGGCGAGGGCGAGCAGCGCTCCAAATTTTTCCCTTTATATATATATATATATCCGAATCTTCCAAAATTTCTAACTCTTGAACCCGAACTCCAAATGTGACAAATTTGGTCTCTATAGAAAGCTTGAATGAAGCTCTACAACTTACATGTAAAATTCCACAACTAATTCAGCCTCTATTGTGGTCAAAATTTTCATCAAAGATTCTGTCCAAATTAATATGCCCTAAGCCATAACTCAACTTTGAAAAATTCTATCTTTCAACTCCAAAGTCCAAACATATCATATTTTATATCAATGCAAAGATCAGAAAGTCACCTACAACTTTCATGAAGGACATAAAAGTCAATTTGACCTCTAAGGCAGTCAATTTTCCCATCAAAAGTTCTGTCCTCTAATAATCATGCTAAAACCATAACAGAAACTTGTAAAAATCATAACTTATTATTCCATGATCCAATAATTGCATACTTTATATCAAACTAAAGATC
>JAOTIZ010000201.1:13380586-13392018 GCA_027123425.1 Erythroxylum panamense | reverse complement strand
ACCTTAAGTGTCATGCCCAATTTGCCCTTATGCATTCTTACCACTTTTAATACAACCAACCCATAGAATAAATTCTCCTACCATTTACATAACAAGTAGCTCCAAAATTTTATCCGTCAAACCTCATAATTTATTAAGATCATGCTTAATTCATCAAGGAAAACTTCGGGGGCCAACATTACTGGTAGTAATTAAGCCACAGCCTGCAGATGATGCCACTAGTAGTTTCCAAAAGGTAGTCCTTGTCTCGCCACTGGCACAACCTTAGTCTTCTCTAAGTTCCATCGTTGTCTGCCACAACCTTTACACAACATCATCGTGCCAAACGAACACAAACGATGCAAAAACCAGACATTGCCGCCACTTTTCAATCAAAATCTCCAATATCTTACAATCATGGTTTGTTGATGTTATTAAGAACATACTCAATTAATGTAGATTGAGGCTTCTAATCTAAACTCTTAATCTTAAAAAATTAAATTGATCATTATCTAATGTTAGTAGTTAGGATTTTTTAGTTTCTCAAATTACAACTTTATTGTAATTCTTTTTGAATTATTATTTTCAATCAAGTCTAATATTACTGTAAGATTAACAAGTTATTCGTGAATAAGATATAATTTGATTTTAGAACTTAGTGATTTTTAATTTTAATTCTAGCTTGTTAACAATAAAGTATATTTAATCAAGTTATAAAGTCTGCTCTAATGCCACCATTAGGAAGTTGAGATAAAATTTGATCCTTGAATAAATATGAAATCTTTTCTTATGATTTTTTAAAATTCAAGATCATTAATTTCTATAATATGATTAACATATAATGCATAATAAAGTACGAATCTTAGTCCATAGCTTATTTTAAAGTTTGATGATATTTCTTGTCATTTTTATCGAGTTGTTTTAAAAATTGACTCATCTCAGCAACTATAACTACACATTTGTTCAATCTCTTACAGAATCTAAAACAAGCTAAGAGAATTTTACAATTATTATATAGTAGATTAGGCAAGATGTACTAGTTCTCTTATAACCTTAAGCTTACGTATAATAAGTTTTGAAAATTTTAATAATTTTATTGAATTAAAATTTGAATTTCAATTAAACTATAATTAAAATTGTAATTATTTTTAATTAAATATCAATTATGGTTAGATAAGATGCAATAACTCATATTGATTATTATTTACTAGTTATTTTATATTTAATTATAAAATAAAAATATTTTTCTCTCTTTAATCTATAGTTTTCAAATATGTTGACAATTGATTTAAATTATAACCCCAATCATATTTAGTAGTAGATAAATTAACCTTTTTTAATTCGTCTTTAATTATCTAATTAAACAATTTATATTTATAGATCTAGATTATCATCTAACAGCATATCATGACTAACCGAATATTTAGAATTGTCAAAGTGATTTGATTAACTTTTTTGTACATGATTTTTTGTTATAATTGAATTATTTTATCATATAATACTCTGATTAGACATAGAGCATGAAATTATTTATTTTAAGATGATAGTCCTTTATTGAACACTCGTGTATCTTCATATAATTCATGTTACATCTAATAACTATCAATTGAGTTATCCTTAATTAGAATAGATTATAAATAGTATCAAATCATAACAATTCCTATATGAAATACTTTGAAGATCTCAAGGCAAACAATCATTTACACAGTAAGAATTTTATAGACATACAAATAATGTTCATATAATGTCAATTTAGTGAACTTATTCTCAAAAAAAGATCCGCATATTTATTTAATCATAGTTTAAAAAATTAGCTATTTTTCATAAAGAAAAATATAATGTGATATTTTTATACATTTTATTATTATTCAAATTTAATAGAATAATAACCAAAATAATTTTCACGCCGGAGGCAACCGGGGCAAAGCCCAAGCCAAATTCAACCCATCTTGACGTATTTTTCTAATTTTTTAAATTAAAAAAACATCGTTTTTCTTATAATTATGATACCCAAAACCAAGTGCTATCTCGTTTTTCTTACATGACATTTCTGCTGTTTGTCTGAACTCCAGTGTGCAGCTACTGAGCCCAAAATTTTTCCTTTCCGCTCAAAATTTTGTATACAATCAATACTCGCTTTTAGTTTTGCATCAAATTTAAATGAATATCCAATATTAAATTGTTTCAATTGATATCATCAAAAAGTAAACAGAACTCTTGATAGGAACTCGCAAACTGGGATAAACAGCCAGACTACTGCTCTGCCAGATCCAGATACATTAATATACCAGAATACATTGGAACAGAATTTCACGCTTGGCAATATCTTGCTACGTTCTTGTCATTCTAGCAGAATATCATAACTCGCGCTTTCACCAAATTTAACCGGAGCATTCAAAACCCTCCAAAGCCTCTGCTTTTCATAATGATATCATGCTTGATAACTTTCCGGCGGATGGACCTTCTCGGCACTGTTGAATAGGTGTGTAACCATATCCTGGATATTTTATTATAAAGGACAGGCGATGGATATCTTCTGTTGTTGCTTTGCATAGGTTTGCCATCAGGAATTGTATATTTTTCAATGTTGCTTTGTATAGGATTGGCAGGGATGCTTCCACATTCATTTCTTTCTTCCGCACTATTGGCAGCGCCTTGTTTGACAAAAAGAGCAATGAAAAAGCCCTCTTTGTCCTCCACTGGATCTGTCCGTAGAAAATGCTCAGCTGCAAATCAAGACATGATCAATAGTTATAGTGATCCAAATTATATACGGAAAGCTTTGTAGACCTGAGTTATAAATTTCACTCCGCAATAGCACTTACATCCTTCAAAAGCTGGGAAACCACGACGATACCATTGTGGGAAAGGGGTTGCTAAGCGAAAACCAAAGGATGCAGCAAGCGGCAGAACTGAATAAACAACATCTTCATTTTCAATTTGATTAACAGAGCACGTGCTATAAACAATCCTTTCAACTGCTGGGACTACAAGAAAATTTTCATTAGTCAAATATTGTGGCAACATGGGCCCAAAAATCACATGCGTACAGATTAAAACACATGATAATTGTGAAACAGTAAAGCCAAAGATCCAACAGTATTCGGATAATCTGTGAGGATTTGGAGGATGAATAAAAAATGGCACATACAAGAAAACGCATGGGACAAGGCCTTCTTTTGAAATGCTGCCAGCCTCTTTAATCTTTCAGCGTCAACATACTCAGCAGTGTGAGATGGAAGTAAATGGTCTAATCTTTGAGAAGCAGTCCCAGATCCAGAGCAAGAAGGATCCAAAAGAATGGCACGCACCTGCAAAAAATGAGCTTTTCTTTAAGAATTATGCACAAGAATTCAGCTAAGGTGTTCTCATATGTTCTGCTCGATACAAATATACAATTATAAGTTCAAATCGGAAATGCAGTGAGGCATTTTGCCCTGGAAACAATAATGGAATTTCATGGTACACCAAAGCTAAAATATACATTACAAAATTTTCACCAAGTACGGCCCTTTTTCCATTATTTTAAAACTTAGGCATCAAACTCATTCACTTCTTTAAAAATGTGAAGGGAGCATAAGGGGAAATAAAGAGGTCTACAAAGTAGTACTTATTTAAAGATCAGATGTTTTGAAAAAATATCACTGGAATTTTGATAATAACCAAAAAAATAAAAAACTTATGTAATGAGTTTCTAACAAGAGTCAAAACTCTAAATAAAGGAAATGAAACTGAAAATTAAAAAAAATTAAAAAATATAGCAAATGAATAAAAAGATTAGCAGAAAAAATAAATACAATAGGAGATAAGAAGAAAAACGCCCTTCCCCTAGATATTTTAAACCCTCCCCTAGAAAGAGACTTGTAATACCTACCCCATTGATAATTCCATCAAGCCCTCTCCTGTTAAAAAAGAGTCAATGCTGCTAATTTTTGTGTACTTCTAGTTAAAAATTTTGCATAAAAAGCATCTATGTAACCATGATTATAAGACCAATCATATATCCTATTTAGTACTTTGTCCAAAAGAATTCTTTTTGGTCCTTTATTTAGTACTTTGTCCAAAAGAATTCTTTTTGGTCCTTTTGAACAGGAAGTAAAAGTGTCACATAGACAACAAGTGCCACAACAAATTTGTTTATTGTTACAGGTATCTACCTTGGAGAAGGAAGGATCTTTTGGGTCTAAACTTAAGAAATCACCAAGCAGAACTTCAATGTCTAAAAGCAAGATTAAGGCTAAGCAGTTGCTTGTTGATAAACAAGGGAAGAATGAGTGAGAAGGCATTTCAAACAAAGTACAAAGCAAACCATAGTAAGTGATGAAGTTGATCAGAACTTATGGCTCACCTTTTAGCTGAAAACAGTGAAACAATAGTATAAACAGGAAAAAAGGTAGGCTTAATATGTTACAGAATCATAGGATACTAGGAGCACCAGAGAGCATGATAGTATCTTTTAAACGGTTAACCCTCTCTTTATTTAGTTCACAAGCCAGAATTCTTCCTTTCCCACCCATGAGAGCAGCAAGGTGGACAGTTTTGTTCCCAGGAGCTGCACAAGCATCAAGAACCTTCACAGAATGTCAAAATTGAAAAAAAAATGACAAGGATGCTAACAGTTGTGAAATGAACAACTCAAAAGAATTCCAGGGACTTGAGTCTACTGCCACAAAATTGAGGAAACCTTAGCCCCAGAAGTAAAGCAATTGGTTTGTAAAGTCAATCAATCTGCGTCAACTTTCAGTTGGCATTTCAAGAAGAAGATTTCATGCAAGAGATATGCAAACTATTACAATACCCCAAAATTCATGTTGAAAATTATAGTATATTCTGCAAAATGTATCTTATCTCCTCACTTTTTTATTAACAACATTTTTTGTCATTCTGTATACTGTTAATATTCAATTTATGGCATTGAAATCATCAAATAATAACTTCTATAAAAAGAAGTTCTTGTTTATGTTCTTTCATCCTCCATGGGACTTACATTTGGCCTGATTGAAGCACATTTATGGTGAACCATTAAAATATTAAATTTGAAACCCACACATGCCCATACAAGGAGAAATAGAAGATTGATGAATAGTCAACAATATTGCAACAAGAGAGCATATAAGAAATCAAGAAACAATATTGATGAGTATCTTAAAAGATTATCAAAAGCCTCACATCCCATCCTGGTCTTGGATCAAGTGCTGCTCCCACCATTGAACTTGCTTTTCCCTAACAAAAATGGTAGGCCAGATATAAATCAAATAGAAATAAACATAAAAAGGAAATGTATCAGCATGATTATTCAAGAATAATACATCCACGGATATGTTGAAAGATTTAAGTAAATCAAGTAAAACATAGCCAATTTAAAATGTTAAGATCCAATGTTTTGAACCAAAAGGAATTGGCAGTTGATGTTTTGGTTTTACTGGTAGATGAAGTTAAACTTGTTCATTGACAGAGAAAGCCTAGTGTTTTCTGATGCCACACTAGATTTCTAGACTATGTAATTGCACACAGCATTAAAAACTCCAGCTAAAGCCATGTTTTTGCAGGCACTTACTACAGATCCATCTGTTTATGTAAGTCTATTGGCGTTCCTAGATCAATTTTTTACAGTTTTACAGCACATAAAATTTTAAACCGAAACAAGACAATTATGAAGTAAGAATTGAAACCAAGTTTAATAAAATTATCTTACTTGAATGAAGACACTTCCACTAGCAATCAAATGATGATTATGCAGATCTGTGTGTGGTGGCAGAATTAAAAGGTCAGGCAAAAGGTCATCCTTCTGAACCTACTAACGTGAAACAAAGTTATTCCAGTACATCTCATGGTTGAAGTTAACTAATTCTAAAAAGAGCAAGGTAAAATAACCATTATTTTCTTTAATCAGTGAACATACCAGGAATTGTTTTTCAAATTCCTGTAAAGCAGAGTCAACATCCAATCTGAGGGTGTTCACACGAACATAACAAGGTTTTGAAATATCTGCAACAAAAATTTAACACCGATCTGGCAATAAAGCATGACATCAAAAGCAAATAAACAATGAACTAAAAAGTCGCAACCTTAAACTCAACTAAGAAGAAATGCAGTTCAATATAATTCACGTTCTAAAACAAAAAAGATCACCAACAAATTGAAAACTAGAACTAGTAATCACCATGGGGGTGATAAAGGGAAATCAGCTGATCAACGTGCTTCACTTTTTTTCTCACTAAAAGCTCAGCCAAAGCTGACTGAAGATCCTCCTTTTTTCGCAGAAGAAACTTCTCTGCATCTCCTCCAACTAGTGGAGCTTCCTACAAACCAGTATTTGTGTCAGACAAATACCAAGCATATACATGAGCGTCTATAAATTTAGACAAAGCTTCATTATTACGTCTAGGTTATAGCTCTAGATATTGAATTCATAACCTAAATCTAGAAACTTAAGAAAGAAAAAGAAAAAAGAATCTGCGACCAAAAACTATCCCTTCAAAATGGAAAAGGATATTTTTTTCTTCAAAAAAAGTAAAACCATGATAAATATAAAGCATGATTAAATGAACAGAAGTGAGAAATCCAAAATCAAGAACGTACCTGCCCAAATAGAATGTCATACGCCACTATGTACATCAATTCCTTTTGCCTCTGAAAAAAGGGAAATTAAGATTCCATCTCACCTCCGCTAGTAAAGTAGTAAAGTAATTCAATATAAATCAAAAAGAAAAGAAAAGAAAAGTTAAATGGAAGAGGAAATCGATGTAGGCTGCGTACCTTCCACTTGTTACTGAGAACGTCTGAAAACTCCAACACATCTTTAATTATAGGAAAGTCTGGAAAAGGGAGAGAGGAGGAACAATAATCTATAACAGCAGAAGGGAAGAGTGCAGAAGAAAATTTGACAGCTTACATTTGAGAGTCTGACAGACGAGAGCAAAAGTAGCCCTTTTGTTACTGACGGAAGGGCTGTAAACGAGGGATTTGATAGAACCAATGGCCTGTCGACGCTCGTCTCCCTGAAGAACGCTCCGGAGGATCTTAGCGGCCTCTCTCCTTGCAAAATATGCCGAGCGACTTCGCCTTCCAGATTTCTCGGTGGCTACTGCTGCTTTTGCCTTCTTTGCCACCATCTCCTTTCTCTGAATGTATGTAGTTATCAATCCTTGCAGCGTTGCAGCCTTTCTCATAACCCCAAACACCTGAAGTGCCCAATATATATACGTGTGTGTATATATACATATAATACAATGTATATATGTATATATAAGTTAAATTGAATAATCTTTTTAAGGCAAGGATGGCAATTGGGCTCTGCTTCGGTCCGACCCAAAATTAATAGAATAAGCCTAGGTCAAGTTTAAATTTGGGCTGTCCAAATTAACCCAGCCCCAGACTTGAAAACAATGTCATTTTGCACTTATGATTAAAAAAATTTTAGTTAGGCTGAGTTGAGCTCGAACTACTTTTGATCGGGTCTGACTCGAACTTGAGTCATTGCCTTAACCCTGATCGGGCCTCAGGTTGAGTATGGGTCCCAACAAGCAAGAGTTAGGCTGATCATCACTAATCACGAGCACATAATTGAAAACAAATAAAACTTGTCGAAAATTACAATCTTATTAATATATATGAACATAACCTTTAGGGTTCTACTCTATTATCTTATCACTTATAATATGCTCCTTTAGTTTTTCCACTCTTTAAAAGCATGTATAATTCTTTTCTATCCATACTTTGTAGATGTATGAGCAAGTGTAATATGAATGTCTCCTATTCTTTTTCATTGTTTCACTATGAATTAGAAGTCAAATAGCTTTCTTCGTATAGGAACTCTATCTTGTATTTTGTCTTATATCAATTTAGAGTAGTTGCACTCAAAGAACAGCAAGATTGTTATCTCACTTTCTATTTTATACAATTCACAGATGTTTTGAATTTGCAAGAATTTTAATCTATATTTTATGTTTAAGTCATTTTTCATTGTTGGCCATAGGAAAATGCCTTGGTTCCAAAAGTTTTGTTCCTGTTAATTATATACCATCTTTCTTTGTCTCATCTTTCTCTAATTAACTCCCTCCATGATCTTTTTGTTAATGTCCTTGAGGAATGACTTAAACAAATGTATTTGTCCTTCATCTTGTCTTATAGGTTATGATTAGGGACTATATGGGTTAATTCAAGTGGGTTATTACTCTAATTGTTCGCTATAATCCATTCTTGTACTCTGACATTCTCTAAAAATCTGGCTAATATATAACCTCTAGGATTAGAATGTTGTAGAGGGCATTCTTTATTCCAATTGTCAAAGAACAAGGAGGCTCTTTTCCTGCTCCTTATCATACATTTTATGGAATCTATAAAGGCTTCCTTTATCTTTAGAAGTTGTTTCATGAACCATAAACATCTCTTATCAAAGTTTAGCTCATAAATGCATCTGTCTTTTAGGAAGGATACTTGTATACATCTGCTCCAGAGAGGGTTTTTTTTCCCTTATAGTAATCTCCAAATCCTTTTAGTAATTAATAGGTATAGCTCTTAATATGTTCTTTCTAGGTGTTTAAATGGGTAAGTGTTTCTTAGATGATTATCATGTGTATAGTCTTACAATTATGTTAATGCTAGTGTTTTTTTTATGTTCCAAGTGTTTGTGCGGATGAGAGTATGAATTTAATCTTAATTTTATGTTTCAATAAGTGTTTGATGTATTTGTGAGTGTTAGAAATTAGTAAATTGAAGAATGAAGATGTATAATATATTAAGGATGTCATGATCATGACATCAAGCACGATCGTGACAAGCATTGCATGACTTTCTGTCATGACATGATCATGACATCATGCACAATCGTGCCAGATTTTCAAGTATGATTTTTTCCGTGATTTGAGGGTTCGGGACTATTTTTGGAACCAAACAAAGTGGTGAAACCCTAAACACAACCCTAGAATGCTAAAGTACTATATACGAACATGAAAAACACCAAATAGAAGCAACAACCACAACATCAAAGTTGATAAAAGTGGAGAGATCAAAGAAGAGCTTTAGGAAATCCTAGCATTCCAGATCAAGGCTTACAATTTTTATTCTATTTTCTTTATAACTTTTTACGATGTAATCGGACTATGATGTATAACGTGTTTTTGGATTTCTAAATCCAAATTAGGAATTATTCTAGAATTATTTTGTGAATCTTAATTATTGTTCATTTCAATATATCTTTGAATGTTTGTGATAATCGTCGTGCATATACATGATAATAAATCGGGAGAGTGAATCAAGTAATTTTTGTTAAAATGTGTAACAAGAGTTGGCATCTTAATAGACCCACAATTATCAGGTTAACGAACAATTGAAGAAAGATCTTAATTGTGAAATTAATCGTTTAAAGGATTACTTAAAATCTAATTAAATAAATTAGGGGTAGTTTTGTAAATCGAGAGATTACAAATCGATAAATATTGAATTCAATTAGGGTTACTTGATTAGATTTTGAGAGAGATTAATCAAAACCTTACTTGATTAGATTTTGAGAGAGATTAATCAAAACCTTAGGAAATTTTGGATCAAACATAAATAATTTAACAAAATTAAGGGAAACAGAATAAGAATAGAATAGTTCCTAAGTATTTAACTTTGATTATTCTCAATTTTATTGACGGCTCAATTGTTTATTTTCTTATTTGCTTCATTTTATTATATGTTTAATTTCTATTATTTAACTTAATTCAACTCAAATTATTAATACCTTAGACAAAGTTCAATTCAAATGGTTTAGGTGTCTATAATCCTCCTCACGGGAACAATACCCTTAATACTACAAGGTAAGATTCGTATACTTGCAATATTTAGAGTTTAATTATCATATAAAACTTAGTAAGTTTTTGGCATTATTATTGGGGACTTTTAGCATTAGGAAGATTTAAATTCCTTTGATATAAGGATTTTTACCTTTTGACAGATCGTGTCGTGTACATTGCAAAATTTACCTAACTCTACATACTAAAAACTAGTAGATCTGATGAGTCAAGATCGTATACACAAGGAATGTTTGGTTAATTCTCATATTAAAAATAATTTATGCGAAGGAAGTAAAAGGGGGGCTTTAGGTTTTATGCAATTGAGAAATAAAGTAAAATGAAACTAACAAAAATAAATTATAGAAAACAATCTAAAATGATAAAATTGTCGAATATATATAGAGTACGGTTCTAGGATCGATCTTGGCCTAGACATGATTTAATATATCTCATTATTCTAATATTTTCACATCTCTCCCCGAATAATTGATCGAGGACTAACAATACGCTTTACTAATCTCAATTTTCCCTTAGGTTGTGTTTAATTAAGAAACGCTCGTTAATTAAACCTAGCTACTAATTAACTTAGGGTATGATCTCTAAATTCAATTGGGCAGCTACATTATGAAGTGAAAAATGGATCAATATAGGCAGTAACCTCACACACTCGGATTATTTATCCTAAATTACGTTGTTCCTAACAACTCAAGACCATTAATAGTCACTAATGAACATCACATATAATAATTACAGATTACATTCAACATTCTGGCAATGAGTTCGTAATAAAACAATCCAATGAACACATTAAGAACATCTTTACAAAACCTAATTCAATAAACATCTAACAACGATAACAATTTGAAAAGAAAGATTCAAAATTAAACAAGATAAGATAAGTTTAATTGTGACGCGGGTGTCGACTTCACCTTTGAGCTGGTGTTGAGAAGTTCTGCCTCTATCTTCTCCATTAATCTCTAAAAAGAATGACTACCTTTGTCTCTTTCCATCTTGAAAATTGAAGAGAAAATGATGATGGAATTGGTCTACCCATGTGTCTCCAGTTTTATGCTCTATCTTCTTTCTTCTTCTTATAATCTCTTCTTCTTCTTGCCCTATGAAGACAACAAAGTATGAATATGGAGAAGATGACTCAATGAGTATACTTTCGACTCACGTCAGTTAATTATATTTTTAAAATGTACCTAAAATCAAATATGAACTAAAGTGAGTGTCTTAAGCATTCTAAAACGTTAATCACTAAGTGCCTGTTTGGTTCAGCTTTTGGAGGGTGAATAAGCATTTTTTTTCCACCGCAAAAGCTATTTTTAAGAAAATTGAGTGTTTGACTATAAAATTAAATGGCACTTTTTTCATAGAAATGGCTTTTTTGGAAGCTAAAATACAGCTTTTTGAGAAACTCAAATTTGAAACTTTTTTTAAAAAAACTTTTTCAGGTAGATTTTTCAGATCAATTAATGAGTCTATTTTTTAGTCATATTTACCTTTATGTTTTACACATAATTCTCACAATACCCACAAATACATCTTCATGTTTATTTTAAGATTTATATAATATTATTTGACTTTTTATATGTTTTAATATTTATTTTTTATATTAGTTTTACCTATATTATAATCCATATAAAAGATTTGGTTAGATATATTTTTATT
>JAOTIZ010000201.1:13349873-13367189 GCA_027123425.1 Erythroxylum panamense | reverse complement strand
CTGTTAATTTTAGTAAGACAACTATCCAATCATTTCCCTTAATCATGCATAGGAGATTAAATTAGTGAAATTAATTCCCAAGAGTCTTCCACTTTGATTAATCTATTCGTTTTGCTCCCAATTGATTCCGTTTACTTTTCAATCTAATTTTGCGATTTTCTTTAAAAACCTTCACTTAACAATCGATATAGGATGTTTAAGATTGCATTTGTTTTTATTTTTTGACTGAACTAATTTCAACTACATGGGAGACAACCCCAGGTAATCTTTACAACTACCTTATATACTTGCGAGTAGGATGACCTAGGTAATTTTTAGAACTTTTTGGGCACAACAATGAGCATAAAAAATCCCAAGGTGAAAATTTGCCAAATCCCATTGTAATATAACTATAACGCAGATAATCCATAAAGGAAAGCATTAAATTCATCTAGCAATAAACAAGAAAGAAATAGGAGTAACATGTTTGGGATTCCAGTAAAAATCATAATCTTAGCTCTAATAGTGATTGGGAGAAGTTTTAAGCCCTAATAATGAAAATCGATAGACAATTATTTGTCTACGTTTATATACCCATATTAAGTGTGTTTTGCTTATTATTTAATAGTTTTATAGTATTTTTGGTACTTAATTTGCTTCAAATGTGTTTTTAGGTGATAGCTGTCTTTATAGACCAAGAGGAGATGTATATGGGTAAAATTATGGCATGGAATGGAAGAATTGAAGCAATTTTGAAGTTACATGGTCATTTATAGTGACCGTATAAGTCACTACAAACGTGTGGAGTTTCAAAGACATATATGACAGTGTTTGTTGCCCTTGTAAGTCTCTATAGCCATGAAAAGTTATGGATTGAGGTATTTTTGGAGATACACGGTCACCTATAAGACCGTGTAAGTGCCCATGTATATCCTAGAAACCCTATTTTGCTGATATATAATGATATTACGGAGGCTACATCAAAGGAGGCATATTAGAAATGACTGAATTCAGAAAGAGGCAGCTAAAGTGGACAAAGACACCTAAAAGGAAAGAGAAAAAGAATGAAAATAAGATACGTGCCATAAAGAAGAAGATTAAAGAGTGGCAACATCAAGTCAACTCTAGCTTTCTAGATTGTCTAGATTAAGGCTTACAAGCTTATTCATTATTTTCTTATTCTATTTCATTGCTGGGGATGTCAATTCTGAATATTTATGTTTTAGACATGATTATGGAATTCTAAATTCGTATTAGGGTTTACTCTTGAATTGTTTAGTTTAACTTTTATCTTGTTGAATTCAATGTAGTATGAATTTTTAGTATTTGTTGTGTTTATACTTGATAAGAAATTGAGAGATTAAATCAAATTTATCTATGTTATATTGTGCAATGAGAGTTGGTACCTTAATAGACTTACAAATATCATATTAATAAACAATTGAAGAGAGATCATAATTGTGAGTTAATTATCCTTAGGATTGCTTCAAGGAGTAGTTTTGAGAATCGAGAAATTTCAACTCAATTTTTATCTATTTTAATTGGGATTAATTGATTAGATCTCAAAAGAGGATAGTCAAAATGTTAATCTATCTAAGATAAAGGATAATTAAATTAACAAGGAAAAAGGAAAATAAAACAATGATAGAATAACCCCTAAGTTTCCATTACTAATTAACTTCGCTCTTATTGTTATCTTTACTGGTTCAACTATTAAGTTTTATTAGTTTATTTTAATTTTTAGTTAATTCAATCTTTTATTACCTTAAGTAAAGTGCACTCAAATTGTTAGGTGACAAATTCAATCCTTATAGAACAACAATTTATGCACAAACTAATAAAGCACAAAATAATTTACATAATGTGGTGAGCACCAACAAAAATCCCAAAGTGAAAATTTTCCAAATCACATTATAAAGTAACAATAAATTTGATAATCTATAAGAGAAAACATTAAAATCAACTAGTAATAGTAAAAAAAGAAGGAAATAGGAGCAATATAATTGGGATTGTAATAAAATAAAAAACCTAACTCTAATAGCGATTGGGAGAAGTTTTAAGTCGTAATCACAAAAATCACTAAAAAATTAAAATAAATATAACAAAAATGCAATAAAAACAAAAAGGGTGGTCGCAAATGGCTTGAAACAACTAAGTCAAGCTGTACAAGGAGGTCATATAGAGGAGTGGAAAATGAAGAAGAAGAATACGGTGAGAAAGACAAGGAGGCATAACTAGAGGTTTGTTAAATCTCGTTTGGACATGATTTATTTTGACAACCTTATCTGAGTCTCCGTGACTATGTTGGCTTAGATTAAGGCATGTCCATATGACACATTCAGAAAAGGAATTAGACGCAGTTATGCAAAATGACCATATAAGTCACTGGGTCCGAGTGAGAAAATTTGAAAATTCACAGGTATAAATACAAACAATGATTATATAAGTCACTAGGCCCATCATAGACACAAAAAATATAAGATTGGTGGCCATATCTAAATTCTTGGAAACTTTAAAATTTTTGCTTAACCTCAAACTAATTACATAAAACATACTTACAACATATAAAGGAGGAGAAAAATCAATGAGGATGCTTATAAACCTAACATAAACATCTTAAGAATTAAGAAAATCCTAAAACTGAACTCTAAATAATGCAAATAAAATAATCAATTTAACCAAGACCTAACTCTTAGATTGGCTCCTAAGCAAAGGTTGTTTAATTTCCTTAGCTAGATGCACCCATGTATAATTAAGATCCTTCTTCCTCACCATAGGTTCATTAGGCTCTAAGTAGGTTACTTGCTCTTTCTTTATGGGGCTATCCCCATCTTTCTTCTCATTTTGAATAAGACGTAGCTTCAATTGGTCATTAGAAGAAAAATCCTAATAAACATCTAAAACTGTAGGATCAAAGGTGTCATTAAAATAGTAAGAGCCATCATGATCAAGGGGATGTCCCAGGCATAAGATATTTTAAGGTAACCTTTTTCTCCCTAACCCTAAGCAATAATTTACTATCACTAACTTCAATAATGGCTCTAGCAGTGGAAAAGAAGGGTCAATCTAGAATAAAGGCACCTCTATATCCAAAATCATAAAGCCAACTGTGAAAATAAAATTTTCAACTATAATAATTACATGCTCAATAATATCCCTAGGATACTTAACCTATCTATCTACTAACTAAATGCCCATCCTAGTAGGTTTTAGTTCCCCTAACCTAGTTTCTTGAATAATTTATAGGGCATTAAGTCAATAGTATCCCCTAGATTAGCTAAAGCTCTTCCTACTAATAAACTACTAATTAAACAAGGGATAGTAAAACTCTGTGGATTTTTAAGCTTCTTGGATATCTTGTTTTATAGGATAGCTGAGCACTTCTTTACCTATCTCGCTATAGTCAACTCCTTAAATTTCCTTTTGTTTAGTAATAAATCCTTTAAGAACTTTTCATACTTTGGCATTTGTAGAAGAGTCTCAACAAAAGGCAAGTTAATAAAGATTTGTTTAAAAAGTTTAAGAAATTTATCAAATTGTTAATCTATATGGTCTTTCTTTAATTTGTCAAGATATAGGATGGTAGATTGGAATTCCTTGAATTTTAGAGGATGCTCTTTATCTTCAGCATTTTTTTGACTCCTCTTGTTACTTTCCTCTTCACTCTAGGTCTTGTTCTTAACTTGTAATTCCTTTTCTCTACTAAAGGTGACTATCATCACATGTTCTTTAGGATTTTCCTCAGTGTTACTAAGCATACACCCATTTTGTTTTTAAAAAACTAACCTCGCAAGTTGGCCAATCTAATTTTCCAAGTTATAGATAGAAGCCTCTTGACAAGAAGGAAATAATGGTGGATAAAGATAGTTCTATGATTGTTATCTTGGAGAATACCTAATCAATTGACCTTAATAAAATACCCAGGGATGATAGCAAGGTTACTTCTAAAACCTCATTGAGTAAGGATAGTCAAAATATTGATGGTTATTGAGAAATGAATAATTCAGTGCTTCCTATTAATTATGATGTAAGCATATATTCACTTAAATGGGGTCAAGTAATAAGCTCTATATTGGTTGGTAGACCTAATCCCCTTATTGGTAAATCGGTAGCAGGATACCAAATAGAAGTGATTAGAAGGAACCAAGTCCATCTTTAAAGAGAAAGATAGATAGAAGAAAGGGCAGGAATAATGGTAAGGGGAACTCCCCTTGACTAGCACCAATTTTTTTTCTCTTTTATTCAATTATAACTATTTCGGTATAGAACGTTAGATGAATGAATAATCCTCTTAATATCTTAACCTAAATATTATTTTAGGGAAAAGACCCATGATTTTAGCTTACTAGAGATTAAAATAAAATCGAAGTAGCTCAACAATTTCCTTGACACTCAAACAAGTTTCTTTTTCAAGAGATTATCAAAGATTTTGTGTATTCACGAAAAGATTACACAATTTAACCCCCTTCTTGTGTTCTTCGTAAGTTCAACATTAACGTGTGATTTACTTTAGTAAGGAGGTCTTCAATATATTATTTATGTGAAAGATAAAGACCATTCTTGTTTCTGTATGCTTCAAAGACAAGAAAATGATTTATCCTTCCAAGCATTTTGAGTGCAAATTAAGACAATAATTGACTAATGATTGCATGAATTGCTTAAGTTAAATTTCCTGTTATTAGGATGTCATCTACATAGACCAGTAGCATTGTAATAATTCCACTAAAATAGAGAGGTATCTGACTTTGAGTTGTGAAACCCCCACTGAGACAATGCACATTTTCTCTTGCAAAACCATACCCTAGGAGCTTGTTTTAGGCCATAGAGAGCTTTGTTTAGCTTGCATACATGATACGACTTTTTTTTGCTTTCAAATCCTTATGGCTTATTTATGTAGACAATTTCCTGTAGTTCCCCATGTAGAAAGGCATTGTTAACATCAACTTGCTGAATCTCCCAATCATGGGAAACAACAACTGAAATAATTACTCTTATTGTTGAGGTTTTGTTGACGCTTTATAAGGTTGAAAGTTTCTGAAAAATCAATGCCAAAGATTTGATTAAACCCTTTGGCAACGAATCTAGCCTTGTGCTTAGAGATAGTTCCATCAACATCATATTTTGTTTGAAACACCCATTTTGTGCGAAGAATATGCATGTTAGGCTCATAAGGGACAAGTGTCTAGGTATGATTTTGTTATGGGGCATTGAATTCATCTTGCATAGCTTGACACCGTATATGACTGTTTAGAGCTTCAGAAATTGTCCTAGGTTCAACTTGTGAGTTCAGGGTAAGAGAAACTGAATAGAGCTTTGGTTTGAAAAGTCCACTTTTGGATCGAGTTTGTATAGGATGAACATTTTGTATGTGAGGAGGTGAAGAATTTGATTTAGAGTCTGGTGTGGTTGAGGGATTGATGTTAGGTAAGGCATTTTGTCTATTTTGTGAGGAAGTAAAATGTGATGATGAGCTATGCTTTTGAGAGCTTACCTATCTGTCGAAGGATTTAGCTGAGTGAGAGCATTCTGCTAAAGAAGAGTGATTCGTAACTGTCCTTGAAGAGGGTGCACTAATTAGAGTTGAGGTTAAAGTAAAGGTAGGAGAACTTGATGGTTCTATAAGATTGTTAGAATATAAGGGAAAGAATTGAGAGAATGGAAATTCTTCCTCATTGAATTCAACATAGTGAGATATTATTATTTTCCCTTGATTAGTCAAACATTTGTAACCTTGATGCATTGAACTATACCCAAGAAAAACACATTTGGTAGTGTGGAAATCTAATTTGTGATGAGAATAGTATTTGAGGTAAGGAAAACAACTACAACCAAAGGTTTTAAGGTTAAGATAGTTTGGTGATTTGTTGTACAACTTTTCAAATGGTGAGAGGTTGTTTATTCTAGAAGATGGGAGATTATTGATAAGTTATGTGGCTATGGAGAAGGCTTCTAACCAATAGGTGAGTGGCATGTGAGCATGAGATAGAAGGGTTAGTCCCATTTCAGTGATGTGTCTATGTTTCCTTTCGAAAACCCCATTCTGTTGGTGAGTGTAAGGGCAACTGAACCTTAGTTGTATTCCATATTTTGTAAGGTAAGGTAAAAGAGCTTTATATTCACCTCCTATGTCTGTATGTAGCTTTGATTTTCCTGTTTAGTTGAAGTTCAACATTAGTCTTGAATTTGACAAAGATATATAGGGTATCGGATTTTAGTTTTAGATGATAGAGCCAAGTGGTGTAGGCATCAACAAAGATAAGATAATATTGGTGTCCTTCGGTTGAGAGATGTGGAGAGGGTCCCCAAATGTTTGAATGTATAATTTCTAATAGATTTTGAACAGTTATGTCATAAGTTTGAAAAGGCAATTGATGCAATTTTCCTTCCTTACAAGCATCACAATAAAATAGTTTTTCGAGTTTAAAATTGAACTTCAGTGAACTTAGAATTTGTTTCAAGACATGTTTGGAGGGATGTCCTAGTTTAGCATGCTAAACATTTACATCTTTTTGAGCTATGTTTGCCTCACAATGATTGCCTAAAGAGAAAACCTTTTGTTAGAGAGGATTGGGTTTGGGGTAAGTTAGCCTGATATTGTTGTGTTGTTTAGTAGTTTTGAGGCTGTAGAGACCATCCCGAAGCACTCCCTTGAGAAAATCTTCCCTACTTCTTTGTCCTTAAAAAAACAATTTTCATTAGTAAACTCAACAGAAATATTGTTATCATTGGTGAGTTTAGAGGTGTTAAGTAGATTTTTGGTTATGCTAGGAACATGCAAAATTTGTCTTAGTTCTAGGGGTGTGTGTATATTGTCTAGAAAATGTATATGAGATGAGCCAATGTTAGCAATAGGAAGAGAGTTACCATTCCCAACAGTGAGTTGGTCCTTTCCACCATATTCCGAACTTACTGACAAGTTTTTGAAATCTACTGTAACATGATTTGTAGCCCCACTATCTATGAACCATGTATTGTTGTTGATTGCGTCAGATGAGGAATTTCCATACTAGTTTTGATACAGTAGGATTGAGGATAATTTTGTGTATTGTTCTCTAGATTTTGTGTGACTGTATTCTGTCTCCATGATTGTGTTGTATTGCCTTGCCATGAGACATCAAACATTTTGTCACATTTTAGTGCTTCATGGATTGGTGTATGACATAGTTGATAGAAGATTTTGTTTCCATTCCATCTACCTCCTTTGCCACGATTTCCTCTTCCTCTAAATCCATTTCTTTCTCGATAGTTGAAGGTTGCATAGTTTGTAGTTGGTGATGAAATTTCTATTTGATTGGTTGTATTCAGCTGCTCTATTCTTGTTTCATGCATCATAAGAGAATATTGCACTTCTTGTAGTGATGAAGTTTTCATAGAATGTGTTAAGTAAATCACAAAAGGATCATATTCATAACCAAGGTCATTTAGAGCACTCAATATTAATTCATACTCACTGATTGCATGTCCTACTACTTGATAGGAGTCCCCAATGGTTTTGACTTTCTGCTTGAATTCTGATATGGTGTGTGAGCCTTTTCGAGTGGTTGAAAGTTGATGCCTTAGTTGAAGAACTCTGACTATAGATGTTTGCGCATAAAGATTCTCACAAATTTGCCAAACTTGCTAGGATGAGTTTGAGTGATTAACCTGCCTATTACTTCTTCTCTGATTGTTGAAAATAACCAACATAGCAGTAGTTGATCTGTTCTTTGCCATGGTTCACATTCTGTATTTTGAATGACTTGATTTGTATCTGCAGTGATGAATTGAGGAGGAGGTGCCAAGTTGATAAAGTTTTCAAGCTCAAGAGCTCTTATTGCTGCAAGAATTTGGGCTCTCCAGTTGACAAAGTTTTGTCTGTTGAGTTTGATGAGCAGATTGAAGTTTAGAGTTTTTGCTATGGCTAAAAAGCCTAGTGAGTCTAATGTGTCATTTTTGGTGGTGGCAAATGACCCAGAGTTTTCTTCCATTTTGATATTTGTCAATGGAGTTCTGATACCATGAAAGAGAAAGGTATAATACGAAATTTTGTACACTCACTCTTGTATTATTTGCTTAGACTAATTGGTGAGTTGATCTTGACCATACACCTTATGAAAAGGACATAATAAAAATAAATGGTAAGTATTTGTTCTGTTGTAATAACCTGTACTGGTCCAGTTAGCTAATTAATAAATGTCTATTATGCCCTTATGAACATGTGCGTTGTGTGTTGTTGTCTGTAGCTACTGTCCTTGAAAATAGTTTGAAGCTTTTCTCTTTCATCTCTTGAGTCTTCTTTTCTGTATATTCTCTCTTTCATCTTTCGATCTTCTTCGTTAGCAGCTTAATTAAGATCGATTTTTTCAAAGCCTTTGACACCGTTAGTTGACAATTCATTCAATTATGTCTTGAAGCACTTCATTTGCCCACTCAATTTGTTCAATTGATCATGGCGTAAGTTAGCTCTTCCTCTTTAAGCGTGTTAGTTAATGGTACTCCCACCACTCCTTTTAAGCCGGAAAAAGGGATTCGACAAGGTGATCCTCTCTTGTTTTATGTATTTACTCTCGTGATGGAGTGGCTGTCTAGACTATTAACCAAGCTTATAAATTGCAATGGTACCTTCCACTTCCATCATAAATGCAAGGATCTAAGACTTACTCATCTCTTATATGTTGATGATCTAGTTCTCTTAGGGTAGTGCTCATCCTCAATCTATCCATATACTTATGAATATTCTTGATTGCTTTGCGAACTGGTATAGATTAAAATATAATGTAGAGAAGAGATGTTTTTTTGTCTCAAATTCTGTTACCAACCTTGATGAAATCAAACATAGGTGAGATACTTGTAATAGTTCCCCTCCTTTTAAATATTTGGGTAATCCCTATCATGGCCTCTAAACCCAAATATAATGATTGCTTACCTATCATTGAAAGGATGAAATCTCACGTGATGGCTTGGCAAAATCGCTTCCTTTCTTATGTAGGCCATCCAACTCTTATCATATCTGTCATGAATAGCCTACATGTTCACTGGGTGGCTCACATAGTGTTACCTCGAAAGGTCCTTAAAGAGTTGGAAAATATCTTGAAAACTTTTCTCTGAATTGGACATGTCGGTAATTCCTAAAAATTCTAGTGACAATTATACACAAATCGTACAACCGTATGGTTAAACTTCTGGCAGGTCGATTACACTCAGAATGGGTCTTGGATATTAAAACAGATTATGCAACTACGTGCAACAATCTACCCACATATCAAACGCTCTATTGGCGATGGAGCAAAAACATGGGTGTGGTTTGATAATTGGTTGGACATTAGTCCATCACTGAGCCTCCAAAATTTTAAAAAATTAAATATGATATATATATACATATATGAGAATGAAATTATTTGAGAAGGCTGCTAGTATATTGAGCCTCCTAAAATTTTAAAAAATTAAATATTTAGACTCTCTTATTATAAATTTCTGGCTCCGTGTAACATATTGCCTTTAACGTTAAAGGCATCTTCACTGATCGTTCACGACGCATGGCATGCGACCTTTTGTGGATTCGCTTGTCTTCTACCTTATCTCCCGCAGCTATCCAATACAACAGAGGAATATAAAATAACCTGCAACTTGGATATCATTCTGGCGTCATCTCCAATCAGTCCTGCTACTAACTTCTCTCCAATGGATCCATCTTAGTACCGTGGTTTTCTCTGATATGGCATAACACCATCTGTCCTAAAGTCGCCTTTATTACTTGGCTAGCTCTCAAAAACTGACTCCAAACTATGATGGAAGAGTTGATGATCTATGCGTTCCTTATAACCTGGCTCCGGAAGACCTTAATCACCTACGTTTTTCAATGCATTTATTCAAAAACCATTTGGAGTAATATTTTACACTTATTCCCATCGTATACAGCTAGCTATGATTACGCATATAAAGAACAGATGATTACGCATCGTATACATCGTAGCCTTTATTACATCGTATTCATCGAGTCTTTTGTACTCTTCTTCCTTAGAAACTCTCCAGTTATATAGTATCGTGTTTTCTTAGTACTCTTTGTACAGATGTTTTTGTTCAATTCTATAGAAATATAACCTTCATTTACCCCCCCCAGAATAAAAATTTTATTAATGTTTTTTTATAAGATAAGAAGTATTCATAAAATACTATATTATATTATCATCTATTTTTTTATAATTTACTACCATTATTGTTTTATTTCTAGTTATTTTTGTATGAGGAATGAAGGAATTTACTAGGCCCCGTAACATCTGATTATCCAACTAGAAGTCTAAGAAATACACTAAAGCAATTCATCTACAGCAAACATATGTATGCCAATACCAAAATAACTAAGCCTAACTGCAACAATATGTAGATTATTTGACTACAGTTAGTTACTTTTATATATTTGCCTATTTGCATGAGAAACTTGTTTCCTGGATCCAAGGAGGACATGCTTAATTCAGATCATGTAAAGGAACAAGGATCCCTCCTCCATGTTTGATGAAACTTCAGATAACATATTATGCTACTTTTGATCCAAGTTCGTTGATTCTTTTCATAGGCAACTTACAACGCTACTTTGGATTGGAAAGTCCATCTATTAATAACTCATACAAACAACGTGATAGCATAAGGAACACAAACTAAAAACCACATATTTGCACCTCATAAGAAGCATTCTTTTTCCACGAGTATCAGGTTTATCTGCTCATCAGATTTTTGGATCCGATTGTATATGGCTCAGATGAACTTCTTGTGGCAGCGGATAGTATTTTATACTCAAATCCTCAAAAATCTTCTTGATCTCAAGGACCAGTTCTGTCCGCCGTTTGTTTTTCTCTGCATATTCTTGGAAGTTCATGGTGTGGTTACAATAGAGTGCCATCTTAAATTTATTTACATTCTCAATTTACTTGACGACAATGTTGTGATTAGGATGCCAATGGTGGGAATTCTTCTCCAAACACCTAATAAAATCAGAAGAAACCGTTGAGAAAAAAAGTCCCATTTTGGACCAGAGATCATTTCCAATGTAACCATGCATTCAGTGATACAGATTTTCTATTGCTCGAATTACCACTGTAATGGATGATAAAACGATGCAAGGATTCCCTTCATCAACGGCATAGGAAGCAGAACGGGATTAGAAGTCTCATCTCTAGAGCAACTATTTTGAAAGTAACCATAATAACACTGCTACAACTATTTGGTCCAAAGTCGGACATAGCTGCAGTGTAACACCTGGTAAAATAAAACAACAGGTGTCTAATATTGTAATGCACCTAAAGTAAGACCTCACTCCATGTATCAGTTCATATCGAAATTATATTAGAATTTGTATTAAAATGGATCTTTGGTTGTGAATCAAGTTTTAAGAATCTGCCATGGAGCTAACTTTCGATCAATGTGCATGTCCATCAATTCCCGAAATCATAATATACATATAGCTAAATGAAAAGAGTAAGGTTACAGTGAACTTACTTTTTGATTCTTTCTTTAAGTAGCCCAATCTTCTCCACAGTTGTAGCAAAATCAATTGAGAATTCTATTGTATCCCCCATATTTGAGCTTCGGTAATAATTGCTAATTGGTTTTGTGGCCAATACGGAATTTGGATAGTAAACCTTTTCATTATCAAGCTTCAAGAAAACTGTCGTTAATATGTTCATTTCCTCAACCAAAAGCTGTCAAGTTCGAAATGAAACCTAGTTACCAAGCTTTATCAGTCTCAACAGATAATTGAATTAATTTATTAGTGCTTACCGGAACACCCTCAACAACACAACGATCACAAACATCAAAGGGATGCATCACAAAAACAAATATGATAGCTTCAAATATGGTCTTGCAGGCATTCCCAAACATAAAACACTGATAATTGAATTAATTTATTAGTGCTTACCGGAACACCCTCAACAACACAACGATCACCAACATCAAAGGGATGCATCACAAAAACAAATATGATAGCTTCAAATATGGTCTTGCAGGTATTCCCAAACATAAAAGCTGCTACCACGAGTTGGGATGAAAGGAACAAGATAACTTTTGTCGTTGCAATTTCCACTAGAAGAAGCCAAATGACAATGGTCACAATAAACAGGACTCCTGTCACAAGTTTGTTCAACTGTTTAACTGCAGTTTTTGTATCATTCAATGCATGTGCAAGTGCTTTCCTGTCATTGTAAACCTTCACCTGCAACAAATAAAGAATTATGTAAAGGAAGATCTTGACACTCACAAATACAGGTTTCCCATTTCCCATTTCTGCTACAGCACTGCACTGGTCATGAGAGTTAATGAGACTAATTCTTTAACAGGTTTATTCCCTGTTACAACTTGAAACATATTAGTTTGATGCCATTTACCAGCAATATTAAAATTACAATATATATGGTGCCTAATTTGTCAAGGATGTGACAAATTATGGTAAACCATAAAGTTATCATAAGGTAATGTGGAAATAGCTTTGCCATTTAAGATACATAAAAATTGACTTCGTTTGAACTACAAGACTTTTTTTTTTTTTTGGAGAAAGTAACAGAACTACAAGACATGTAAACCTTTTCCAGAAGTGACAAAACTTTCTGTTTATTTCAAATCATTGACAAGCATAACTTTCCAATTCAATCACCCTTGGTTTGACTTCTTCCAAATCTGTGTTTGGCATCTGCTTCCTTTCTCTTAGAAAATGAAAACCACAATACGTAATGTTAAAAGAAACTTTAAAATAAGATTGCAATATTGGAAAAGAAATAACAAGAATCAATGGAGCAAAAACTTGTACCCATTACGAAAGGAAAATCATCTTACCACCCAATCTGTCAAGGCTTTTATATCAATTCGTCCAGTCTCAGATCCTTTGAACAGTGGAAAAACAAGATTCACCTCCTCCTTAATCATGAACCTTGAGAGGTCCTCCTCTTCAAGATAACTATAGAAAGAAACTCTTCAGAGGAAGATGACAAAAAATAGAGAAGTTAAACAATCACTATGAAAAATTATAAACACAATGTGTATTTTCTCACTTGCAATTGTGATGAGCAACATTCCTGAAAATTCGATATGCTGCAGCAGTTGCTTCAATCTCATTGGTGATCTTATTGTCAGTTTGTTCACATCCATCATCAACACTCTCATCCAATGTGTTGGATATTGTTGACAGTCCAGAGTTTCTGACAGCATCAATTAAAACTTTCATTGTCCAGGCGGAAACCTTTTCTCGTTTCATGTAATGAAACTTCCCCATATCAATCATCTTTGTTTCCTTTACTCCTTTACCCTTTTTGGTACTCCTGAAACTTAGCTGACCAGCGCTAGGTGTTCTTCCAACCCTCTCAGCCTCCTCTATCAGTGCGGGGCCTGAAAGGGTTTGCAAAACATACTGATGAAAGATTGATTCTTGAATTCTGTCAAAAAAGGTCCTCACATGGAAACTAGATGCTAAGATCTTCAGCAGAAGTGTCTTTAACAGCCACAAAAATGACCCGATTAGAAGTGAAACAAGTGTCCAGGTTATGTAATGGAGAATTGTGCTGGCAGTCTTGGACCTTTCCTCTGCACGATCAAATACAAAGATCCATGCAAGGAGAACCAAACCTATCCAAATAAATACTTGTACACTTTTCTTCAAACCGTAAACAAAATAGAGTACCTTCTTTCTCAGCAAGAAGTTCCTCTCAATAAAAAACACAACAAAATGCATAAACCAATTAGTAACCAATAGGCCACAGAATATTACCAACACAAGCACACACCACCTCCAAAACTCTAAACCCCATATCATAATCTTCTCAAATTTCTCAATAGTCAAGCTAGTTACCAAGCAACACAAAATGCACATAAATGAAACCCACTGTATCACGACCTTAGTTCTTACTCTGCTACGCCTGGCTGAGCTCAGTTCAACTGTTTTGTACATCTCCTCCTCATTTTCATCATCAGCTGTTCCTCCAGGTGATTGCATCAAGGGTGTCTTGGAGGTTATAGAGTTTATCCTCAGACTAGAAGCAGACCTATTATGAGGTGAGTTCCCAGCGATTAGTTGCTGCAGATTCAAACTACTATCTTCAAGCTTTGTTTCATCGACTGCAATTGGTGGTTCACCAAATCTTGACTTGGGTTTTGAGTAGATCGACCTAGCAAGTGGCCTTATAACGAGGTTTTCACTAGTACTGTGAACTTTAGGGGACTTATTTGGGCTGGGGCTGAACCCCGAAATCTCCATTGAATAACAGCTCTTTGAGAGGCCAGCAGAGTTCAACTCCTTACGAGGCGAACTTGGTTTGCTTTGACTTGGAGAAAAAGATTCCTGGTCATTTTCTGAAGCTCCATTTGCCGGTTTCTTGTCTCCACATGCTTTTGCAGTGCCTTCGTGAGAGATTGCTATCACAATTTCTCCTAAATTGTTCGTTCTCTTCCCCATGCTGATGTCGCTGTTTTTTGTTCCTTCCTTCCCGTCCATCTAAAACCCTTCAACAAAGCAAGGAAAGTCGCAGAGACAACTGAGGTTTTCCTAAATGACCCTCAAGAAAGACCGGAAGTAGAACAGGAAAATGCATCACTAATAAAAGCAAAAGGACCAATGTTTCTCTCCTTCGCCTTTTACTCCAAATTTCCCTACAATGTCACTCGTGCCCACACTACTCGCCAGTAAACATGCTTACTGCATCAAGTGAGCACTTTATGAACACAACAACGAAGAAAAGACAAGACAAGTGACCCTATTTAGTTCAAAGGAACAGTGTGTGCAGAGACCTCGCTACTCGCCCTTCTCTGTCCAAGTCATCAGCGAAAAAAGAAAACAAAAGAAGACCAGAGGTAACCCAGGGCAGGAGAGTTGGTTAAGAATTTTTCTTACTTGAGTGAAATTGCGGTTCAAATCATTCTTATGTAATAACTTAAAAATACCTCCTCGTAATTAAAACTTTCTTTAAATACCTCGAAAAAAAAACAGAGGTGGGCGCGCAGCATAGTACACACATTTAAGACGGCAAGTAAAACAGCATTGACACACTCCTCGAAGAATATACATATACATATATATAAAAAGAACGTAGGAAAATGAAAAAGGTTGCACCAGCATAATAAATTTTCAAATCAGATCTTAACCACTTCTAAGAAAAACAGAGTGCTCTGCTCGAAGAACAAAAAAAAAGGTACAAATTAAGACCCTAATACCATATTGCGCAGAGCCTGGGTCTGACTGACACGTGAATTGTTGCGGTTGCAGGCATTGGAATTTTGGTGTCCTTTTCTGCTCTGATTTGAAAATTGTTTTATTAAAAAAATCAAACCTTCAAATTTGCTCGCCGACTCGTTAAAAGACACTCTTACTTTTTGCTATGAAAAACATTTAAAAGGATATGATTTTTGTAGAGACAATAAACACTTTGATACCATCTCTCTTCCTTACCTCCAACAACGTTACGAGGCTTTCAAACAAAAAGTGATGCAAATATAATAAATTACTTCTTGGTGTGGGGCACATCCAGTTTTAATTTTATTAGTCAATGTATCTATCACCTTCACTTAGAATACTCCTTCCAGGTTTAGAGCTAACACTAAATCGTATTTATGAATTTTAAAATTCTCCAAAACACAATACGGTCAAAGAAAAAAAAAAGGAAAGTAGAATAAAAATAGAAGGTCGTACAGTCAGCATATGATTTGATTATATACCCAGTACAATAATAATACAACTTGTCGTAACTTGTATATCAACCTTAATATTTAAACAACGTTTAAATAAATACATAATTCATAATTAAAAACTTGGTGATTATCAGCTTAATAATGACCAGCTTTTTATATTAATTTATTTTGTTGTGAGCCCGTGGCAATACAGGACCGCTTTCATAAGGTAAAATTTTTCTCTCTTTTATCACATCTGGAATTATCATCAAGTGCTTGAGCTTGGTTTCCCATTCATGAATTTGCAGATGAGAACCGGACTCGTAGAGCTTTACAAGCAGCAGTGTCGTAGGCCATGGCAGCTTCATGGGAGGTGTCGAAAATGCTGAGCTAGAGACGAGCCCCCTCAGTTTTCCATACTCACACCTCTATCTTGACTCCATTCTCGGTAAAGATCTCAACCACCTCTCTTCTTTCATCGGATGCAATCTCCATTTCTTAACTTCACATTTGCCTTCACGTTCTGATCCAAAAATTTGAATAGTCTTGATTTTGGAGTAATATGACTTGTGCATCTACTATTTGTCAGCCACTCAACGGATATGTTTTAGCAAGATCACATTTGACAATAAAGAGCTGCTCTTTTTCTTCAACAACTTGCACATTTGCAGCAGCTTGATTAGCTTATTTGTTATATATTGCCTCTATGTGTCCTTTTTGTTGGCACTTCCATCTGGTCTCATCCAACACTTGATGGTCAAATGATTTGATTTTCCGTAGTGAAGACAAGAATTATACTTATTTGTTTTATCTCCTCCTGCATCCTTGGTAGCATCTTTTTGATGAGTCTGCACAATTTGAGAACTTGAGCTAGTTTTGTTTCTTCTCTTTGTTGGGACACGATCTCGAGACCGGACCCCAACCGGAGAAATGGAAAACGGATCGTAAACAAAGCGAAGGAATTCAAAACATGAAGCAAAAGAAACGAAAACAAATCGAAAATACAACGGATCAAATAAATCTTACGAAGGAAATCTAACGCAAAAAGCCAAAAGCGAAATCAGAATCTGAAACAAAAACAAAAGAACAGATCTCAACCCGAAACTAGGCCAAATTAGAAGCGAAACACAAAGCGAAAGTGGCGAAACAAAACGAATCAAATCGGTAAATCAAAGAATCGGATTTACCAAACGAAAGCCAATCGAAAACGAATCAAATTGGTTCGGAATCAAAGCAACAACTTTCCGACATCTGAAAACTTATACCTTATGAAAACTATCGCGTTGGAAACCTTAGACTAAACCAATCCTAACAAAGCGATTTAATTTCTTCTTTGAAAATTTATCCTCATGCAAAATCTCAATTCATAATAATAATGTTCTTGTATACAATCATACTTATCCAGAAATCCACAAATCATACAAGATAAGCACTTCAATATCTCAATTCCAGCAACACAATTCATCGGACCTGTTGGGCCCGGGCCCCGGATGCCTAATCCCGAGGTGGCCCCTCGAGCTGCGCCCGCGATGGGCTACCGAACCGTCGAACCCGATCCCAACATTCACACAACATTCGATTCGCACATGCAATTTATACGCAAAATCATACACACGAATTAAACACCCCAAAACCTGGGGTTACATGCCATAATAATCTCAAAATGAAATTCGACAAGTATACTCGATCATGCATAATACAAATAAGTCAAAA
>JAOTIZ010000201.1:13317818-13332793 GCA_027123425.1 Erythroxylum panamense | reverse complement strand
ATCAAGTCACATACTTGATGACATAAGTCTAAAACCATTCATGGAATGTAAATCACATTACATAAACGAAATACATGTATATATGAAAGGAATACCTCATAATATATATTAGTAACAAGTCATAATGTTAATACATGAATCACAACTATCCATTGACCTAGGGCACACTACTAACAAAAATATCATTTCAAATTCTTGAATTGCCCTTTTCTTTGCACATGAAAATAAAGCCACCAATTCCTCATTTAATTTCATTTAATAATTCAAATTTTTCAAGAAAAGTTCGGGGTCCAACAGACAGAGTGTTAATCTATCAAACAGGTGCATAGTCATAAGCTAATGGTGGCAGAGATAAGAATGCTTCGTTAGATGTACAACCTTACTAGAAGAGATGGTCAGAAATGTAATGGTAAGAGACAAATTAATGATGACTAATAAAAATTAAAAGAGACAAGACTTAGTTAGTTTGGACATATTAAGAGGAGACATCCTATAGCTCTAATGAGAAGATGTGGGAAGATTTTATTTAAAGACTGTAAGAGGAAAAAAGGAAATCCTAAGAAGATTTAGGATTAGGAGATCATAAAATGATATGACTATGCTGAAACTTATCGAAAATATGACTTTTAATAGAAAACTTCGATGTACTAGCATGCAGATAAAGGATGTCACATAGAGAGGTTATTCTCTTTCTCATAGGTTTTTGAAATATTTTCCTTCGAGTTTTATGTCTTGTATTTGGCCTAAATATTTAATATGTTATACTTAATAATTTTTTAGCTTAAACATTTTCTTACTTAGCTTAAATATTTTATTACAATGACTTGTTTGATTTATCTATTTACTTGTCTTTTTTTCTTGTTTGAGTATTTATTTACTTATTTAATCTTTCATTTTTAATCTTTACCTTACTCCATATTTATTATATTATTTATTTTACTATTTTATTTATAGTATTTACCTATTTTTATATTATTATTGTTGTTGGTATCATTGTTATCGTCATTAACATCATTATGATTATGATTATTATTATTTATATTTTGTCATGTGGGTTTATTATAAAATATCTCTCCTTCAGTTAAGGGTAAGACAATGTACTTCTAGATCTCTTGATATCTCACATATCAGTGAAACTTTTACTAGATTGTTGTTGTTGTTGTTGTTGCAATGTTAGTCTTGTTTAGATTATTTAATAACTGTTTTTCTAGTTAACATGTATTAATTGTATATTTAGAGCTTACAACTCCTTTGGAGATATTTTAATATTTTTTTAAAAAGAGATAAAATTAAAAACGATTGTTTTTTATATAAAAAATTAGTAGAGATCTTGTTATCATTATAAGGCAAATATATAAACCTTTTAATTTTCATTAAAATAATTACATATAGTTAAATAGTAAAAATGAAAATAATTAAGAGTAAGATGGGGGTTATTATATTTTCTATATTAATTGGCTATAAAAATTTACATTTAATTAATACAAGGATCAAATTTATTATCAATAAAGAGAATAAAATATTAAATCGTTTAACATGTATTATATTATTATCTAACGCGTAAATGGTGCATACCATTCATCAGACGGTATCTATAGTATATTTGTTATTTACATTAAAAGTATGTTTGAAATTGAAAATGTCATTCCATTGCCTAAGTAGTAAAAGTCGAGCAAAATTTAATCTGCAAAATAAAAACTTGTCTATCTCATAAAATCCGTTGCGATGGCTATGGCTCTTAACTGATTAGCCGCAGGTGGGGTTCAACAGTAACTAAAGTTACATCTATTGATCATCGCCAATCTTTTGTCGTACGACTATTGGTGATTATGGACGCCCTCGTAAGTTGTTATTACATATTCGGGATCATCGTTATCTCTTTCGACTCTCTTCTTCACCGGGCAGCCTTCAACTGAGCACCTGTAGTAATTCCTGCACACGTATACTCCTCGTTATAATTAACTATAGCCGATAAAAAGAAAAGTCTAAAGTCTGTTGTCAAATTTTGATTCTAAGTTCGCAAGAGGCAGCAATACGTGTGTTGTGGCCCATTCTTTGTAATACCAGCCGGCACTTAAGATTTACGGGCCCAAGCGCAACCTGAAATGGCCTTACCTTACAATCTTAAGCACAGTGTTTATTTTTCCATTGATCTATATGACATATAAGAAAGAAAGAAAGAAAGACATTTCCTTGCCTTCACTCCGATATATATGGATCTTCTAAACAAAAGTTGATTAAAATTGGAAGATATGTACCTCGGGTTTGGACTATTCTTCACCATCTTCTTCCCGTACTTCCTCCACTTGAACCCGTCGTCCAGTATTTCTACTTCTGATTTTGTTTTGAATGCTACCCTTTCCTTGGCTTCCTTCTTCTCCCTACCTATTATGTCCTCCCCTGTTACAAGGCATTCATTGTTAACAATGACGTGATCACATCCTTGGACCGATATTATGTATGTAACAAAACAAAGGAGCAATATGACAATACCACCAGCTGACAACACTAATACAGTAGAAGCTTAATATACATGTGTCAGATGCTACACATACCGCTACGCCGCTCGGGAGGACTTATAGTGCCGCTCGACTCACCAACTACACGTGCTCGGTAAACAGGATTGTGGGAAGAATCAGATATCGCTAATGATGAATCCTCTTCCTCTGTCCACTCGTCGAACTTGAGAAACTCAGAAAACTCAAAGTTTGAGTACTGCTCCCCATCTACACGCTGATTAGAACCTGACATAATTAATTCACACTAGTAACTATATGGATATCAAAGGAAGCTGCTTGATATTACCCATAATTATTGCTACAATTGTGTACATATATATACTAGTAATGTCTAAGTAGACAGGCGGCTTCGCTACCAGCTTCCTCGGACGCTGCAAAGAAACTTCAGTGGCAGTGCCTTTTAGTGACTTATAACAGAGAAGATTGGGCGTCACCTTAGCACCATGTGGGGTCTACCATGGACGACTTGAGAGTGGACTTTGTGTGAATTCCGTTTTTGTGTTCACTTCACTCGTGCTAAGACAACCCCTTCCCAACGGGCATCGACCACAGACAAGTCAAAATCTACGACTCAAGACTCTCCTTCCACTTCCACCTCCATCTTTGTTTCACGTTAACATGGGAATCCGTTTTGGGGGGTGTTATAAGGAGACTTCAAAAGAGGACACGTTGTGCTGGCTTAAGAATATTTGGTTGGTATTAAATCGAGGAACATGGTAAGGCTATCAAAGACTATATCGTTAAACCAACGGAATCTGTCGGACTATTGACTAGATATCATATGGTCATTGAGCGTCAATGTCAATAATCAAATTAATAACATTCACAATCTTTGACGGTAGAAGCCAATTGCAACAATCCTTTGCTTATCATTATTAGCACCAAGCTTGGCTTGACTTGAGGAAGCTTACGGGCAACTTCCCTATTAAAGCTTTTCGTTTTAGTACAGCACTTTTTTTTTAAAAAAAAAAGGGAAACAAACGAAATAATTACCCTCACTTCCCTGAACTAGTTACTTCAAAAAGCGTGCATAATGAACAAAAACGTTGAAAGAGAGAAATAGATTCGCATTAGAAAATGTTACGTATTCGTACTCACGACCACAAGCATTTCCTACTAAGTTTCTTTATTTTAGGCATGTGTCAAGATCAGTCCATGGCCATTCCATTTTGGTGTTAGTTCGAGGAAGCACACTCCACGTTTAGTAGAAAATGACTTCTTATTTTAAATTAAAAAGAATTTTATTGATAAATAAAGCTCCTGAAGGAGTTACATCATGAAGCAGGGATTCTTGGAGACCAGATCCTTAAATGTTTACACCTAATACGGACAGTATATTAGCTTAAGATTTATTTTTAACGATTTTGAAGATAATTGCATAGTATTTCAAATTTTAAATTAGATTTATTTTCTTGTAAAATTAACGTTCTAATTCTTACAAAGAAAATAAAATAATAAGAAATACGTTTTCTTTTTTGCAGAAACCTTTTTTATAAACTTATTTTACTATAAATGATTTATCCGAAAAGATCCTGCTAATTATAAAGGTCATATATTAACTTCGTGATTATTGAAAGATTTTTGAAAAAGATGACATTGAAATTATCCAAAGTTAAATCTATCTACTTGACTAAAGATGCGAGTGAAACAATAACTAATTGAAGAAATTGACTATTTAAGGAAGAACAACAACACTTATAAAGCAGAGCGGACACATTCAGATTGTTAAAACATTTTGAGCAGCATCTATATTCTTCAAAATCATATCATTACTATTGTGTTTTGGAAGAAATCACTCTCTCAAGAAAGAAATTGTTATTTTGTTTTTCTTTAAGCTTATTAAAAGCTTGTTATATACTTCGAGTGTGAAAGGTTAAAAAACCTTTACAAAAATATGTACTTGTAAGCTTGAAGAAGCTCGTCAAATTTAATACTTGATTTTTATAATGAAACACTCAAGTATTATACTTGGGGACCAAACGTAGACTTAGATTGTAAACAGAACCAATATAAATCGACTGCGTCTTTTTTTTCTCTCTTTAACTTTTAAATTTCAGTATTATATTGTCTCTATGTGTTAGCTTTAAAAGGCTTATTTTGTTTTTAACTTGCAAGAGGTTCCTTTCAATTTTAAAAAAGCCTTTTGTTTTTAAATTGTTTTAACAGGATTTATCATTTAGTAGGCTCCTTTCGTTTAAGCAGGGTCTTATCCTACAAAAGGCTCCTATTGATTAATATGTTCCTGTCGTTTAAAAATGCTTTATCATTTGACAGGCTCCTATTATTTTAACTAGGATTTTTTTTATTATACGAATTGAAAAAACTTGCGAAAAATTTTTATACACAAAATTCACTCCCCTCTTGCGTATGTTTGCTTTTATCATTTGGTACCAGAGCGAGAATTCATATTTATTATATTTTATAGCACGTGATAGATCATGACAAACACTTTGAGAAGTTTTGAAGGACAATTCATCTCAAAGTCTCCTTACTTCGATGAAAAACTACTTATACTGGAAAGAGAGAATGATCATTTATCTCCGATATATAGATATCGAAGTATAGCAAGCAATTAAATTTACTGCTACAATTCCTACTTCCGATAATGTAGAAGTATAGATTGATGTTTACAAGAGAAATGCACAACTAAACACTAAGGCAAAACATTACTTAATATGTGAATTGTCTTCAGAAGAATATGAAAAGATATCTTACTACTTTATAATAAAAGAAATACGGGACAAACTTCAAGTCACTTTTGAATGAACAAATAAGGTAAAGAAGCATAAAATAAGTCTTTTAGTGTATCAATACTAAACTATTGACATGAAATAGGGAGAGATCATAGACGAATTCTTCTCTACAACAACATCATCATGGCCTTAAAGAACTTTGAAAAGATATGTCCCAATGACAAGCTCGTAACGAAGATTCTGAGGTCACTATTAAAGGAATAGAGATCTAAGGTAACAACTCTAAAAGGGCAAAGGATCTAGACACTATTTCTGTTGGACCCTATTTTCGGAGCCCAATTATCCAGAATATCATAAGACGTGAGCGTATTATCCTATAAGGTTATTTCCATGGGATCTCCTTAGCCAACACCAGTTCGAACAATGGAATCACAATTGACTTCTTCAGAACAATTGTAGCTCCGTATCTTTAGTTTAATTTGAAACAATAATCATCTCATTCAGAGCTCTATAGATTAAGATATAATTAAAATACCGAAGTATAATCAGTAAAACAATCAATTCATCCTCTTCCAATCGATTCGTTCATTTTCTCTTCATCAGTCATTTTCAAATCAACACCAATGGATTCCAATTTTTATGAAGAGATAGAAAAATGTGTTAGAAATTTATTGGTTTAAGAATCACTTCATTTGGAGGTCGGATAATGAAGTTATGGCCAAAAGAATCAAACATGATTATGTCCTCAATCATATTGTACCTATCTTGGGACAATTAGCATAATTTTCACTAGAGATATCGGATTAAGGTCATTTTAGGATGTTTCAAAGAAGACTTCGAGATCTACAACTTTCATAAAGATCCTAAAGAGAGATTTTGCCACTCAAAGGATCAAAATCACGAATTTTCAAAAGTTAACGGACATACACCTGTAACGGACATAAATGGGGTTTGGAGCGTTTTCCAAACCCGTAAAGGTCCGTTTAACGGACCTAATGTCCATTTAACGTAAAGATGTCTATTTAAATAATTATGTCACGAAAAGTCCAACTAATTGGTTAGTTGTCCAGTATAAATTAGCAAATTGATATAATTAAGACAAAGAAGTAAAGTGAGTTAAATAATGAAAACATGATCAATGGGAAAGAAGTTAAGAAATCCAACTTCTTCGTTTCAATTCTTGTGTTTTAACCTATAACTGTGATAATTTTTTATAATGTAATGAATTTTCAACATCTACTTAAGAGCAGTTGATTACAGTTGATAAACAACAAAAGTAGTTATCAATTTCTCACTCTCATTTACTAAATTCTCGATTCTCCTTGACTCTAATTCTCTTATCTCTTAATCGCAATTGAAATTCTGAAAACTTCTGTTTTCTTGTAAACAATTCACATTGAAAAAGCAAAAAAAAAAAAAACTTTAAGCGTTATCTTTTGAAGCATGGTCTTTGGTAGAGAAGAATTAGCGTGATGGTTGACCAGTTTATATTCAAAATCGAATTCATCTGTTGAAGAGTCAGTGGCAATTAATGGATGAAGAGAAGTGCAAACTATTGCTATGCATCAACATACTCTGTTGTAATTATTCCCACTCAAGTTATCTGTTACAACGCGGAACCCGACTGAATATGGTTTCACTTAAAAGTCTCTCTTTTGCTATTCAATGTGTATCAAATAATTAATAACGTCTAGTTACTGAATAATACAGATTTACCACTGACGGTTACATTATCCTCTTGTGTTGGTGCCGGTGCCTCCATGACTTTGTTTCTTCTTTTCCCCTTTTCTTCACATGGAATTTAATCATTTGAAACACTTGTTTCTATTATCTTAGCAACCTTAAACTTCAGTCTCTGGTTTGTCATCAGGGTGCACCTACAACATCATAATGAACCAATATCATCTAAAGCATGTGCAGCAATGGCTATCTTAGGAATGTAAACCTTTTTAATTCTCCAGAAACAAAAGTTCAGTTCATTTTAAATCAACGAACTCAAATTGCTGACTTTTTCCGTAATATCTGTCTCGAAAGGTTTTGATCTCGACTTATCCTTTTACGTTGTTGACTCTTAGTTTACATTTAATCAACTTTCTCTTGACCTTGTTATCAGACAGCTTATACCTACCCTTCAGATAAACAGCACATGCTGCCAAATTCACAGTGCAGGAAATAAAATTATAACTGCAATAAGGCAATTGGAAAGTTTTAATCTTGCCTGATGGTTCTTTTCTTCATTGAGAGTTTTAGATCTAAGCTTTAGCTCTCCTCTATGGGTGGTCATCTCATCCAGTATCTCAGCATCATTGCATTCTATATCCACATGCTCATCCTCACCATTTCCTTCAACCACCTGCAATCATAGTTCAGTGTAAGTTAAAAGAGTGTGGCCTGAATTGACAATCTCCAGAACTGCACCCGACAAATCTTTTTAACGCTGCACAACTCTTTATTGGGATGTAAGCTTTGTGAGTGATGGATGGTTCTTGTACTTGCTCTGATACTGTAATATGTAATAGGAACAGAATTATCATCCAGACTTGAAGTGTGGTATTAGTCATATTCTTCATAATTATCATCAAACTCACTAGACAACATTATGTGGGAGTCTGACCATGGCCTATGGATAAAGCAGGAAAGATAATTACTGACTAAATCGTAATGAGTTCCATCAAATAAGTCGCAATAAGCATAGAAATCTTTCTTTTCAAGGGAAAGAATAATGCCATACGATCCACTATTTGTTAATGAGCAAAACAGAATCGCCTGTCATATATGTTAATTTATCATTTAGCCGTTGTCAATATATATAGTAACAAATTTCTCTAGCGACTAAGAAATATATAGCCGGTTAAGAGATCTCGTACCTTGAATGACACAGAAAGATTACGTTTGGGAGCTGGGTCAATTTCCTCGTAGTCAGCTGCATCCAACTCACTAAGATAAACTAGATGAAAAAGTCTGGGAAGAAAATGCTGCCTTATAATTACCAAGAGAAAGAGTGGGAGGGGAAACAGTATGCCAAAGATAGGTATCCATGTTATTCCAAAACAAGCGAAAAGGTACACCAGCTGGAAAGCTGTGAACTTAGCAATATGTTTGAATGGAACCCTTTCGACGAAGGAAACATGTGAATTTTCTAAAACCCTGCCAAAGAGTAATTTTAAATGAGCATTTTTTCGCAGTGAAAACTAATGTTGATCTGTTATATTGTTTTTTTTTTAAATTTTCAAAGAGTAATCACAATTTACTTGAATCGGCGGCCGGGGCTAACGAAGAGCAGCAAAATCCTTTCCCAGAATTGGCTCCCAGGAAGACTGTCTATGGCCATGTAAGCAAAGTATCCCCAGAGCACGGATGTTGGTATCTTCTTGATCAGAGGCATGGCCATTAGCGAAATACCAACTAGTAATGATTGCAGAAAGTTGCTAAGTCTTTGCTCTTTAACCCGAACTGGAAGATACGTGTCAATATGTTTTCCAGGATCAAAGCTACCTTTCATGATTCCTCCATCATCCACTTTCAAAATGGAATCTTTCAATTGTTTAAGTTCTTTAGCCGCAGAAGGCTGTAAGATATGAACATAGTCACGGAAAATAGGTGAGTAAATCAGTTTAGATAATGCTTTCAGTAAAGTTTTCTCTATAATATCAAGAATTGAAGATGAATGAGATAAGCTGAGAACTTACAGGTGTAGATTTGTCCATTTTAATGAATATCGACTCCATACTACCATAAATTTCAGATGAGCTTCCATTTTGTTTTACACATTCCTTAGCACTTTTTACCATTTTCTTCCTTATCAGCTGCATATATGGGAAAAACTTTAAGGCTATCTAACAGTCATGGGCCGACAGAAAATGAACAAATTTCCCATTTAGTCTGGTGAGAACCTGTCTATTAAGAACCGCAAGACTCTTTGTGTGCATTGGAGATTGTGGAAGTACACCATTAGAGGGAGGGATTCCGAGCAATCCACATATCAAAGTCTAGATTAATGAATAATGGAAATCAAAGTTAGTAAGAAATGAGTGACGGGTACTATGAATGGTGATAACATATAAAAGATCAAGTAATACCATAAAGCCAAGTAGTAAGATGTCGTAATGATAGGCAGATGGATTCTTGAGATTGAAATCCTTCTGTTGTGCCAATTGTGAGGCCACACTATGGTCAAAAAAATAAAGACCAGCAACCATCGAAGCAGGTATGATGGCGGCAAATATGTAAGCCGGTGCTATCTTGGCCATGTCCTGAAATTTAAGGAGGTTACGGTTAGATACCGCTTATACTATCTGTTCTTCGGTAAAATGATATAAACTTTTTAGGCATAGATTCCGTCTCCCTTTCGTATCCTAAAAGTCCCATAGTTAATAAGTATGCATCTCCAGGTGGCTGCGCAGTGTTACCTTAACTACTGTCCAATGCTTCAAGGATTCTGTGTCCCATGGAAGAGGACTTTCAAGCCTTCTTGGGACTCCAGCAGGTACTCTGCTAGGTATACTAAATGACAATGTCGCCCAAGCTAATACCACTAAGGGGACACCATAATCCGCAATAAAACTGCGCAACCATCCTGCAGTAACGGGAGCAAATGAGCTCTTGCTAGAAGTAAAGTTTGAAAGGACTTTTCTTACAAGGTGCTTCACAGACCTGCTCCATATTGCCATGATCTTGCTCGTCTGCTCTTTAACGCGGTAAAAAGTAGGCCAAATGTGAAAATCACTCCCAACAGCCCGTTGGCGTATATCCACTCAAAAGTGTACTTCTCTAGCTCTGTATTTCCGCGCACAGGAATATGGAATTCACTTACAATTCCCTGTGAGCCCAAACGTTGGGAAATTAAAGAAGCAAAACATTTCAGCGTCATCATCAGTTGCAATGTTCTAGCTACAGTTTTGCAAGGAAAAAACAGATGCTCTACCTTCACTGCTTGTTGAATGAAAAGTACAGCAATCAGCATCCCAAAAGTTTCACCTGCAACCCTTGTAAACCTACCGATAACTGTGCAAGCGTTGAATATTGCAAGTAGAAAGAGTAGGAGAGCTGTCCAGGCACAAACCCTACGAATTCAAATCAGAATTTTGAAAAAACATACTCAGATCTCTAATGGTGGAAATGTGAGAATAGGTCAAAACGTAGTTACCATCCAGCCCAAGCCAAGTAGAGCCTTTGTCCAATAGAATCTGTTCCTTTAGCAAAATTGTACAAGTAACTATACATTATAACCGTTGGTTCTGCAACTCCAACGATTAACAATGGCTGGCCACCAAACAATGAATGTATGATGCCACATATTGCGGTGGATGCCAGTGTTTCCACAGCACTTAGGCTTCCATCTAAACGAACCAGAAAATTCTGTTAGGATGCGATTAAGTAGGACAACTAGCTAAATTTATGCCTGGGCAACGATCTATTTCATACACTCTTGAATCTGTTTTTAAAAGGGAAATCATGATCTACCAGTCTCTTTGCTTAGTTGCTCCCCAAAAGCAATGACTGGCAGAGCAGAAGCAAAGAATATGTAAGTTGTTGGAGCTAATATCCTGCCATGAATGTAAATGAAATTACAATCAGCTGATAGTCATAAGCCATATATGTCTCAATTTACACACCACAAAATTTCAACTCTTGAGGAGAAGAGAAAAACAATAGAAGATAGTGTACCTGAAGCCCACGGTGAGTGAACTTCTCCAATCTTCTTTATAACATGCTTTTCTTCCTTTGAAATCTTCAACAATCCCTTTGAACGGGGATTTGAAAATGTTCATGTCTTGAAAGGCATAGAGAAGAGAATTGGTCGTTAAAAATACCGTGGATTTAAAAGAGTTCGGTACAGAACTGAGGTAACATACAGCATTGACAATCAAATCATGGGTCTCTTTCGTATGCTCTATTTTCAAAAAGAATTCGCGAGGCGAACTTCCACATGAAAAAATATGTAGAGAGAGAGAGACAGAGACAGAGAGATAGATATATATACAGAACAAGTTCGGATGTCCAAGTAGTGTAGATAATGAGATTTTCTCCCGAGAAGCGGAAAAAAAAAGGAAAGCTTGTATACAATCAATCAAGCCTGACATCATATTACTGACAGGAATACGTTGATCAAGAAACAGTTGCACTGCTAAAAAAGGTAAGGAAAACAAAACAAAACGCAGTGAAGAAGGCAGATAAATTCTGATCATGTCTCACCTAGAAAACAGACGCCGATGCGTGATCGACGTCCGTAGTAAGGTTGAAGGCACTCAAACCAGAGACGGTCGACTTTTAGAGCGAGCAGGTTTTTACCCTCCAATGCTCTTCAAGAAAAAATGATTATACGTTGGAACTTTGGAGGTGCAATTATAATAATGGAAGTGTTCTTGTTATATATCAGTTCCATAATCTCAACATTTCGAATTTTTAGACAGACAGACAGACAGAAACACCTATTCTTGTGTATTCGAAACGTAATAACCTTTCGAAGACCGTATCAGTTCATTTGACAACGTATCCCTTGTTTTTTATTATTAGTAAAAGACAAACAAAGAGGATTACCCAACCTAGCTAACAACATATAGTTGATATTCCTTCTGTTGTTTGACTGTTACTGACAGAAAGGTTTACGAAGATCACCTCTGTCTATATGGTTTTATTGTTAATCAATAGCTTCCGTTCTTCCTACGCATCAGATGCCGGCCGGAGCCTAAGAGATACAGCCTCCTCCATCTCACAACTTACCCATTCATTCATTTATTCTAGATTTTGTTGCTTTCTTTCGCCTCCTATGGAAGTACTGAATATCAGCGCCAAAAAAGTGGCAACCTTCCCTTACAGGTTTTCTATGAAGAAAATGCTTTCCTTTCCCAAGGTTCAAGTGGAGAACATGCTTGTTAATAAGATGATTTCTTTGTAAGTTCTCCTCTGAGTTTAAAGCGGAAAAGATACTAGAAGTTAGACTTCGACACTTTTAAGTAATGCCCCCATTCATTCAGAAGCAAACACGGGGTCTCTCTTTGGACTAAACCTACAGAACTAGCATTCCAATTTATGTAAATTCCTATAAGATCCCTATGGAACACTAGTCCTCGGAAGGCTTGAGTCGTCTGGCTAGTAAACTTGACAAACCTCTGACCTTGGATGAAATAATTAATTGCTAACTTAAACTTAAATATGAGACATACGTGTTTGTGTTGAAGTTGACATTTGTAAGGAACTTCTTGAAGCCATTAGGATCTCCAAACTTGATGAACTTGGAAGTCTACTAGACGACTCCATTTTCCTTAACACGTGCAAAAGCCTTCCCCAAGGGGCACAATAGAAAGGTCGCTCCCTAAAGGGTAAGAGACCCTAAGGACTATTGATAAAACTCTAGTGATAGAGTAGCAAAAAGAAACCGAGGGAAGGAACATGAATTTGGAGGATTCAAATTTCCTTAGGGACAATCCTCCTCTTACTCCTCATTCTACTAACTCAAAAGAATTAAGGAACCAAATATTTGTAAAACATTGATGATAAGTTAGTAGAATCTACTAAAGCGCCTAGTCTTGTAATAGAGTCCAGGTCTGATATCAATGGCCTCCAGAACTCTGCAGATCCTCCAGATGCTAATTTGGAGATTCTTGTCAATTTCGATCAAGGACATTGCCAAAAAGTGGAACTTTGATCTAGTTTCCTCCTTGAGAATCTAATTTCTAACAGACCCCTTAATGTTATGCTTTTGATACTTTGTTAAGGCTTTACAATGAGGCTGTGATTATTAATTTGGGAGGGTATTCCCCTTAGTCCTTTCTATAATGTTTAACATTTCCTTATTATTAATGAGTTTCTTTACATAAAAAAAAAACCATTATCGAATATAAGATCAAGTAAGTGAGAAATATCATCAGTCTTTTGACACATTGGAAATTTTGATAGAACATTTCTATATAGTGTGGAAAACAAAATTTGCATTGTTTTACAATTTAATGGAAATAGTATTATCATTCTACGCTCTTCTCTACAAGCTCTTATAAATAAAAATATCTAGTCATAGAAAATACTTTCATCTTAATTTTCTAAAAAATGATTCATATTTATTTAAAAATTAAGAAATTTGATATTTTGGTCCTCTTAGTTAAAAAGTGATGGAAATTAGGCCATAATGATCATTACTAAAATTTCTCTAGAAAACGATATGGAATGAGTGAGATTCATTCTAATAACGATTATTAAATAGAAGGAGGAAATTTGTTTATATACCTTTTAGCTTGTGTAAGAACTAATGAATGAATTGGCTATTTTAATGAAAGATTAAAGAAAATTCATATAAGGAAATTATATAGAAATCCTAATGATAATTAAAGTGAGTAAGGAAAAAGAGAAAAAACTAATTTATATCAATTCAGTAAAAAAACCCTAGGCTTATGTCCACTCCCAAGACTTCACTTAAGAATGCATTATCTTTTCCTTTAATTGGTGATCAAGAAAAGTAATTGATACATGATTCTTCCTTTTGATGTTATGCATATTCCTTAGGGTGAAAAGGAGCCTTTATAAATCTTCTCATTTATGAGCGAAGATGAAACCTAATAATTAAATTACACTATCAAATTGACACCTAAATTATTTAAATACAATCTAATAATTCCTTTTTATGATCACTTAATGCAATAAGTGCTCATATCATGCTCACATGCATATTACTGTAACAAAATTCTCTAAAAAATCTTCCTAAGGCTCTCTCTAGTGACAAGGATACTTCTCAAAATTCATATATGGTCTATTATACTTAAAACAACCAAATATATGATATGTGATAGATGCATATTTGATTAAAATTATGCACTTCATATTTGATAAGTTTTTGCTTGATATTTCATAGTTTTGTTGTATATTTTGTACTTAATTTGCTCCAAATGCATTTATAGGTTACAATTGCTTTCATGGACCAAAAGGTAAAGAATTCAGATAAAATTATGACATCGAACAAAGATTTGAATCAATTAAGGAACTACATGACCGTGTATATAGATAGTGTAAGCCTTTGTAAATTTGTAAAGATTTAAGAATTTGGTTTATGGTCGTGTGGAGTTACACGCTTATGTATCTTGATATAGACGGTTATGTATGTTGCTCATGTAAGTCTTTGTTCCTATATGAAATTAAAAATTTAGGTGTTTTTGAATATATGTTGTCTTTCATATGCTCACGTAAGTGATCGTGTATATCCTTGGAATCCTAATTTTCCCTATAAAAGGACATGAACGGAGGCAAATTAAGGAGAGCTATGTTTTGAAGTAGTTTTGAGATGTAAAAAACCTAAAGAGGCGATGATTCCCATTAAACGATAAGGAAAACATAAAGTTAACATTAACATATTCGATATAATACTACATCATATCCAAACTTACAAAAGGATTCAATAGAAGTGATAGGCGCTTAATTGATTGTATAATTATTCTATAATACTTAGCGATTAATGACATATAATACTTAGCGATTAATGATATAGAATTGCTTAAGGTACTCACTTAGGCTCATATGTAGTTTTAGGCATAATTCGGAAGCAAAGGAGTTAATGTGAGTCCAAAGCACTATATTTGGGCCTTTTTCTGAAGATTCACACTTGCTTGTCTTTATAAAGCAAGAATTAAGAAGATTAGAGCAAATAAAGACAAGAAGATGACAAGAAAATGGAAACACAAAGTGAAGAACCAAGTTACTGTAGGAAAATCCCGGTCCAAGTATCATATACTCGGGGTGCGAAAAACAAAAATTTTGTTGCCGGGACCTTCCCGAA
>JAOTIZ010000201.1:13237240-13247377 GCA_027123425.1 Erythroxylum panamense | reverse complement strand
AAAAACTTAATTTAATAACTATTAATAAATATAATTAAATATAAAATATATTCAAATATATTAATTTTAAAATAAATTTTGATTTAATAATTAAATTATATTTAAAATAAATAAAAATTTAAAATTTTATTGTAATAAAAATAAAATAATTTATTATTAATGGATTGAAATAAATTTAATTAATTAAAAAATTATCTTTAAGTTTTATCTATTATGTAGGTATCATTAGTAAAAAATATAACTAAATTGGCAATAATAATCAAACATAATTTTTTATTTGAAAAAAAAACTAGAAAAAAATAAAAACTATAATAAAAAACTTAAGTTGAGTCAAACTGGATCCTAAATTAACCCATATGATATTTAAGACAAATTAGTGAGACAACTGTTATACAATGTGGCAAATGTGTTAGATCATAATTGGGAGCAACTAAAAACTGGGCGTGCCTAGCCAAAGATGCAGCACAAGCTTTCGCAAAATGTTAGGTCAAAAGGCACCTAATCTGGCCTAAGACGACGTGTACTCCACAACAAATGCAAGTTGCAAAAGCTTTGTTTTATAGAAACAATTTTCAATTGGCGATGCATGATTTCGCATTATCTTAATTTGTTATTGGATTAAGTGGCTGCTAATGCTTTATTAATTATATACATAATTAGGGCTTCTTCTAGTGGTCCAAATTTCATTAAGAACGGTTCCATCTTTCACCGCAGACACCGCTTGGGACAAGGTTCCTTCCAGTTGCTCCGTCAGGCTGTTTGGCTATTTTGAGTAAGGATCTTACCGACGCATTGGTACTTCGGCGCCGAGCATAGCTTCTAGCTAAGGTTTTTTTTTCTCTTTTATATTCAAAAACAAAAAAAAAAGTTTCAACATAAATGTTGGTAAAACAACACTTCAAAATATAACAGTTCAAAGAACTGAGGAGTCTATTTCGGATTATATTATTCAGTAGCATTTGAATATTAATAGCCAACGTGGGATTCAATGTGCACTGCTTCTTTTACCACAGAATGTTGTCTCCAAGTAACTAGGCTGTAAGGCAACAATGATATATTAATTAGTGTTCATTAACAATGGCATGTGAATCCATGTGAAGACTGTCTTTTCTGTTGCTAAAACTCTTGGATCCTTTTGAGTGTCCAGAAAACATCCTTTTTGAACATTAAGTAGATATTGACCTGAAACTTTGTGCTCAGTGCCTTAGCTTTCTCTTATATTAAATAGAAAAGCATCAGAACTCCTCTTCCAGCAATTCACTTTCTTCCTTAGTTATTTGCTCACGATAATGATTCATTATATTCTTTAATCTTTATGCATACATTAGTGCATTATATATTCACTATGGAAAGAAAGAAACCAGAAAATATTCAGAAATTAACAGATGGAAATGTAACAATTCTGTCAATGCACACTCTTCTGGAGAAATTATCCTAGTAAAAGGTTTCAATACAAACATAAGTAAAGACATGCCTACAATATAGAATCTTCCCCAAGTTTACTAGATTAATGATTGGTTCAAGGTTGTTTATGAACTCCTTTTTTTGTATTGGATGATTTTGGTTCCGACCTGCAAAGGTGTTTTCTAATACAATACAATTCTTTTTCATTTTCCCAAAAAAAATTAATGCATAAACGATTAGCAAAAAACTAGGTGATGGCGTGTTTGCTGCGATGTGCTCGGCTGAGGGATCAGAGGAAACCTTAAAAATCATGGAAAATTTCACATGAAAATCAGATATCGGATTGATATCTGTTCACTTAAAATGGCAGTGCATACATGTATTTCCTGGCATTAGGAGCTTCTGTAGTGCCGTCTTCAATGATTGAATTTCAATAACACGGGTCATTCCTTGTAGTGCACAAGTTACTAATACTCTCAATCGAGATTCTGAGAATACAAAAGAGTAAAAGAAAACTTCTTTTCCATTTCCCTACCTTTTCCCAAGGACAGAAAGACATGCTTTCATCGGTACAAGCTAAATCTAGTAAAGGATAAGAACAATTATTATACATATCACATAAGCACATAGAGTTCCTGATAACAAAACTTTATGCATAATTAAAAAAAAAAGACATGTAAGTGATTCTTTAAATCGTCTCCTTTAATTTTCTGAAGCGACCTGAAGGTTTCAAACATGGATAATGCAGGCAATATAGACCAGAAATATCTACCAGTTAAGCAGATGATATGATGATCTAAGCTATTGGGTTATCCTTCTTTTCGTCTTTTCCTAACTAATTTGATTATAATAGATTCTCTTGAAATACACTCTCAACAATCAATTTAAGAAGAGAAATAAAAAAGACATTTCATAATAGGAAAAAGATTGCTCAAATTTAGATGTTAATTTAAGTTGTTTTAAAATTTTAATAAACTCTAAACTTTTATAAGAAAATGATCTCCAGTTAGGCAGATATATGTTCTGTAATACGACTATTAAAGCATATTAATTTGGAGATTTATAACTATACACTATTGCTCTTTAAGATGTATAAGATAAAAAATTTAGGCAAAATATCAACAGAAGTACTTGTATTCACACATTGGATATCCAGTAATGATACTTAAGAACATTAAGAAACTTCCAAGCAAAACTGTGTAGCGGCTCAAATCAATGGGATGATGATGCTTTAGGCTGCAAGCAGACGCTTGAAGACTATTGTGTACCGGTGATACGATGAGAAGTTGTGTAAAGAGTTTGCGAAGAATAGAGCATTACCAGTCTATTCCAGCTTGCTATATTGTTTACTAATGATATCTATATATGCGTGTGTGTGTGTATAAATATATATGTATTCGTATACATGTAACTCTTTTCCTCTAATTTCTTCAGACATCAAGAAACCAGATTCACTATGGAGATCTTACGAGATACGGTACCCTGAATTTTAAACAATCAACATGAGATTGAAGTATCCGAGTTCAAGAAAGACAATTAACTGAAAGTGGTCATGGTTTTCATCAATTAGCCTCATTAAAGTTCTCTAAAGAAGAAGATGAAGAAGGAAAGAAACTTACACTAACAAGAAACACAGTGATAGCATAACAGGAAATTTACAACATAAAAACGCGGTGATAAGTCTTATTTATTTCTAACCTAACTTGGTTGTCTCTCTCTCTCTCTCTTTCTCTCTCTCAAGTCCCAACCATCACCATTATAAACTAGCTAGCTAGATGTATCATGAATCTGCCTCTTCTTCATTCTTAATGTTGTCCTAATCCATATTAATGTTCTCATGTGACGCATCTTTTTGTTTCCGATTGCTACCTAATAAGGTGGTCTTCCATGAGTCCAACCTCCATATCCCTCATGGCTAAGTTGTCCCCCATTAGGCACCAAATTTGGAGGCAAATTGTACATTGGCATGGATGTTGCCGGATCTCCCATTCCCGCAGCGCCACCGTTACCACCAACACTAAGCTGACCTTGCCCAGCTCCACTACCACCTTCCTCTTCCTCCTCCAGTGGCAATCTCTCATAAGTGGCATTTGAAAATGTTGCTGCAATCAGCATTACTGATCCAGAGGCCACAAGAGATCCGACTACACTACCACCCACCACCTGCCCTTGACCCCCCGAGAGATATATAGTCAAACCGGTCGCCCCTGGAGGCGCAGGTCCAGGCAAGAAAGCACCGGTCAGCGACAAAATTTCAAACCTACCGTGAAGTGCCATGACAGCTCCAGGAGCAGAAGGTTGCTTAAGGGTTACATTGGTAACCATACCACTCCCACTTATCACGCATACCCCTCTATGCCTCTTCCTTGCAAAGCAAGCTAAGCTCTCAACTATATCAGACCCATTAGCTATTTCCATTACATGACTTTTGAGGGCATTAGGGCTATCTCTGGTGACAAAAATGGGAGGTTTAGGTTTATTCTTGGAACCCGGTGGTCGGCCCCTTGGCCGGCGAGCTGGGATTTCTATAGCACCTTCTTTAGGCTCATCGCTGTGCTCTCTCTCCTCTTCTTGCTCTTCTTCTCTTCCAATACCACTCTCTGTTGCTTCTCTATTACTGTTTAAGATGGATATACCTAGATCTGGCTTCTTCAGTGGAGATGATGAGCTTGTCGAGGTATCCATTCCCTGAAGACCCACTTGTCCCGTCCACCACGGGTTCGCCATGGTTGTCAACAGTCAGAAAGTAGATGATTAATAAGCAACGGCGGCTGGTAAGATCAGAACTTTCTCTCCTGAGTAGTATGGGAAATTTTAGATAAACTGATTCTTTACATAGACTACACACATCAATCCGACAAAAGGGTTGATTTTGGATGAACCTAAGAATGTATGCAAGGATATGATCTATAGCGGAAACAGAAAGAGAGAACAGACTAAGTAAATGGACTTCCGTTACAAAAGAAAAGGAGCCGAAGAAAAGCAGCGAGAGTAATATTATTATTCAAGTATAAAGGAGAATGAAAGTTTTGAAACCTAGCTTGGAGTTATTGGAGCAAGATCGAAAAGTAAACTGGAAGAGATGATCACTTTTCAAAGTCCTGCGTATTATTGAGGTTTATATCTGTGCTTAATTATATACGAAGGGATGTTTATGGAGCTTGGCTTTGATTTTTGGTGTGTGCTTCTTGTAATTTTACCGTATCAGGTAGCCCCCTTGTTCTCCGTGTCCTTTCTCTCTTTTTCACATTTGTCTATAATATCGAATAAGTATAGTTTCATTCTTGGGTGTGGCTTAAACTAACCCGAATACCAAACAAAACTAAATTATAAACTCTTAAATAGCATTTTTATTGACATCTTTTTACTTTTATATAAAATTAATATTTTAAAAAATGTTGTTAAATTGTTATAAATTATTTTATTGAATCTATTACCATGTTAAAAATCTTTTTTTTTTGGTTCCAAAACTATCCACAATAGTCTATTTTTATACGAATACTTTCCTTTCTCTTATTTTATTTTTGGCTACTCATTATAATATTACTTTTTATATAAAAGATTAGATTAAACATAGAAAAATTATGGTAGAGATGTTCTAAAATTTCTTGCTAACATCCAAATGATGTTTCTTTTAAAAACAATTTAGAATATATGATCAATCTATAGTTACGTTATAGCCTTTCATAATGTTAATGACTTGAGTTTCATATCATTAACATTGAAATCTGTTTGCAGATTGAGTTTTAAAGACATTACAAATATATGAAGTTATATCATAAGAACTTTGGTTATAAAATTCTTTAAATGTTGTAAATAGTTTTTGAAAAGTATGGATGTTATTTAAATATCCATCAACTTGTTATTTCTCTATAAAGAATATCTAAACCAACCCAAATCATCCAAACCATTAAACCCAATGATTTAGATTTATTAAAAAAAATTCAAACATTGATTTGGTTTCTACTTTCAATATAAACCAATACAACTTCCCAGTACTCGCATTTAAATGTTGTTTTATGTCGCGTTTTACCAACAAAAGCTAAGTTGAGCTTTTTAGTTTTCTCAAACTCTAGGTAATTATGTCATTAACTTCATAATATGATGCATGAAAATTTTGAAATGTATTCGTTGTGGTTATACAATGTTTTAAAAAGTAACTTTCCCTATTTTATGACATATATACTTTAAGTACATACATACAATAGAACCTCTTTAAATTGATACCTGGTAAATTAATAAACTCTCTAAGATAATATTTTTCTCCGGTTTCAACTTGAACCAGTTCTAAATTTAACAAATTTCGATAAGATAATAAGATAATATAATTTCAAAATACCCTTATATAAATATAGGGTCTCATTAATATCATAAATTAATAATTATATAAACTTACACAAATATAACTAAGACAATTTAGGAAAATATGATTTCAGTATTGTTTGTACCTTGACTAACTTTCAAATGAAACTTTTCTTCAAGCCACAACTACAAATCTTTTTTAGTGTATGTTGAATGATCTCTCTTGTACTCACATAATTCTTTGCATATTTAATCCGTCATTGTTGATTTCGTGACACCTTTTAGATAAGAAGTCATTGTTGAGTGTGGTTTCAAGAAATTTTATATCTTGTTTATAAAATATTTTCTATCTCCATCATATGTACATATGTACATTAAATATTTTTAGTAAAAATACAATGAATAATACTTAATTATTAAAAAACAATGAAAATTGTTTATTAGTTTTCATTAATATTATATACAATGAATCTATGTTTTAGATTCATTCAATTGATATGAAACATAAATTTTTCTAAGATACAATGCTTTTTGATGTAATCAAAATTTTACATTTGAATTTATTTATTTATGTATTTTTCTAATTTTCATCTCTCACGTTCCTATTTTTATACTTACGTTCAATCATTAAAATTATATGTTACGTTCAAAATCATTAAATTTAAAATTATTCATTAATTAGATTTTAAAATAATTCATATATACATATTCATTGACATTTTACTGTATGTTTCTCATATTATTTTAATCAGCTTTAGAATTAACATATCTATACGGTCAGTTTCTACATTTCCCCGTCTGATCCTTCGTACATAAATTGTCCTTGACACTCCCTCCCCATAAATAGGACACTACAAGAAAAATGAAGTTTAGTGACAGAAATTACCGACGGAATTTGTAAATTCCGTTATTAAATAAGCTTACCAATAGAATTTGTACATATTCCATCGGTAAGCTTATTTAGTAACGGAATTTATTGACAGAAAAAGTCGTTGGAGATACAGCTGTCGGTAAATTTACCGACGAAAATTTTGTATACCGTTGATAAATTTACCGACAGAATTACCTACGGTTATTTTATTCGATCAGTAAATTTACCGAAAGAGAAGATTTTTCTGTCAGAAAATTACCAACGGAATTTTTTTCCGTTGGTAATTACCTACGAATTTTTTTCGTCGATAAATCCAATATATTTTACCAACAGAATTTTTTTCCTTCGGTAAATTTGCTGAAAACTATTTTTAAAAATTTACCTGCAATGTGTTTAGTTTCTCTGGAAGCCGCCATGGAGAGAACTTCATTATTTCAAGTAAAAGAATTAAAATAATGAAATTCATTTTAAAAAAGAACTGAAATTATTTTTTCAAAAACAGACATTTCATCCAGCATGTTATATGCATCATAAATTTATTACAACATTACAACTAAAATCACGTCTTATCCCTTCTATCACTAACATTTATACCTTAAAGTTGTTTTTCAATCACAAAAAACACAAATAAAAAAAGTAATAAATACCTAAATTAACTTTCATCCAATATACAAAAAAACACATGACAGTAATTACAAAAATATCTCCACCGAAGGACACGATGATAATGGCCGGAGAAGACAACACCGACGAGCAGAAAAGTATTTCACAATAGATAAATGGGCTCCAAGAAAACCGAAGAGAGGATACAGAAAGAAGGAAGAAGAAGACGTAGATGGGAGGGAGATGTCGGGTGAGTTTAATTTAAAAAGAATTTACCGACAGAAATTTCCGTGGATAAACAAAAAAAAAAATTCCACCAATAATTCTCGTCGTTTTACCGACGGTAATCTTATTCCGTCGTTAAAGTTCATCGTAAAATTTAACGGGATGATTTCCCTCTATATTTAGCGACGGATATCAGTACTGTCGCTAATTAATAAATTTTCCAGTCAATTTTATCAACGGAAATGAATTTTTCGTCGGTAATTTGCAACGGTATATTTTACATCGCTAATTTTTCATTACTAATTCTTCCTTCCCTCCATATTTAGCGACGGATATTAGTACCGTCGCTAATCAATAAATTTTTCCTTCAATTTTACCAACAGAAATGGACTTTCCGTCGGTAATTTGCAACGGTATATTTTTCGTCACTAATTTTCCGTCGCTAATTATTGCTTCCCTCTATATTTAGCGACTAATATTAGTACCATCACTAAATGAAAATTTTTCTGTCAATTTTATTAACGAAAATAGATTTTTCATCGGTAATTTACAACGGTATATTTTTCATCGTTAATTCTTCCTTTTCTTGTAGTGGGAGGTCGTGGAATTGAATTTTCACTTGAAATGAAATAAGATTAAGGTATACCTAAAAGATGGTTGCTGTGTAATCTAAAATCAGTTTATTCAGTAAACTCTATATATATATGCGAGTGTTGGTGAGCGCCAGACATGAGAAGCTGGAGGTTTCCTCGAAAATTAGGGCTTTTAGGCCTGGGGCCTTGTGCTCATGAGATTGTGGGGTGCACGTCCTCCTCGTATTTCCCGACATGGATTAAGGGATGCTTGTGAATATAACTTTTTAACAAGAAGAAAATGTTTTAAAAAGTGACAGTAATAGTATTTCAAGAGCTTTATGCCTTCTTGTCCTTTTCCCATTATTCGTATAATTATTTGCTTTGACTCCATTTTATTTCATGCAGAAGGCAATCAAGATTTCGCATTTCAGTTTTATAAGTTTTCCCGATGCTGAGAGACTTGTGCTTAGTTTTCTCTAGTGCTTGCAAATTATATTATCATGCAATTAGGTCCTTATACTTTAAGGCCAAACTTCAACGCATAGGTGATATTCAGGTCGATTTACGATCCTATAAACTTTTAAATTAAACATGATTTTCTTAACACAATTCATTAATTTTGTTGAAGCAGTATAGGGTTGCATAAATCTTTTGGATTCAACATAAGCCTATTGTTCTGGGATACTGACGGAGCTAGCACGGGCATGAGAATATGTTTGAAGACTTTGTTATGTCGAAGAGTTAAGGAGTGTTCCACTAAATTTGAATCTTAACAAAAGGGATTTTTTTTTTTTAACTCTCCTCCATCTCTGAATAGCTTGGGGTCAACGAATCAATCAAACTCTAAAAGTTTCAATGCTCCGAGGAAAGCCTGTTTCCTCAATCTCAAAGAAGTAGAAATAAGCCCTACACCCCGATTAAGCAAAGCGCAGGAACCAATTCTTTTCTGATCATAGTACAGACTATTCTTCTTCTCTAGATGAGTTATAAAGACTGTTCTTTACTAATCTCTCGTGAACATTATGTTAACTAGTGTTAGGATATAAGTGTTGTAATGCTGTCTTTTTCAAACAAAGACTGATAAAGATTTGTCATTTTGCAGATGATATGAAATGCAGAAAGTAAAGAAGACCAAAAATTTTACTTGGTTTGATTTGATAGTCTCAATGCTATCTACATCTATGGTTTCCACTTTCTGTAGTTTCAACTAGTAAGAAGAAGATGAAAAATAGTTTACAAAGTTTGAGTATTTTTCCTTAAAAATACTTGCAAGAGTATTTTACTCTCCTAGTACTCACTGATAAGTACCCTAGCATACACTCAAACCTTTTTTTCACTCTAACTCTTACACTCTCTAATATATGAAAGATGAATGATGAATCCTCTATATATGTGCTTATGATATGCTCTTTTTATATTCTATTGAATGGAGAGGCTTTTGGGTGAGATTGCATAAACAAGATAATGGTCATGTGCTTCCCACGTGAATCACTTAATCTTTCTGTTGTGCGTTTTGTATTGTCTGAAGCTACTTTTAAATGTTTCAACTTCTGAAGTATGCAAATGACCGTGTATTGAGTAGTGAAGTCTCTGTCTTATGTTTTGACATGTGTAAGTCACGTGAGTGTATCTTATTGTTGTGTATGGTTACTGTCTCTCATATGCAGAGATAGAACGAAACAAAAATTTGAAGACAGAATAGAACAAAAATTGGAGACAACGAGGTGTTTAGTTGTGATGGACAAAACAGATAAAACTGTCTTCGTCTTGAGGATAGAAATGTGTTTAGTTGCAGTTGACAAAACATAAAAAACATTGTCCATGACTAAATAACCCCTGCAGTATAATATGGTTGAAAATATGTAATTCATTGATTATTTTAAAATGAATTATTTGTATTAGTAAAAAAGTTAACAAATAATAATAACAATAACAATAACAGTAAGAAATTAATTTCGTATAATAATAATAATAATAATAGAAGAAGAAGAAGAAGAGGAAGAAAATTAATAATAATAAGAAATTTAATAATCACATTAATAAGAAGAAAATTAAATATGTATAATAATGATAATAAAAAAATAAGAAAATTAATTTTGTATAATAATAATAAGTACAAAATTTATAATAATAATTAATAATAACAACAATAGCAAT
>JAOTIZ010000201.1:13210009-13237140 GCA_027123425.1 Erythroxylum panamense | reverse complement strand
CCGATCTAACAACAACAACAATAATAATAATAATAAGATAATTAATTTGATATAATAAAATTAATAAAAAATAATAATATTAAAAATATTAAAAATAATAATAAGTAGAAAATTTATAACAATAATTAATAATAATAATAATAACAATAATAATAATAATAATCATCACATCATCATCATCATCATCATCATCATCATCATCATGATAATAATAATAATAATAATAATATGTTGTTGATGATGACGACGATGACGACGATGATAATAATAGGTACAAAATTTATAATAATAATTATTAATAATAATAACAAAAATCAATAATCAATAATAATAATAATAAGTTGAAAATTTATAACCCTTAGGGGAGGGGTATTTCTGGAAGTTGCTTATGTATTTATTTCGGAGACAGGGATAAAAAAAATTTTCCTTCGGTTTTGGAATAAACAAAAAATTTATGTTTTTGTCATCCTGAGATAGAACAAAAATAAGTTGGGTCAGCAACTAAACATTGCGAGGCACAGGATTTTTGTGTTTTATTATCTACCTCCATCAACAGAGATAGTAACCATACGCTACATAAGTCTTTGTCTCATTTTGTTTCTGACATACAAGAACCTTCGAGAGTTTCTCTTCCTTTCTCTCTTCGATGTCACACCTTCTGCTCTTCAATTTTTCATCTTCACTTTTGAGTTTGTTGTTTATGAGTGTAGATTGGTGGATTATAGGTGATATCCATCACATTATTCCCTCATACTCCATCAATCTTCAATTTGATTACAAATCTAAGAGTGATTTTGAGAATCTGAAACCCTAGTTTTCGCCACCCTTGTGAGATCGGATGAAAAATCCTTCGATGTCAAGGGACTTCACTAATTTGTAAGTAATCCCTACAGAAAATGAATTTCTTTTGAGTTAATACCTTAGTCCCGAAATCTAATGGATTTCTTTCTCCTGTGATTCTCTCCAGGTTGAAGGTCCCCTTTGTAATTTGGTCTCTGACAAAGTGTAATCGCATATCTATGTGCTTGGATCTCTCATGGAACACGGGATCTCTACTCATGTACAAAGCACTAGGACTATCTATGTAAATGACTGGCTTTGTGATGTCTTTGTTGATTTCTTTTAGTATACTTGATAGCCAAGTTAGCTCGTTTACCCCTTCAGTGATTGCATAATACTATACTTCTGTGGTAGATAGGCTTACTACTGATTGCTATTGTGATTTCTAGCTGATTGTGTGTTACAGATAATGTGAAAACATATGCTAAAATTGACTTTTTTGAGTCCTTATCTGCTGCATAATCTACATCCACATAACTGCATAAAGAAAGGTAATTGCATTTAGTTAGTTCTGCTTTAGAGAAACATAGTCCGTAGTTAAATGTTCCAGATATGTATCTGAGAACACCCTTCAGCCCTTGCCAGTGTTTTAAACCTGGATTGGCCATGAATATACTTAGGATACTAATGGCATAAGCTAGATCAGGCCTTGTGCATAGTATAAGGTACATAATACTTCCAACACCTACATCATAGGGTGAGTAAGCCATTGCTCTCTTTTCATTCTCAGTCTTAAGTCTCTTGTCAGACATCATTTGTAGGTGAGATCTTAGGGGTATAGAACTAGGTTTAACTTGTTCTATGATGAATTGAGCTAATATCTTTTTGATATAATTCCTTTGAACAAGCCAAAGTTTCCGTTCCCTTTTATTTCTAATTATTTGCATTCCTAGAAGCTTCTGAGCTTCTCCCAATTCTTTCATTTCGAAATGAATGCATAGATCAAACTTCACTTCTTGAATTCTATTCAGATCCTTCCCTATAATGATAAAGTCACCTACATAGACTAACATAAAGACTACTTTAGTCATTCCTAGATCCTTAAAGTATAGGCAGTAATCATATGAACTTTTAATGAAGTCTATACTAGCAGTAACCTCATGGAATTTCTTGTTCCATTGTCTAGGTGCTTGTTTTAGGCCATATAAGGATTTTTGTAATAGACAAACATAATCTAGCTTATTTTTGTCCTCAAATCAGATTGGTTGCTTAATGTAGATTGTCTCCTCAAGCTTTCCATATAGGAAGGTTGTCTTGACATCTATTTGATGGGTTTCCCAATCATATACTGTAGCTAGAACTAAAATAAGCCTAATTGTTTTTAATTTGACTACTAGAGAGAATATCTCCTTGTAGTCAATTCCTTCCTTCTATCTAAACCCATTAGCTACAAGCCTAGCCTTCTAAACCCTAGGTTCTGCTTCTGTTACTCCTTCTTTTAATTTGAACATCCATGTGTTCTCAACTAGTTTAGCTTTTGGAGGTTTAGGGATTCAAGTCTAAGTCATGTTCTTCATCAGTGAAGAATATTCTTTCTCATAAGTTGTTTTCCACTGTTTTGCATCTTTACTTCTCATGGATTCTTCATAGGTTTATAGGGTCCTATTTTCTATAGTTTCAGCCATAAAGCATGAAAATTCAACCAAGTCTAGGTCAGTGTACCTCCTATTAGGGATTCTCTATCTTGGTTGCCTGTCCTTTGTGAGTTGATAATCTTGTATGTTTCCTTGTTCATCAATTGAAGTTGTGTGTGGTTTTTCTTCTTCAACCACCCCTTCAGTCCCTTCTATCCCTTGTTCATGATGTGTAATGCCTTGTGTAGGCTCCACATGAAGGAGTTGAGTAATGCCATCTTCATTAGTTTCTAGTGGCACATAGAAATGGACTGATTGGTTCAATGACCTTAAGTTCTCCTGAATTTTCCTTTAGAAGTCTGAATTTGAGGAGCTCTTGTTCAGTAGAGGGAATTCATCTTCCTTGAAGTTGACATCTCTGCTTATGATAGTTTTATAGCCTCCCTGTTGGAGTAGTAAGATCTTGTATCCCTTAACCCCCTCTGCATAGCTTATGAAAACTCCCTTGAATGCTCTAGGTTCCAATTTTCCTTCTTTCTGATGTGCATAAGCTGCAAATCCAAAAGTCCTGAGGTGAGTAAGGTTAGGTTTCTTACTTTTCCAAACTTCTTGTGGAGTCTTATAATCATTACCAGAGGTGGGGAGCCTATTAATTAGATAGGTTGTAATCCTAATGGCTTCTCCCGTAAAGAATGTGAGCAAGCCAAAGAGAGTAGTATGCACTTGGTCTTTTCTAAGAGAGTCCTATTGAGTCTCTCAGTTACACACTTCTGCTGAGGTTTAGCTCTCACTATTTTGTGCCTTAGGATGCCTTTCTTGCTGCAATACTCCTCAAACTCTTTATTGCAATATTCTAATTCATTGTCAGTCCTTAGGCATCTTAACTTCTTCCTAGTTTGATCTTCCATAAGTATATGTCATCTTATGAAATTTTCCAGTGCTTTATCTTTCCTCTTCATTGGATAAACCCAACATTTTCTGGATTTGTCATCAATAATAGCCATGAAGTATAGATTCCCTCCTGCTGTAGGTACTTGAGCCGGCCCCTAGAGATCACTATGAGCATAGTCATGATCTCTATGGCCCTCTGTGCTACTTTCTAAAAACTGGATCTGTGATGCTTTCCAAGCACACAAGACTCACAGAATTCTAGTTTCTGTAGGTTTTGATTAGGAATTAATCCTTATTTAGAGAGGTGGAACAAGCTTTTGTTCCCTGCATGACCTAACCTTGCATGACATTACTTGGTTGGTTCATCATTTCCCTTCTCAGTAACTTGATTAACTTTAGTTGAGCCTATAATATATTACACCCACCCCTTTCAATTCCTCTAATAATGACTTTACCATCCTTTAGGATTTCTTTAAGCCCGTATTTTGATCTGATCTTAAACCATTGCTTATCAAATAAGTTTTCAGAAATCAATTCTAGGCACAAATCTGACATTACTGAGGATCCTTCTCTTTCCATCAAACATATTAATGGAGACACTTCCAATCCCCTCGATCCCTTCTGAGGATCCTTCTCTTTCCATCAAACATATTAATGGAGACATTTTCAATCCCCTCGATTCCTTGTTACCCAGAATTTGTCATTTTAACCTTAGTACTGACTGGTTCAAATGTAGTGAACTAGTCTCTATGTGGTGTCACATGCATTGTACATGTTGAGTCAAAAATCCATTCTCTACTAAGGTCTTCACTGTCCTCATTAATAGCCAGAGTCTCATCACCACTTGAGTCTTCTGGTTTTCCTACATTTCCTGCATCTCCACTTTCTGCAGCCTTGTCCCTTTTCTTCTTTCTACAGTCCTTTGCAAAGTGTCCCTCCTTATCATAGTAAAAGCACTTCTTTCCTTTTCCCTTTTTCTTCTTTTCATCACCTTCCTTGGTGTGCTTATCCTTTCCAATTCCCTTCTGCCACTTTCCTTTTTTGCTATTTTTCTTATAAGACTTTTTGTTATGACTATTTTCTACAAACATTACTTCTACCTCTTTCTTAAAAGGATTAACATCCATTATTTCTTCCATTAGTGAGTCTAACACCCTCTTAACAGTGAGGGATTCCCCACTAGCATGCTTAATTACCTTTTTGAATGCATTGAATTGAGAAGGTAAGGCCTTTAGAATTACTACAACTTGATGCTCCTCAAATATCTTTTCATCTGGAGCTTCTAAGTCTTGAACTAACTTAAATAAATAGTCTAAGTTATCATCTAAAGAGATAGGCGTATTCATCTTGTCGTTAGCAAGATTATGGAGAAGTGTCATCTTGTTAAAAAGACGCTTCTTTGCATAAAGTTCATCAATTTTGATCTATAGCTTCTGTTCAGTATTACAATTCTGCACTTTTCTTATCACTATTGGTGATAAGTGAAGCATAAACTTGCAAAGTGCAAGTCTTTACATCTTGAGTCTTTTTACTAGATCAGTCTCAAGATCATACTGATCTTCAATAGCCCCATAACAATTATAGGACTCAAGAAGGTAAAGTCTTCTTTTCTAGTAAATACATCTATTTCTTTTCCTACCATTGTGACTGTAGTTTAAAGAAATAAAATACTTTTACTTATAGACAATTCTTGATGATTTTTTAATTCTTTGAATGGCCAAGAAATGCCCCAGGAGGTTTTGAAATGCTCTGATACCACTTTTGTTAGGATATAAGTGTTGTACTGCTGTCTTTTCCAAAAAAAAGACTGATAAAGATTTGTCATTTTGCAGATGATATGAAACGTAGAAAGTAAAGAAGACTAAGATTTTTACTTGGTTCGATAGCCTCAATGCTATCTACATCCAAGGTTCCCACTTTTTGTGGTTTCAACTAGTAAGAAGAAGATGAAAAATAGTTTATAGAATTTGAGTGTTTTTTCCTAAAAACACTTGCAAGAGTCTTTAACTCTCCTAGTACTCACTGGTAAGCACCTTAGCACACTCTCAAACATTTTTTTTTCACTCTAACTTATACACTCTTTGATAATTGAATACAATATATGAAAGATGAATGATGAAGTCTTTATGTATGTCCTGTTATCTTCCTGATGCTTGTGATCGGCTCTTTTTATATTGTATTGAATGCAGAGGCTTTTGGGTGAGGTTGCATAAACAAGACAATGGTTATGTGCTTCCTATATGAGTCACTTAATCCTTCTACTGTGCATTTTGTATTGTCTGAAGCTACGTTTAATTGTTTCAACTTCTGAAGTATGTAAACGACTGTGTATTGATTAGTGAAGTTTCTGTCTTATGTTTTGACATGTGTGAGTCATGTGGGTGTGTCTTAAGTCTTTGTCTCATTCTTGTATCTAACAGACAAGAACCTTCGAGAGTTTCTCTTCCTTTCTCTCTTCGATGTCACACCTTCTTCTCTTCAATTTTTCATCTTTCACTTGTGAGTTTGTTGTTTCTGAGTGTAGATTGGTCGATTATAGGTGATATCCATCACAACTAGCATTGGTCCAACCTTGTCTTCCCTATGCTTTTGCAGTTTTACATTGCTATACATACGGGGTACTCTTCAGGTCCCTTTTAACAGTTTAAGACAGACAAAACACGAAAAGAAAAAAAAAACATTGTCTATTCTATTGTAGTACAATATACGTCAATTTCATATTAGAGATTTGGCTCGATCTCTCCATCATAAAATAGTAAGGGTAAACATTCATGAACAACTAGCTGGCTAAAGACGGGTTCATGATTGAAGACCGTTTCTTTTTTCACCTGGATTTTCAAATTGAGCATCAAGAACAATAAATCAGTGCACTACATTGAATTACCAATTTTATGATAAGTAAATTTTCTTAATACAGATAGATCCAAACAAGAAGAATACACACACACACACACACACACACACACAGCCTCTACAGATATTAGGTATCTGCCTAATGTCTTATGTTTGACTCCCTAAAATAGCTAGCATGCATATCAACAAAGTATGATACAACTGTTCAGCAAGCTTATGTTTGCAATGACGCTTGCTATAAAGTAATTTTCCGATAATCAACATTCTTTTTTCTAATATGATCTAGTAATTCTCTACTGTAACTTGACAGCTGAATTATTTCGACTCTCAATAAGTTGTTCTAATTAAAGACAAAAATGAATAACAATCCGTACCAATGATTATCAACCTTTAATGTAAACTCACCTAAGAATTTTTAGTAGTCAATAAATTATCAATTTTTACTTTATAATATTTTTGTCCAGACTTAAGAAAATAGTCTAAATTAATTAGTTTAATATATTTCTTTTAAAGAAGTCTTACATAGTCATACGATCATATTAATAGTATAAAATTATTAAATTTATAAATGCATAAATAATTAGGTATGATATTTTATTTAAGATATAACTCTATTCCAACCTTTTTTCTTAGAACTTAAATCTAGTTGGATCTCAATACTATTTTTTATTCTATAAGTTATCAGAGTAAAATTTTTAATTGTAATAAAACATTATGATGTGTTAAAGATGTAATTTTGGAAAACAAACTAATCTTAGTTGGCATTCTTGAAACAAACATAAAGGCTGAAAATTTTGAAAGATGAGCTCAATTTTTTTAGCAAATTAAGTGGGGTTTCATATCAAACCACTCTCACCATTATAATAATAGAATATTGGATGGATTTATTTCATCTTTCACATAAGTCAATAAGCTTTACTAGTTGATTCATTTAAAATGTCATTCACAGGTTTGTCTAGGTCCTTTTATTATTTCGATCACATATACAAGAAATCTAGGATTACAAAGGAGTCATCTTTGGAATGATTTAGAAAGACTACATATGGGATTCCAAACAAATTAGTTTATTGGTGATTTTAATTATACACTCACTATAGATGAGGTTGAGGTGATGAGAGTCAATAGACATCTTTCAGGGAATGAGCTCAGTTTTACCAATACTTCTCAAACAAGAAAATTGGAGATTTTTTTCATAAGGAAAAAACTTGATAGAGTTGGCTAAACAAATTTTCTCTAAGCTTTGCTTAATTTGGACATCGCGTGTTTTGACCATTCAACTATATAAATCAAGGGTATAATTACTTTTAAACTCCAGTCAGGGGTAAGGATGCGTACTACTATTGGGTGGAGACATGGATTCATGCATCATATGCACTATAAAATAAAGGAAGTTTTAGAATCTAAATTCCAAGCCCATAACATCCCAAAAGCCAAAAGCCAAAATCTCAAATGCTTGCATAAACAGATTATATGAACATGGTATAATAGTACATGTACCTTTTTGATTCTCCTCCTTTCTTTATTTTTCTCCTTGTTTGGGTTGTTGCAAACACCAAACCCTTCCGTAATCACTCAAGAACACACAAAGAAGAAGAAGAAACAATGTGTAAGGTTAGTTAGGGTACCAAACTAGATGAGTTTAAGTAGAGGCTCTAATGGAGAGAAAGATCAAGACTATATTGCATGCACTTTGATTCATGCAACAATTGCATAAATTGCATGAATAAGACTTAAGACACTTCTCTTTTGCTCTAGAACTTTTCTAGACCCCTTATCCTCTCACTTGAGTGTGTAAGAACTTGTTAGACTCTGATATTTGCTCTGGGCAGAGACCCCTGAGTAATGTCCTTAATAATACGCTGTGGGTATCATCTCCTTCTATCAAGAGTAGTAAATCTTTATTGGCTACCTAATTACCTTAGAATAATAGTTGTACCAAATTATCACCCTATGAGCGATCTCATCTTGAGGCAACAAGGAATGATGTCAAAACACATGATCGATATCCAAGATATCCTTGAGTACTACAAGTCTAAGGATATTTGCACCATTGTTATGATGAGATTAATTATTGACATTTGATAGATCATCCATATGATAATCTCATGGCGGGTCATCTGATGTGCTTACTACTCTTGGTAAGCATCTACATGTTAACTCTAATAATCTCATGCTTACAGTGTAATACCCCATGTTAGGGGTTAGAATATTGAGGAATTACAATGCATTATATGCTTTGCATATTGAGTATTCACTTAAATGTGCAAATGTAATTTTGATACATACAAATAATTTTCATGCATTTATCAACATTTGTTCAGTTAAAATGGATTTATAAATGAGATTAAATCTTGAATTATGGATTATTGGTGAAAAAATTTTATTTGGAGGTTATTAGTAATATTTCAGAATTTTTGGAACTTTTAGGAATTTTCTGGAAATTTTGGGATATTAGGAAAATTAGACAAATGGCTTAGTGACATGTAGCACTCCTTTGAGGATGACAAATGGCTCATATGCAATGGGGCCATGTGTCAATGTATTAATAAAACAAGTAAGCATGTGTTTTCAAAGACAAATTATGGTAGCTCTTTGTTGTTCTTCAATTTTAGCTTTGTTCTGTATTCTATGATGAAACCCTATTCTTCACTGTCAAAGCTGGGATTTGTCTAAAGAAGCAAGTAAGTTGTGTTATAGCTTTTTGGATAGTTTGTGAATGAATTTGACGTTGTTTTAGTACTATAAATGAATACATGCATGAAAAGTTTAGTATATGAATAAGTTGAATGAGGAATTGAATTTGTTACTGAATTAGGATAACAACAACTGTATCTGGAAGTGCTAAACAACAACAGTAGTGAGAGAAAGTGAACAGGTAGTTTCGAATTTCTAATGTGTATATTGATTCTGAAGTTTTAGGTATTCTAGAGTAAGGTGAGATATAATGGAGTGATATATAGTGAAAATAAGTTAGAAATGATTTAAATGAAGAGTTAGGATTGATGAAGATGGAAGAAGTAAAGTGCAGAAAAGTTGAAAATGGTGTGAATGAGAATCGAATTTTTGATGTTGGTATTGAATCTCGAATTTTTGATTTATTTAAAGTTATGGAGCTGAAATGGAAGTAGAATAGTAGATTAACACATTGAATGTATTGTTTATAATGTGTAAAAGTAAGAAAATATGGAAAATGAATCAAAGAAGAAGACGAAAAACAGGTGCGGTGAAGAAGAAGGAGGTCGCGATCGTGCAGGCTGATGGACTTAGCAAGTCATGATCGTACTTCTGCACAATCGCGACTTTGTAGGTCCACCCGGAGTGTCAACTTAGAAGAAATTCAATCCTTTTAAAATTAAATCAAGGATCACGTTCTTTTCCCATTACAAAATAAAAATAACTTTTTATTTCCCCTTTATTTTATTAGAATTTTGTCTCAAGAAGATGGAACTTAGTATAATCAAGATGATGTCTTGTAGTAGTCCCAAGGCTTATTGTATGTCAAAATCCTCGTTTTTTGTATCTTTTGTATATTTTAACAGCACTACCTTGCAATTAACTTACTTGCTACACTTGTGGGCTCGTTAATGAATTCATTTTTTCTTTTAAAACATTTGTCTCATCCTTTTATCTTAATTTTTTTCAAATTATGTTTTTGTACAAACTCAATTTATCCTTTTTAAATCAAAATTTAAGATTGTTTTCGTTTAAAGTCTTATTACATAGTTTAAAACATCTTTATGTACTTCATTTTAAGTATAGGCAAAACTAAAAACACATGGGTTTTCAGTCATATACTTTAAAATTAATTTCAAATTTTGCATATTGATACAAGTGTCTTATTTTAAGTTCAAGGTAAAATCATAAACTCCTAGTATTCTAAAAATTTTCTTATTTCCATTGCTTTAAAATACATTTAAATTCACATTCAAAATTTTTTATAAAATCTCTAATTTTTTTTAAAAAATTTAGACTTAGGTAATTGTTTATGTGGATAAAATAAGGTGCTCAACAGCCCAATTTTAGAAAATTTACCCACAAATTCAAATTCTGGTTACGACTCTTAGATCTTTTCTTTTTTTTTTATTTTTCTCTATTTTCCTTAATAAGGTGAAGTGCTAAATCTATTAAATTTGGTCTCATTTCTATTAAGAGCATAAAAAATAAGAACAATATAATCTAATTAAAGATAAGAAAGATTTTTCAAAAAAAACTCACAAAAGAAAGACAAATGAAAGATGACCAAAAATAAAATGTAAAGTAATGATAAAGCAAAGAGTTTAGACCAAAAAAAAGTGCAAAGACGTAATTAAAGAGATAAAGCAGATTTAATAAAAGAGTTAGAAATTCAAAAAGTGATAATTAACAGTTGTAAAGAGACAACATAGAGTTGAGGATGATTAAAAAATTATAGAAAGATTCAAGAGTTAGAAGTAGTTAGTGAGAATATAAACAAAAAAAAACAATAGATAATATTGATTCAAAATATAAGAAATCAAATTATTCAAGAATTTAAAGGGATCTTTGAGTAGCTAGAATGGATTAGGGTGAATAGTCTAAAAATTTAAGAGCTAATAGACATGAATGAAATGTATCATAAAGCTTTAGTGGAATTAAAAGAAATGGAGAAAACTAAAGAAGTGATATTACATGAAAAGATAACTAATTATTTGAAATATAAGCTTAGAGAATGGAAATATCAAATGTGGAAGTTGTATTTATAGACTTATGAGAAGTATGGAGACACCATTACAATTGCAAAGAGATATTGAGTAAGAATACAAAGGTTCCTAACTTACTTTTTAGACATTGTTAAATATATCATATCATATGAAGCTTTAATTAAAGATCATTTCATATCACAAATTAGTGATCAATCAATGAAATGTCTTTTGTTTTCTAGGACATTAAATGTTTACTGATATTAGAATGTCATAATCAACATTTTTATATAATAATAATGATAATTTGAACAAATTTAATCGCCTTAGCTCTTTATTGTTCTAATCCTTGTTATTTTGCATTGAATGTTTATATTCATATGAAAAAATTATAATAACTCATTATAATCTCTTTGTCTCTTTCAGATGATTGTATATATAGTTTACCATAACTCATAAAAAGGATTAAGAAAAATAATTAAGCAAAATTTGCATTTAACAAGATCTAAAGTAAAGATGTTGGAAGTGTTATGAAAGAGTAGAAGTTGAAGAATTAAGAGAAATTATGGCCAAGTTAAGAGAGTAACTTGGGCTAAGAGAAAGGCAATCATAAAAGAGGAAGTATCATTAGGGTCTTCCCAAGCATTTATTTCTACTATTGCATTCATACCCTTTTAATCCATACCAAGGGTTTAATTTTTCACTCATATATGCACCAATTATCTTACCAACTCTACCAATATTAGGCAAAAAGATGCTTTTCCTATTTATTCTACATCAAAATCAACATCTATACCCTAATACCATTAGTTTCAAGAACAAGCATGTCATTCTCTATGTATCCTATTCTAAAACAAGCAATTGTAGAACTATTAATACTAGGAATATGAATACCTTTTCCTATATATTCTAATCCGGAGATAACATTTGTAATAGATCCATTTTTTATGGATACAATACTGATCTTAGCTCTTAGGAACAAGAAGGAGAAAGATAAATGGTTGTGCTAAAAGGAATTCTAGAAACCACAGAGAAAGATAGAGAATATGGTGAATTATGAGCACTTTAGTGGTATCAAAAGTAAAAGCACTTAAAGACATTTTCCTAGTGGCCAAAGTCTATATCGTACATTGCTTTAAAATGTGTGAATTTGAGAATTTAAATGGTATCATGGACTAATATAGGTTATTTACAAATGTATTATTGTAAAATAGAAATATACGTCAATAATAATGAGATAATAGTGGTCTATCAGAAATAACCTCTATTAGGTCTTTGTGTCACAACTTGGTACCATATAAGGCACATAATAACCGCCGCATACCCGAGCTAAGGACACTCACGGTATCCTTAACTCGACTATGCAAGGCTAATTGAATATCTCTGCTTTTTTAAAAAAAAATTGGGCAACACAATAACTATATTTTAAAAATCCTAAAACTCAATCAAATACCTACAAACAATTGTAAACACACTTCTATATTCACATTAAAATTTTACTACAACTTCTAGATTTTTAAACCCACTCAAAAGTAGTCTCAACAACGGTACCAAAAGTTCATACATAAGGTTTTTTATAAACTACAAGACAGTTTGAAGTTAATTTATAAAGTCATAAAACATATCAAGATAACCAATCTAATAAAAATAGTTCATAAGCCACTATATAACAAAAGTACAAAACATAGATTACCCACATGCGGTAATGCCCTGAAAATGTCAAGAAAACTGCACAATCCACACAGAGCTTAAAGTTCACTAAATTAACCTGCATGGTTGGAAAGCAGAGGGGTGAGTACACTATGTACTTAGTGAGCAGGAAAAACATATATGCAAGTAGAACTCGATACGCAAGTAGATGAAGTAAACATACATTACATAAAAACACATAGGCCTAGCCTATAACTCAACGTCTATTGGTTAGGAACCATACAGGCCTAGCCTATTAATTATTCAGCTGGTGAATATAGGTACCAATTCCAGTACATAAAAGCAGAAAAACATCACATGTTTGTCGCCACTAAGTCGGCCAAAATAATGTGCACACTCACGGATTCTCGATGTTGGCTCGATTTTTATCCATGGTGAGTTTGGATTACAGTTGACCAGAGCGTCATGACCTTAGGTGATGATCTCATCGGTGTCCAAACCTTAGGTGTGGTATCATCCGCAAGTCCCGTAGAAAGGTGTTGATACGAGGACATGACTTTTGTGTACTAGCATCAAGGGTATGGGGGTCGATTAATCTGATGTGCCTAACACACAATTAGCTAATCGTTATCTCACTAATCAAAAACTCATATATAAATATTAAGTACAAAAAAATCAAGGCACCTTGCCTTTATTTATCGGTTCAACTGATAAAATGGAACCCTATTATGGCTCTAAGCCAAACGAGAAATACAAACACGCAGCAGGCATGACTCGATTATGCATCTATAGATTCTAAAACATTAATTCTTGCAAAAAAAGTCATCTTTTGCACTCCAAGTTTAAAGTTGTTCAAAAATGTAGTTTAAAAATAATAAAACATTGTCCTTCGCACTTTAAGTGCAGCTTTGTTGAAAACAATATCATTTCTCAAAATACGTAATAAAAACATCAATTGCACTCCAAGTGCAAAGAGTTATTCAAAACAATGTCATTTATTATATACACAAGTATACTAGTATCTATTTGAGATTCAATTCTACTATGCATTACCTAAATTCAAAATTCACACACAAGTCATCATGCATGTCTTAGGATGTTCTAATCCTATTTGAGAGATATGATTTTCCCAACTCACCTCAAAAGAAGGTGTACACCCCCTTAACTTCAACAATCCTCAGTACTAGCTCCTTGATTCACAACTCTCGAGCCTTTATACATAAAAAAAATACAATGTATTTACTACTCAAACATATATCTTATATTTATACATCATCAAAAAAGTGTATAAAACACAATATCACTATCTTTAAACTATAAGATTTAGAAATTACTCATCAATTTGAACAAAATTCAAGTATACTTTAAGTAAACATAAAAGCCGCTTTCCAATGTATATCATTACGAATCCTTAAATCCTAAGGCAAGTTTACTTAGATATTATATGAAAAACCTCATGTGTATGACTTTCAAGTCATATTTTCAACACTTTATCATAGTAGTTCATGATCCTATCTTATTATATAACAAACACTTCCAAACAATAACACATTTCACCACTCCATTCAATCCAATTCCCTTCATTTAAGCCATATTCATCATAATTATGCAACTCATTACATTAATCCATTCCTTCTCCCATCATTTCGACCAAGCCTCATCCAATATACAATTTCCTTCATTTCTTATCATCAATTCACATTATCCGTATACAATTAACACCATAGAATTCATTTAAATCATCAATTTCAAAAGTTATTCAAAAATTCACAAATTTGCACCAAAGAGAGGGCATTTCAGTTTTGACTTAAGGGAACTTATCCATGAGTCATTTCATTCATCTAAACCATGTTTCATCTATATTCAAACATAGAGAACAACATATCTTAACGCCAAACTCAAAATCGTGATGTAGAGAAAGATAAGACAAAACTTACCTAAACCTTCCTTTGGTGATATCTTAAAATCTTTTGAGAATTTCTCAAATATAATGATAGATTTGAGTTCCTTGATCCCAAATTAGCTTAGGCCACCTTGATTTGGGTTAGAGAATTAAAAAAAGAGTAAGATTTAGTGATAGCCGAAAATGGCTCTTCTCCTCCTCTCTTCTCATTTCTTCTCCTTTCTTTTAATTAAAGCAAAATATCTCAAGTCTTTAGTAATGTGCTACACGACCATATATGAAGAAAGGTCTAGAATATTGACTCTTCTTTGACCAAAAGATGGTGAAATTACCTTTTTTTTCCTTAGGTTATGTGAAATTATCATTTTACCCTCATAACTTTTCCTAAATTTGCAACTAAGCCCAAAATTTGGGAATCTCCAAAACTTTTATTTTTATTTTGGTCCTCAAAATTTTGAAAATAATAATTAAGCCCTTTAACTTTATAAAATTATACATTGATCTTCTAAGAATTGAAAAATTACATTTAAGTCTTTTAACTTTTAAGAATTAGCGAATAAGCCCTTATGTACATCAACTTTTCCAATTAAGCTTTTTAAGTGTCCAATAAGTCTATAAATCACATCTAATCACCTCTCAGACATTAGAACATATTTAACTCAACCACCATGGTCATGTCCATCCAATGGACTCGGTTTTACACACTTAGAAACTTATATGTCAAAAATCTCCACGATTTCGTATGCCGATGAACTCTAAGTTCATGTAAGGGCATATAATATTATAAATCACTGACATATATACCCAAAAGGATTTTAAATACATCTGTGAACTCATATACAACCATGTATATATCAATATACAATAGATTTCCAAATACAAAACAATACAAAAGGGCTCAGAGAGTCCGGTGTTACACCCTGGGTAAGACTATGTACTATTGGATCTCCCCAGACCTCATGTTTTAGCGAGATTTCAACTGGATGTTGATGATGATGATAAATAATGAGATATAACTGCATTATTTTTTTAAAAAGACTCATTAACCTCACTTTGTATTGGTTCATGAACTTAAAACAATCAATTTTAAGGATCTTTGATTTTCTTATCAACAACTTCTTGATTCAATACAATTTCAACAACGATACTAGAAAAGTTATGTATATGATGGATAAAAAGCCTACAAATAGCCTAAAAGAGTATGCTCGATGATGAAGTTTAAAGGCAACAAAATTTTGACCGTTTTTGTTAATAAAGGAGATTGTGGATGGAATGTTTAAGAAACTTTATTATGATAAATTATGACAATTTGCTAAATTCTCTTTTAACAAGATAGTTAGTCAACATAAGTTTTTAGATAGTGCTTTCAAGAAAGGCAAAATTAAGTAGATTGTTTCTAAACGAACAAAAATATCAATGTGAAGGAGTTTAATAAGTTGCATCAGTTGGAGTCCACTGAATTCCAAACTTAAAACTAGATCAATCCAATAATAACTAATATAGACAACTAATCCTCCATATAACCAAAATTTTAGCAATTAACTACCCTTCAAATATAACCAAATATTTTATTACTAAAACTTTTGATCGCTTTCATATAACCTTTCATATTTATATTTCTTAAATTTCCTACACCTAATTCCAAATAATACTAAGAAATCTAACACCATACTCACCAAAAAAACCAACCTTAATAAAACTATTAAGGATAACAAACCAAATAAAAACATTATCACCATGGAGCAACAATATAAATAACATCAGTAAGGGAAAACCTAAATCGTCATTATTGTCATTGTTGGGGGAAACCTTCCAGGTTATATTGAAGTAAAATATGATAACTTCTATAATAAGCTTCCAAAAAAAATTACTTTATCAAATATGATTCAATTAGAACGTAAATTATATGTACAATGATAGGTAATGGGGCATTCTACTAAAAATGCAATACTTTCAAGAATTTGGTAAAGAAGTGCATATAAAGTGGATGGACAAAATTTGAGATAGAAGGTATACAACCAAATGTTAACATTAGTACCTTTTTCCTTTATGAAACTAGTAACATAAACACAGTAGATGAGATGCATATAAAATTCTCCATGTAAACAAGTTAAAAGTGTGAATGGGGTAAATCTACAAGTTACTAATGGAAGGGGATCATTTAACATAATAAAGATCAAAACGTTAGAAGGCAAATTAGTTCTTATTGAATCAACAACATAAATATGACTTAGACCTAATTATTTTAAAAGTGAAAATGGACCTACAGTGAATACTACTATTAATACCAGCAGGAGAAAAGGGAACCCATCATCATTAAATGTCATGTCAAGCGAGAATAATAACAAATTCAAGATCATTAAGGTGCTCGTTTAAGCTAAGAGTTATAACACATTTCAGGTGCATTGGAAACATGCCCTTTTAACATATGTGATTAAGAAACAACTGAAAGTGAAAGTAGTAGTAATTCCTCCAAAAAGCAAAAAGGTAAGGAGTTAGGTATTAGTAAAGTGTCTTAAAAAAAAAAGCAATTTTTTTTTTGATTAAGATTTGTAATAAAAAATTAAAAATTAAAATAGTTTTAGAAACTCAATTGTCAATTATCAATTGAAACATTGTTAACTTGAAACGAATAGTAGAAGCTATAACCTTGAAACTGCCCGGATTTTTTATTAAGTGCTTAAATGGGATTTATTGGCTATTGAATTTGTATCCCGTTTATTGAAGATAGAAGAAGAGATGAATATGGGACGTAAGAGTGAAAGATGAGAGTTTTAACAGTGGAGGAAATTTATGAGAGGAGGAAGTAGAAATAAAAACAAAATTTTATTGTGAAAAATTAAAAAATCATCTAATTTTTTTGGGGGTAAATCTGTTGAGGTCATTTTTATTTTTAAAAACAACATATTGCAACGGAATATACCAAACATATTTTAACATGTTTCTTTTTTTAAAAATTAAAATCACAACAAGAAGCAGTAAGATTATTAAAGAAGTTCAAGAGAAAGAAGGAAAAATAGTAATACTCGGAGAGTAGAATGAATATTCTATTGTCGACCATATGAAAAAGAATCTAACAATGATCTCTTCATGTATACTGATTGTAATTTTTAAGTCTCATAGAAGAAGCCAGTAATGATTTTTACATGAGATGAATTAAATCTTGTAAGTATGAATCATATAAAGGTGTTTTAAAGTATCGAACATATTAGTAATGGATAGATTATACCTCTAGATTAAGTTAGACTAAAAAATTATTTATTAAACTCAAAATAAATTCATAATTTTTTAGAATAAAATAATAACTTCTTATAATAATATAGGTGAAGTAATAATTATAATTAATTGAAATAAATTAAAAATAAATAATTATAAAAATTTACAATTTATAAAAAACAAAATAATATAATATTTATATGAATATTAATTAAAAAAGTAAAATATTAGACAAAAATTAAAAATTATTTATAAAATTTTGGTCAAGCTGAAGTGAACTTTATATAAAACCTAAATATATTTCTTACAATTTTTAAATTCTACGTATTAATTTTTGAAATCCAGCTTTTTAATCTTTTCGAGCCTAATCTATTAAAGCAAATGAGTTTGATTAATTTGTTAAGGGTAATGTGTCCAGATCTGCGTGAGTATATCAACTCTGGATTCGGACAAGTTATCGGGTGACTTCATTTCATTTTCACACTGCTTGACTAGTTCTTTCGCTTCCCAGAATGGAATCTTCATTAGGCACCAGGGCAAACATCAATGTTGCTGCTGCTGATCTGTTGATGCATACAAAGGTCTGTCTCCAACATCAGAAACCTGTCTGTCAATTTTCTTTTCGATTTATTCTTTGTGAAGTAGGATGTTTTCAGTGCATATGCCTGCACTGGGCTTGCGTACATCAAGATTATAACACGAGGTTTGTCATCTCGCAAGTCAAACTCTGTTGCAAGTTTTTTGATGGATTTCAAGTGTATAGAGCCCAAGATTTGGTTTTTAACCCAAAACCAAAGTTTGTAACTTTTTCGTGGTTGGACAGTTCAAGATTGCTCTTTGCCAATTATCAGTTGTTCCAGACAAGAATCGAAACCTAAATATTGCCCTTAACATGATTAAGGTTGCTGCCCAGAAAGGTGCAAAACTTGTTGTATTACCTGTGAGTTAAAAATTCTTACCTTTTTCTCGTTGTTGTTTTTGTGGCTTAGTGGGACCAATATAAATGAGTTGTATAAATGAATTTAACTCCAAGACACTTGTTGTTGGTTGGCTATGTTCTGTAAATAGGAAATGTGGAACTGTCCCTATTCAACTGATTACTTTGCTGATTTCTCCGAGGACTTTGATGTTGAGGATGGTTCTCCATCATTTTCCATGTTATCAGAAGCTGCTGCTTGTTATGATTTAACTATTGTTGGTGGATCTTTGACTGAAAGGCAAATGGGTCGGCTGTATAATACTTGTTGTGTATTTGGTCCTGGGGGAAAGCTTAAGGCTAAACACCGGAAAGTAAGCAGGTGTAGACTTGATAAAGTGTATTAAAATGGATTTAAGCTCATAGAAAGAACTTTGGTTTGATTTTGTAGCTACATCTGTTTGACATTAACATGAAGGGAGATATTTTGTTCATGGAATCCAACACCTTTACTGCAGGAGATAATGCTACATTTGTGGAAACTGGTACGCATTTGAAATAATCTCAGTATGCTAAGTGTTTACTTAATTTATAGTATTCCAAATTAGCGCTTGGCAGAGTTTGATGTTACAAGGACTCTATGAATGATCTTAAACTTTGTGCCTTGTATATTTTACCCATTTGTGCAATGCTGTACAATAAACAAAGTTTATATAATACCAAGGATATCAAGGTTTGGTTGTGTTGAATAATTTAGTTTGAGCAAATTGCCAGTGAGGTTCTGTAATCACATTTTGTTCTAATGCAAAGTATGGAATGAACCTAGTGGTAAACATCTGACGCTTCTTGGAATTTGTTTCCAAATTGTAATCCCAAGGAGAATAGTCTGAAGGCCTTCATTTTGTCTTGCTTACTCGTGCTTATTCCTTCAGTTTTTGGTGTATGACAAATTTGTCAAGAAATTGCTTTCTGGTGAACTTTCTTACTTGTAGTTCTTCTCTAAGGGACTTATTATTAATTTAAATATAGGCGTTGGTAATATTGGAGTGGGGATTTGCCATGACATGCGTTTCCCTGAACTCGCTATGCTATACAGAGGAAAAGGTTTGAAATTTGCTGTCTCTTTCTCGCATTATAGGTACCTACTTCATAAATAACATTAGTTTTGTGAATTCCAGGTGCCCATTTAATATGCTATCCAGGGGCATTCAACATGAGCACAGGTGAAACGCTTTGGGAACTAGTTCAGAGAGCAAGGTGAAACTGTGGAGGCTACTTTTACGCTGCAGTGTAATTATTAGTTATTGCTGCATTTTGGCTAGAAGAAAAAGAATGGTCAATTAACTGAGAAGTAATCACAATACATATTTCTATGTTGCATATGAAAAGCTTATAAACAAATTGCACTGTTATGAACTTCAAACTGATCTTACATTACAACTTTAGATAGTCTTTTCTTTTGAATAAGAGAGCCTGTAATGAGAAATTTGTTTGTGTGCAAATTCAGGGCAGCAGATAACCAGGTATTCATTCATATTATATATTGCTACTGAAGTACCTGAGTCACTTCAAATTGAGTGTAACGTGGAGTTTGATGCATTCGAGGTAGTTGTTTGTGGCTACTTGCTCACCATCCAGAGACTCCGTTGGTTCCTCCTATAAAATATGGGGTCACTCCACTTTAGTTGGGCCAGTAAGCTGAAATGTTTAGATTTGCTTGCATTCTGCAATAAAGTAATGTAGCATGGAAATAGTGAATATGTCCACTTCTGCTCAACAGTTTGGTGAAATTATTGCAACTTGTGGTCGTGAAGAGACCATTGTGATTGCTGATATAGACTATTCTGAAATCCCACTTCTTAGGTAAGTGGTGACTTGTTTCCATCTAGTAGAACCTTTATATGTTGCCTATATTATCTATCATGTTGTTTGTGCAGGGAGAACCTCCAACTTGAGAAACAACAGTGCGGAGATATTTACCATTTCCTGGACATCAGCAAGCAAAAGGGCTTAAAAGAATGCTAAAGCAAAAGGGCTTGAAAGATTGTCATTTTCTTTTTAAGATCAGAACCCCTTATCATTTTTTTTAAAATTCGAAACCACTTTTTTTTTCCTTCTAAAATGAGATCATTTTAATAAAAATTTTGGGCTTTGGCCGAGCAGTCTGACAGAGCCTGAGTTCGAAATTTAAAAAATGATCTTGAGTATGGCCTGAAGTTCGAGTTGTCTTACTACGTTTGTTGATTTCGGGTAAGGTTGGGCCTTTTTTGCCACCCATAGGTATTGATGGTTAATAAGGGCCGAGTATATTTGGAAATTGTAGAAATCTAATTTTAAGTCCATGACAAAAGCATCAATCTATACAGCTAATTTTGAAACTGAAATGCAAAAAAGTTTACTGCATACTGTCATAATCTTAATTGAATTTTCTAAGGTTTGTTCATAGTCTGAAAAGTCATTAACAATCAACACTTTTGCTTAGCTTTGAAGTTGTATACATCAAGCATTTGTCTCAAGAATTCATATCTAACTTTAGGCAATGCCTTTGTTAGAATGTCAGCTCATTGATTTTCTTTTCTACAGTGGATTGGTTGTGCTTCTCCTTCCTTTTGGACATCTCTTAGAAAATAAAATTTTATATTGAAATGCTTTTTCTACCATAGAACTCTGGATTATTGGCAATTCAAATTGCAGTTTGGTTATTCACAAATATTTGTATGCTTGTTTCTATTCCATATGAAAGTCTGTTAGAAGCATTTTTATTCAAAGTGCTTGATTTGTAGTAGTAGTAGTTGCCATATGTTCTACTTCTAATGTGGATTGTGCTGTGATTTCTTGTTTTTTCAAATGCTAAGAAACAAAAAATCCAAAGTAGTAACTTTAGGTGCTTCATGTCAACTACGTATCTAGCCCAATCACTATTTGAATAACTATGAAAATTAAAATTTTCAACTTGACTGAACCTTATTTCGTAATTAATTATGCTTTAACATATCTAAGAATCCACCTTGTTGCTTGTAAAAGATTTAATTAGCACAGTGCGTCTACCTTGATCGCAAACTCATTGTAGAAACGATATTTGGCCTAGTTACAATTAAGTACATCAAACAGCCTATTAAGCTCTTGTACAAGCTTTCATCAATCATTTTAGTTTCATTTTCTTTGTGGAATTTCCCTTTTTGGTTCATTGGAGTTGCACTTGGCTTGCACTTTTCTATATTAAATTTCTTGATTTTTCGCATATCTTTGTTAGCATTCAAAAATTTCACTTTGCTTTTGTTGTACATGCATTTCAAACAAGAATGTCATCTTACCAAGATTTGTCATCTCAAAAACATATGAACTCCTTTCTACTTATTGTCAAAAGCAAGTCATCAATATAAAGAGACATCAGAAGTATTTCATCATCAACCTTCTTGACATATAAAGTAAATTCACTTAGGTATTTTTTTTAAAGCCTAAGTTCACCAAGTATGCATCAATTCTGTTGTACCATGACCTTGGCGCCTTTTTTAATCCTTACAGGGCTTTTTCAACCAATATACCTTCTCTTCTTATCCTTAAACAGTAAAACCTTGTGGTTGTTCCATAAATATTTCTTCCTTTAAGTACTCACTGTTGATACGTTTTATATAAAAACTTTCAATATTGCAAGTGTACGGATTGTAACTTATAGTACAAAACGTGTCATTCCCACAGGGACTAATTATATACCTACTAACTTGAATAAAACTTTGTCTAAGGTACTAAAAGATTGATTGATTTAAAACAAATTATTGAAATTGAAATAAATAATAAAATGAAACAATTGAATAATTGAGCTACCAATAACAATAAAGTTAATCAAAGTTGGAAAGTTAGGAGTTATTATATCTTTGTTTTGTCTTTCTATTATCATGTTGATTCAATAATGCTTGATCTTAGATATCCTAAGGCTTTGATTATCCTCTTTTAAGATCTAATCAAGTAATCTTAATTGAAATCGTTAACAACAAAATTACAAACTCTCAATTTACAAAATTACTCTTAACTATTTAATTAGATTTGAAGCAATCCTAAGGATAATTAATTCATAATTAAGATCTCTCTTTAATTTTTTATTAATATGATATTTACAAGTCTATTAAGTTACCCACTCTCGTTTCACACCTTAACACAATGACTTGATTCACCCTCTCGATTTATCACCAAGTATAATTATAACAAATACCACAAAGCATTCATAGATGTATTGAATTTATGAAGAATAAAGTTTAATAAAACAGACTAAGAGTGATCCCTAATATGAATCTAGAAACTCATAATCTTGTTAAACATCCTAATAATCCAAATCAACATCCAAGACAATGAAGTATATGAAGGAAAAGAAAGAAAAATAGTTGATGTCTTGATTTGGAAATCTGGAAAATTCTAGAGTTGCTTTTGATGTCTCCTCTTTGATCTTTTTTAAATATGACGTGCTTCCTTTTTTGGTGTTTTTCTTTTTCTTAAATACTTGTTGAGGCTTCTAGAGATGTTTCTAAGGATTCTTCACTTAATTTAATTATGAAAATATCCCCCAAAACTTCAATAATATAAAAAAGTTGTGAGTTAGAAATAGAAATTTTCTAGAATTTGCTCTCTAACATGCTTGCCACGCGTCTTCTGTGCTTCAAATTCTTCCTTTTTCCTTCATTTTTCTTGTTTCCATTAAGATCAAATTCTTGGTCCAAAATAAATCACACAATTAAAACACATAAATACAATAATAATAATACAAATCTATGTCCTAAACACATTACTGTCATCTAAGAAAATACTTTAAAACACACTCAAATACTTAGAAAACATATTGTGATCTCCTCCTATTGATGTAAGTGCATCGTAACGCTACGCAAAATAAACTAGACCTACTACTATAGCAATGGCGAGTCTAGGTCGATCTCAAAGCGAGTTTTCAGTTAGCTTTTGAAATAAAAATAATCACTGTTCAGGTATGGGGTTAGTTTGGTTTTGAAATAAGAAAATAAAATTAAACTAAACTAATAAAAAAATTAAATAAGACAAAGAAAAATGATGGTGATGAATTCGTCAGAGACCCAGTTCTTTGGTTCTATCTCGACCTATACTCAATTAAATATGTTTCATTGAATTGTTGTCTTCACACCTCTCTTTGAATTATTGGTCGTAGATTAACAACAAGCTTTATTAATCCCAATTTTTCCTTAGGTCATAGTTAATTAAGAAGAGCTCCTTAATTAACCCTAGCTATTGGATGACCTAGCTAGGAGATGCTCTCTAAGTTTAATTGGACAACTACCCTATGAATGAGAAAAACAAACCAATCTAAGCAATAATCTTATAAGCTTAGATTATTTGACCTAGGCTATGTTATCCTTAATAATATAATACCAATAGATGCTACAAATGAATTTAAACAAGACTATTACGTATCATATTTAAAGTTTTAGCAATGGGTTCTCATGATATACAATCCGAAAGAGCATCAAAATCATTCTTAAACAATACCCAATCTATAAGCGCAAGATAACGTAAACAATCCAAAAAGAGAGTAAGAATAACAAACACAATGAAGAATATGCTAAACTATGTTCATCAATGTTGATGTCAATTTCGAGTCGGCGTTAGGAAGCTAGCTCTCTATAGTTCTCTAATGGATTAGAGCTTTTCCCCTTCTTTTTAAAACCTGGCCTTCCACCCCTCTAAACGTTTTCCCCAAATAAAACATAAGTTTCTGTCGTCAAAATGATGCTTTTATACAAAAATGTAGGATTTTGAGATAGTTGGACATTTCTTACGGGTATGACTTGGTGTTCACGACTGCGAGTGGTGCCTCACGGCCATGAGTCACCTTGCATATGGGCATGACTTAAGTGTCACACCTATGCAACATGTTTCATGGACAAATTCATGCATAGTCACGAGGCATTGTACATCATATATTCTTCATGTTCTTGTCTTTTTTTCTTGCTCTAATCCTTTTTCTTCTTGTTCCATGAAGACAAATGAGTGTAAATCTCAAGAAGATGACTCAAATATAGTACTTTCAACTCACTTGAGCTCTTTTGCTTCCGAATTGTACCTAAAAACAAATATGAACTAAAGTGAATGTCTTAAGCATTTTATATCATTAAACACTAAGTGTTATGGAACAAATGCATAATTAATTGAGCATATATCAATTTCTGTCACACTTAGCTTTTGACCATCCTAGGGTAAAACATCATATTCAAAATCATAGACCTAAAAACATTTTACTCATTTCCTATACGTTCCTAAGAATACACAATCATAAACAAAGATGAATGAATTTAAAAAAACCATAGCAAGAATTCAACATCTAACGCTTCTACTCATGATCAACCAACATTCAACACCTTTAGAAACTGAGCAATCTAACGGCAAACTTGGACAAAGTGCATTTAAATAAGATATATTCATGGGTACACTCAATTGCCATTTATTATCATGACTCTCCATAACTTTGCAAATCACAAGCATAATCATGAATCAAAGGACTTATAGGGTTGTAATGCAGGCAAGGGTTAAAGTGAGATGTCTTTGGATTATGTAATGTAAAAGTCATTAAAGCTAGTGAAACAAGAAAAACACTCAATGTAACATTAATAACAAAATCCAACATTCTCTTACAATTGTGTACATCAACTATGATGAAAGCAAAAACCATGTTTCTTAGCTCAAATTTAATCTCTCACACTATAAACCACATCAAGCATATATCACTCACAAAAATTAATCATAAACAAGACTTTGTAACCATAGGGAGTGACCCTTAAGAACTACACCTTCCTCATTCACATTATATAAGAAAATGTTTGTTTTTTTGCTTTATTCTCTCTCTCTTTTTGATTGAAAACTTAAAAACAAGTAAAAACAAACAATTATAAACACACAAGCATATAATAAATAAATGTAAAAATGTAAAGGAAAAGAAATTAACTTCCCTTGGGTTGCCTCCCAAGAAGCACCTTTTTTTAGTGTCTCTGGCTTGACTCCATACTTTCCTCATATGACAAAATTATGATCTTCTGGTGTTACATGTGCTTTCTCCATGTGAGGTTGTTTAGAATAAGGCCTTAGTTGATGATCATTAACATACAATGTCTTCCTTATCTTCAAACTTCCAATCTCTATTGAGTCCCCACACTTTTGAAATACCTTGCAAGTCTCTTTACCTTGTTCATCCTATTTCAATTTCTCTAACTTGTTAGCTAAAGGTAAAAAGTCAGTCTTAACAACAACTTGGAGCTTAGTATTTACCTTCAAGCTAAAAGATGTATCCTTTTCTACTTCAATCTCCTTCTCCAATTCTTCGACACAAATAATTCTTTAAATAGTACGCTCAAAATTCTCAAGCTCTTCATCACTCTGTAAGGCCTTTGTAGTAATGTCCCTTGGGTACACCTCTGGTTAAGATAGTTGCTCCTTTTGGCATTGTGATGCTAGGTGGTTGATAACTTTTGCCAACTGACCCATTTGGCTTACTAAGTTTTAGATTCTAGAACTTGTTTCTTAATGGAATTGTGTTGTTTACTACTGAATTTGCAAAGTATTAGTGTCACAAACAATAACTGATTCTTATAGAGATGTAATTGAGTTTCGTTACTACTCCAAATATTGGAAGTTATACTAAAATTGTCTTTCCTCCTGCTGAAATTGAAAAGTGTTAGCAACGACTTCGTTAATTAGTTCTTCTAGTGATGGATCTGAGTTGTAATAAAAAAGCTTTTGATCTATACGGGGATTGATGTGCATCCTACAAACTGTCATGGAATTAATTTTGAGGATTGCCCCATCCATAACTAAAGATTTTATGATCACTCCAAACATGATTATAAGATTGGCAATACGAGTTAAAGAAAAAATTACTTCAATCTATGTAATTTTTTTAAAAAATTAACACACAAATACTAAACAAAAAGTGAAAAGATCTAAAAAATAACTGAAAAGAAACTAATTGCAATAAATATATACAAAACACCAATTAAAATCAAGAACAAAAACTAAAACACCGCACTCCCCATTAATGGCAACAAAATTGACGCAAGTGCATTGTAACACTATGCAAAATAAACTAGATCTATTATTATAGTAGTGGTGAGTCTAGGTTGATCCCATAGAGAGTGTTCGATTAGCTTTTGAAATGAAAATAATCGGTGTTTAGGTTATGGATGGTTAGTTTGGTTTTGAAATAAGCAAATAAAATGAAACTAAACTAACAAAAACAAATTAAAGAAAACATTGAAAAATGATAAAAGTGATGAATTCGTTACGAACCTAGATCTTCGGTTCTATCTTGGCCTACACTCAATTAAACATATTTCATTGAATTATTGTGTTCACACCTCTCTTTGAATTATTGGTCGCAGATTCTCTGTTAATCTCAGTTTTTCCTTAAGTTACAGTTAATTAAGAAGAGATTGTTGTAAGAGTAGTGCCCTAAAGGCGATCCCCTTTAGCGCTTTTTGTTCATAGTCATGTACAGACTTTATGAATAAATAATGAAAGGCATGTTTCATTTATTTGATGTTCGTTAAGAATTGATAGTGATCTTTAATCAAATTAATGAAGTCCATGATATATGACATAGCATGAAGGAAATTATGATG
>JAOTIZ010000201.1:13148302-13180334 GCA_027123425.1 Erythroxylum panamense | reverse complement strand
GTGAATGCAGTGCAATCCTATCAGTCTGACCCAATTTACCATAATACCCTTGCTAACAGTAACGGGATGTTACAATTTTCCTCTTCTTCTTTTAAATAATACCACATTATGCTTGCTCTACCCTTTTTACCCTTCATTTAATTGGTTCTCCCAATTTTCCCCCTTTTTATCCATCAACTACTAACATCTTAACTCCTTATTTTGATCTAGTAAATGAAGAAATTTGACAACACTTCCTTCTAGAGAAATATTCCTCTATGTCTTATGTTTCCATTGACACCAAAATCGCTCAATTTGGTTCAATAATTTGAAAGTTATATCCCAAACATTTTTGGTTGTTCACAGTAAAAAATAGTGTAATATGTACAACTTCTATCAAGAAATTCAATATCTTACAGACTGAATCACAATTAAAATTTTTCATATTATTTGTATCCCTACATATCGAGTTTACTCCAAATCAACAATCATATCATTTGGATCTCTATAGGTCAATATATCATCAAAATACTGAAGCATATTCAGTAAAACATCCAACTCATATTCTTCCAACCGAACCCCTCCCTTTCGTTCGATAAATATTTTTAAAATCAATTCATAATGCCACCAATTTTTGTGGAGAAGTAGAAAAATGTCTTAGGAATCCATTGCTTCAAAAATCAAGTCATTTGGAGGTCTATAGAAGAAGTTATGGTCAAAAGAAGCAAGACTGTTTAGTAAAAGGACAATCCCAAATGCACAATCGTGCATTTGCACGACAGTACAAATTTCTCTTCACCTCCAAAGTCGCCGTCGTGCTTTTGCACGATGGTGCTTTTTGGCCAACTCTCAAAGTCACCCTCGTGCTTTTGCACGACGGTGCTTTTGGCCTAAAGTTTAAAAGTCACCGTCGTGCTTTTGCACGACAGTGCCTTTCCACTCCTTCTTCTTCTCAGACATCCTAACTTCTAAACTCCATACCTTTTGATCCAAAACTCCAAATTTTGTAAACTTTATATAAATGGAAAGATAAAAGAAACATCTACAACTTTTATGAAGAACATAAAAACAATTTCTACTTCTATAAGGGTTAAAATCTCAATCAAGTGGCTGTCTTGAAAGTTCCATCCTAAACAGTACCCAAACTTCTAAAAATCATAACTTTCAACTCCAATGTCCAAAAATTTCATACTTTAAATCCATGGAAAGCTGAAAAGATAACCTACAACTTCATGAATACCATTTTTATCAAAATCTCTCTAGATTAGTACAGAAAAATCATAGAAGTTTCAGATCAAAAATCCAACTCTCCACTACTATTCATTCCCAAAATTTTCAGACTTCTAATTTTCAAAAACCAACATTTCAAACTTTTATTTCTAGTTTTTCTACTCCATTTCAATCAACTAATTCACCATAAATTTATGCTACTCCAAAATAGTTTAGTCAAAGAAATCATCAAAACCCAACATTTATAATCAACCTATTCAAGCTTTGTTACTTTTCTGCATTTTCAACTTTTGTGCTCAAATACTATTCTTCCTCTCAACTTCCATTTACACAATCTTTCTTACTTCAGAACATCATCTTACTATTGTTTTTCAACTCAAAAACCATTCTATTGGTTATCCCTAAACACTCACATATTCAAGTACACTCATATAAATATACATATATTCACAGTGAAGAGAAACAGAGTATATCATAATATCATCCTTTTTACGTTCTCTATTTTTCTTCTCAACTTTCATTCAAACTCAATATCATCCATAAACAAATTATAGTCCATGATTGATCATGAACATTAATAACAAAACATACACACATATACGCACTCATCATCAACTTACTACATTCACTACCTAAATCTTGAATATCATTTCAAATTCATGAAGTCTCCTTTTTTTTTACTCATGACTAATCACTAACAATTTCTCATTTAATAGTTCTAACTTTCAAGAAAAGTACGAGGTCCAACACACCATACTAAATTTAAGTAAGAAACACAAACATCAAGAATTTAAAGCTATTTAAGGAAATGAAAACTAAAAATAAGTTTTCTCTAATGAATATGTCAGTTTTTATTTAATTTGATTGCTTTCTTATAAATTTTTAAACACGGTACTTTGCGTAATTATTGCAAAATGCCACCAAAATTATAATATGCCATTGATGTAAATTTTTCATCTTGGAAGACTATTTTTTCATAAGATGAACTAATAGAGAATACATTTTATAGCAATTTACGAAAGCTCATAATATGCAGTGCACTAATTGTTATTCCGTATATAATATCAAAAATTTTTAATTCCTTTATAGGCTAATTTTTTTGGCTCTCTTCCCTTATTATTGTTTTCATTTGTAGACACATAATTTTGTTCTATTTCTTTTATTAAATTTATAATTTTATAAAAAATAAATAAAAATTATCAATAAAATGTGTATTTTTCTTTAATAATTTTTAATCAATTTTCATTTAAATTGCCTTAGTTTTAAATGTTGGAATTACTGATCAAAACAAAAAAGAAGATATAAGAAATGCAGAAAGTCACCCAAATGTAGTAAAGCTAATAAAAGATGACAAGAGGCAGAGTTTTCCTGCCAAGGAAAAATGGTGAGTTGAACTAATGTGTATAGGTTGAAGTAAATCACTTGTTAATGTAGGAATCACGTAAAGTATACAAAATACATAAGAAGGGGAGTTGAATTGTGTAATCTTTTCGAAATTGTTAATCTTTTGAGATTTTTTAAATATCTTTACAACCAAAAATACTTTACTAAAAATTGATAAGTATTGAAATCGCAAGTAACTATATCTACTTGTCTAACAACAAGAAAATTAAAGTATGAGAGTTAGAGAATAGACGTCGCGATTTTATACTGGTTCACCCCAAACCTTGAGCTAAGTACACTCCTCAGAGTTTGTCTGAGATTTCACTATACTTTTCAATTTTTACAAGTATTTTTTCTTCCCTTCTAGAGCCTCTTTAGGTCTCTTTGACAAAGTATTCTTTCTGCTATCTTAACCTCTCTAGGCTACAGCCTTTTCTTTCTCTCTCTAAGAAAGATATCTTGAGCTTTACGTTACAGTAGGATTTGCTCTCTCGTTTCGCACTTTGAATACATAATTTTTTTCTAAGTATTGTACAATCACAATTTTCTTTCTTGTAAGCAAAACATTATTTTAGTCTTCGACTAAGACTAGTATTTATAGCCTAAGTCTCCACTGTTTTCTTGAAAACTGCTTATTGAATCTTCAAGAGATCATTATTTAGTTGAGTTCTGTAACTAACTTCAACTAACTAACTGTCTGACGTTCTAGAGCATCTTCCATTTTGTATTGTCTAATATTGTCGCTTTGTCTGTTGTTTGCGCTTCATTTTTTGTTTGCGCTTCGTTTGTTATTTGCGCTTCGTCTGTTGTTTTCGCTTCGTCTGTTATTTGTGCTTCATCTATTATTTGCGCTTTGTCTATTGTTTGCACTTCGTCTGTTATTTGCGCTTCATTTGTTGCTTCACTTCGTCTGTGATGACGTATATCGTCTGTTGCTTACGTATCGTCTAGGATGACTAAGTGTTACTTAAATTTTTCTGCACACTTAACAAACTTATCAAAATAGTTCATATATTTCTAAGATTATTATTATTTGATTGTTACCAAAATTAATAGAAGTGAAGTCTACTTGACTTAAAAATCTCCCCTTTTTTTATGATAACAAATAATCATAATTTTAGAAAGATAAAATGATATTCAGATGTATAGACAAATAATATTCAGATGAATAACGAGACAAGAAAAAATATGATATACAAAAGATTTCTATCTTCTCTTCTTTCTATTTTCTTCTCTTCTCCCCTTATTTGTTATTAATAAAAAAAATCAATGAAGACGCTTCATAATTTCAGAAAACATATCTTGCATGTCAGTGCAGATCGTCTTGAGGTCTTCTGCAATAGTAACCCGTAGATATGCTACTTTTTCATGAAGATCGCCCACTGAGTCACTCAGGTCATCAACTTTAGTATTAATTTCCTCAATTTCTTTTGCTAAAGCTTCCTGGATGTCCTTCTGTTTGTTATTGACTTCCTTCCAATTCATGAAATGTTTTAAGAACTCCGAATTAACAGTAGAATGTTATTGTATTTCACTAGGTTGATGGAGGTTTTCAGCAATAAATGGTTCTGAAGGTAAAATGTCTAAATCTATGATTTTGATTGTGGGAGGTCTGAAGGTTTGATTTCCTTCTGGAAGATCAAGATCATCAGGTCTAGGTAGTTTCAGAATTGATTGCCCAAGTAGATGTAACACATCCTTGACTGAAGGTATAAAACCTAAAGGTCTGAAATGCATGACCAAATGCACAAAGGTTTCTAAATTGAAATTGATACCTTCAACCATGATACTTCTGTACTGTCCTTCTTACACTTTCCCAACTACTACCAGGAAGTTTTCATCTGTGATTGAAACTTCAAATTTACTTCCTGATGCTTTCGAAATGTGGTGCGGAACATAGATATCTCCAGGTTGAACTGCATTGCATGCATCATCTATGTTCTTCACTGCTACTTAAATCTGCTCTTGTGAAAGATCATCTATATTTCTCTTAGGAAACATCTTCTTTTTCCCTTTTTCTTTGTTTCTCACAAGATTTGAGCATCTTGGTTATATGTCTAGCATAATTTTTATCAAGGTTCTGCTCGTGATTGGATAGATTGTATACCAATCATTTGAAATCTTCAATGGATATGGTTTTGGCTTCTCATCTCGCAGAATACCATATAATCTTCATTCTTCATGGCTTAGAAGATGTATCGTTTGATCCTTAATAGGTATAGGTTTAACTAGTACCTTGATTAACTTTTTCGAAGGTTCTCTGATAATAATTAAACTTTTGCTTCAAACAGGTATTGGTTCTTCTATAATCTTCATTCTCAAATCTTTTTTATTGATTGTTTAAGCAGGATTATAAGATTCCAATTGATGTGCCACTATTTTTGTCTTCTTTTGAACTTCAGATGAAGAAACCTTCTTCAAACTGGGCTTCAGCTTCTTTTGTTCTTCTGCTAGTTTAGAAGAAAGTTGTTATTGAGGCTTCTTCTTCTCAAATACTAGCTTTCTCTTTATCTCTGTCTCTTTAGGTAATTTTGTTGATTGACTTTGAAAAATTGAGACAATTGATCTAGTAGATTGATGTGTTTTCTCTGATTTTTCAAAATCTTCAGCAAGGGTAAGAACTTTGTGTTTCTTCTGTTCTTGTTGACGTAAAGTCAATAGTCTCTGTGACCTTCTTAACTGTTTAGATTTTTCTAAATGAAGTGGCTCTGCCTTTTTCTTCAAAGGCATTGGTTGTGATGATTGTTTAACCCAGCTTTCCTCTTCCTGTGGAATCGTCTTAGTTTTGATTGATACATCAGACGATTTCTCAGTCTTCTCTTTTTTTAATGTTCTTTCTATCGGTCAAGGTTTTGCTCTTTTTGTAGGTGTAATATGTTCACACCTACTCCGTCTTACTATATGCTCACCGTCAGATCTTACTTTCGGTGTAAAAGCTGTATCCGCCTCATCTTCGCACTTTAATCCCATTCTACTAATGGTGGTGGCATTAATAATGCTTTTTATATCCATTTTCCACCCTGTTACCTCTGTCGAGAAGAATTCCAAAATCTCTAAAAATCCTTCTCAACAGCATACTATATGGTAAAAGAGCTAGAATCTCTTTTTGACTTCATCATGTACTTCAAAATTAAGTACTGAAGATTAATGGGTTGAAGATTGAGTAGGTGAAACAAACATTGTTCATCCATCATTGTCATAATGTGTTTCGAGCCTAATCTTGGTAGAACACAATGAAGAAGTACTGAATGTAGAACCCTAGCCTTTGGAATAAGAGTTGACGCCTTCTTGTCTCTTGGGTCACTACTTCCATATAGTTGTCGATTGAGGTGTACTTTATCTACACAACCTTGAAAAAATTTCTCCAGCCAGCTGCATCAATTTTTGGTTCAATGTCCATCTGATTTTCCTTCAAGAAGATGAAATCAACATGTCTTCTATAGACGATAGATTGCTCCATTTGTGATCTGTAATAATAAGAACTAAAAGAAAACACAAATGTATTTTGCTCAAGGTAGCAATGTTAGTATCTGAAGGTAAGAATATGAAACAAACGAACTTGAAGCTCAGAACAGAGTGATGAATGGTCTTGATTGAGCACACTAAACACTTAGATTTCAAAGTATTTCAAGAATATTCTAGAGTGAAAGATATTTTAAAAACTCAAGAAGTTTTTTCTCTAATATCTACTCTTGAAAAGTTACCGTCTATAACTTACCGTTACTGTTTACTTGAGAACTTACAACTTTTTATCTTCTTTTTGTTTGAATCAACTAGGTTAAGTCGTATCCGACGAATGGTCTTTTAGCATTGCCATATTCAAATTCCGTCTGATTTCTTTGAATCTAACTTCACACAGAGGTTTAGTGAAGATATCCACCCATTGTTGATTTGTCTCAACAAATTGTAGACTAATGATTTCTCTCTATATATAGTCTCATAGAAAATAATGTTTGACTTCAATATGCTTTGCCCTCGAATGTTGTATTGGATTCTTTGACAGATTGATAGCACTTGTGCTGTCACAGAAGATTGGAATTTGTTCTTCTTGTATGGAGTAATCTTCTAACTGATACTTAATCCATAACATCTGTGAACAATAGCTTGCAGCTGATATATATTTAGCCTCTGTAGTAGATAAAGCAATTGAATTTTGCCTCTCACTTGACCAAGAAACTATATTATGACTAACAAAGTGACATCCTCCACTTGTACTCTTCCTATCAATCCTATCTCCAGCGTAATCAGCATCACAGTAACCAATTAACCTAAAATCTTTACCTTTCTCATACAATAAACACATATCAGTAGAACCTGAAAAGTATCTCAATATTCTTTTAAGAGCAATATAATGAGATTCTCTAGGATCTGTTTGAAATCTTACACACAAACAAACACTAAGCAATATATCAGGTCTGTTTGCTGTTAGGTTTAACCTTCTTACCTGCTTCATCATTTGATAAGAGGTTTGAAGGATGCATAGGAGTTGACATAGGTTTAACCTTTTCTATTTTATACTTGACTAACAGTTCTTTAATATATTTCTGTTGATGAATAAAAATTCATTTTAATCAATTTAATCTCAAAATTTATAGATAAGCTCCTCGTATTTTAAAATTTTAAAAATAATTATTTAACATTATAGTGTTAATATATTACATCTTATTGTTAATAAGTACTCGTATATTGACTTTAACAAGTTAAAATTTAGTAATGTATGTCCTAAGATTTATCATATATTATAAATAGTCATTACCACATGAAAAGTCATTAGTTCGATATCTATCTAAATAAGGATTGTTATGGAAACATATGTTAATATTAAGGATTAATTTATAAATGTGGAGACTTATTTATTTTTTTTAAATGTTCCAAGTGGATGTATACCTTCATATTAAACCCATTACTATTATCATGGATGTAGAAAATACATAAAAGAAAAATTAAATAGGAGGATGAATCCCTTACTTGTTATGCTCATCATAACCTTTATACAAGCAATTAATAAAAATAACATTTTGTGATAGAGGATTATGTTAAGACATAAGTTTTTAAAAGGAATTTATATCATAGTAATTTTATAAAAAATATTGATTGTTAGAGGTAAAATCATTTAATTAAAGAATATATATTTTTAAATTTATCCCTCTATTAGTCCTTGTATGGCACATAAAAAGAGATGAATTGTGTATGTTCACCATTTTTTAACTTCTAAACTGATGAATGGTTATGGTAAATTCGTAAATGATAATTACATAGTAATTATTATAATAAATAAATTAGAGAAAGGAAAGAAAAACAAAACTAATTTGTAATGATTCAGCTAAACAATTATTGGTTTACATCCATTCCCTAAGCTCTACTTGAGAATTCGTCATCTTTTTCAATGGGTGAAGAATAACCCTTCAACATCTTTTTTGTCATGTGTCAAGATAAAGCCTTACAATCATCTTGCTTTACTACAAGAGCAAAGTAACTCTTTACAAATCTTGTTCAAAATTGAGAGGAATTCTCATAAATTATACCTCAAGTAATTTATTTTATTTCAAAAATTATACAACTCAAAAACTTCTTTTACTCATAATAATGAAAAAAAGCTTAATATGTGTAGTGCAATGCACATTTGTACTCTTTAGTCTCTTAAAACTTTGAGCAACTCTCTATTAGGCCTAACCAACATCATATAACTCATATATGGTCTATTTATAATCAAAACAATATAAAATAGTTATTAGAAAAAAAAATCTATTTGTTACAATAACTAGTAACAGTAGCATTGGTCGATCATTCTAACATATTGGTCTACCAATATTATCACAAACTCAAATTACATGTTTTCATGAAGATATTGGCTGATCATATTACCATATTTGTCAATCAACATTTATAAACTCTAACATTGGTTGCCCAAATCACCATATTGGCTAACCAAACTTCCTAGAACAAGTTTTTGAAAACTTTTCAAGTTCTTTCAAATATCAAAATACATTCCTTAAAAAAATTAGATTCAAAATCATTTTAAAAGTTCTCCAAAAGTTTGTGTAAAGAACAAAACAAAATTTTCTTGATCATGAAATGATTATGCATTTTGCCTATATACAAATCATCATGCAATGATTAAGTCTTTAATTCATTAAAATAGCCAAGATAAGGTTACAAGAAGGATTATAATAATTTTCTCAAGTACAAAAAAGATTGCAATAATTTTCTCTAGTTTTGATATGCTTGATTCCTCCTTATTCTTGATTCTTCACTTGAATTACATATGTAATCCATTTTGCTCATTTATTCATCCTTTGATTATCCAATTAATTTAGTTAACTTTTTGCTCACTTTACCAATTCCATTTAGCATGATCTTTAATATATTAACCTACTAATATTGCCATTGAAAAAAATATTAGTAATAATATATTTTATTATTGTCAAAACTACAAGTTAGAACTTAACTTAGTTTAATACTTTTTGACTTTTAATTTATAAAATTGACTCAATATTTTTTAGAATTTTGATATATCAATGTGTATGACTGGTAGAACCTAAAATGCTCTACTTAGTACAATAATCTAGTACAATATAAAGTAATTTTATATTGTTTTATAAGGTGTACTAGTCCGTACGGTGTAAAATTCATATCATTGATCACATATCTTTACGACATCTATATTTAATACAAAAAGTGGATGATAGAAAGTATTCCTCTTTATTTTAATAAGACAACTTTATTCTTTAATTCAATGAATTACAATCATTTTCTAGTTTGCTCTATTGTGTCCTAACTTAAAAAATCACAAATTTTACATGAAAATTTAGTTTTAATGAAAGTTTTACTTCGTGACCTAAAAATTATCATCATATAAAAAGTCATTAGTTCTATAGTTAATTTCTCTCTAAATAAGGATCATTATAAGAATATATGTTACCGTTAAGGATTAACTTATAGGGGTTTATTTATTTATTTTTAAATGTTAAAATTGGTTCTATACCTTCATATTAAGCTCATTACTGTTTTCATAGATTTAGAAAATACATAAAATAAAAATTAAAGAAGAGGATTAATCCCTTTAGTCGTTGTGCTCTTCGTAGCCTTTATACAAGCAATTAATTAAAAAAATTTGTGATAGAAGATTATGTTAAATAATGAGTGTCTTAAAGGAATTTATATCATAGTAATTTTATCTAAAATATTGGTGCGAATGAAATTCTAACACCTCAAATTACAATTTTGATTAAATCAAAACATAAAACTTATTAATTTTCTAATGATGCAACTATACTGAGTCAAACTCAAACCAAACTTTCTTTCCAAACCCTTGAAACAATGTGGAATCAAGAAATCTAACCCTTACTCCAAATTAGTGACGAATATCAAAGTTTGCAAGTTTTCGTGGAGCTAGAAAAGAGGACTCTCACCTTCCTTAAATAGCTGGGATATTAAAGATGTTAGTTTATGCCCTACAACCAATCATTTTGGTTATAGTTTAGTGACAATTTTTTAACGAAATTCCTTATCTTGTACATGTTTAGATGTATATGAAAAAGTCTATAATTATACATTGCAAACGAAATTATAATAAGATTATAATTATGAGATTTATATTCCATTTATGTATCTTCTCTAAATATTCCTAGTCATTATTCTATTAAGATTGGACATTAATAGAATGTAAAAAGACTAGCACATATTTTATTTTTCCTTATGAAAAAAATAGTCGATCTCATAGGCTAAAGTATAGAGATACTTAAAGAAACGTATGGGTGCTTGCTAGAGAACAAGTTCGTTGAATAGACCCGATATGAGAAATTCATTTGGAACATTACTTGTATGTCTATGAAATTCTCATTGTGATGATTGTATAAGTGATCCTTTGACTTAGGCCATCAAAGTTATCATGTATGGGGATTGTTATGTTTTGATACTACTTATGATATATTTAATCTTAGGTCGTTTAATCGGTAGTCATTGGATGTAGCATGAACTATATAGAGATAGTTGAGTAATCAAGATAGGAATTATCACCCTAAAGGAATTAGGGAGAATGTTTTGTTGTTTTCGATTAGTATTAATTCAAGAAATCGTTGGCCAAAGTGAAATGATGCTTTGTAAATAGTTTACAAATTTCATTAATTAAATCGATAGCTAATGGCGGAGAACTAATATAATTAGACTCAAAAATAGAGTAGACATTAATTTCATACTCTATGTCTAATCGGAACATTGTATGACGAAAGGATTGAATTATACGGAAAAATTATGCTTGGAAAGGATAGTCAAAACCACTTTGACATTCCTAAATATTTGGGTGGTCATGATGCGTTACTATACTCAAATCTTGATCTATGATTATAAATTTTTTAATTGAAGAATTAAAGATAAATTAATAGGAGTTTTAATTTATCTAATTTTAGTTATGAATTAAATTTAGATTTTATAATCATTGCCTAATATATTTGGGAATCTAATGGGATATAGAATGGGTTGAAGAGAGTGTAATCAAGTTGGACTTAATTGTAAAGTTTGAGAAACTTTATGATTAAGTGTGAGATATTTAATAAATATAAATCAATATGAGATATTGAATCTTATATAAGCATAATTGGTATTTAATTAGAACTATTTGTAATTCTAATTAAAGTTTAATTGAAATTAGAATTTAATTTCAATTAAATTACTAAAACGTCTAATCCTTATTTTAAGATCTATGGAGTTAACAGTTCTTACTTAACCCTCTCTGTAAGAGTTACAAAGTTCTCTCAACTCATTATGTGGATACCGTTAGAGGCCGGACATTTGTACGGATATGGTGGTTGTTGGACCCCGAACTTTTCTTGAAAATTTGAAATTATAAAATGAAATTAAATGAGGAAATATGGTATGCTTCTTTGTAATGAATGAAAAGTATAAATGAATTTATGAGCATTTGATGAAATGAAAGTCATTTGAGTTTCCTTGTGTTTTGCATATGTTTGATAAAAAGATGAGGTATTGTGTATTGTATTTGGATGTGGGAATTGGAGGATGGATGATTGAAGTGTTTGTGCAGGTGCAGTAAATTGTGTGGGTGTTTGAAGATTTTGGCTAGTGAAAATTTAGGAGAGATGCTGTCAAAATTTTCATAATGGGCAGAAACTTTGACTGTATTTTTGACCCTCTTAGAGTTTGAATTGGATTGGGAAGTCTTCTTGAAGATTGTGGTTCATGTTTAGAGCTTTCCATTGGTGTATAATATGTCACTTGTGGACTTAGGATTAAGAAGTTATAAGATTTGAAATGATGCAGTTACTGTTGAAAAGGGTATTATCTAGGCAGTATCTTTGGAAGGGTTTTTCACCTCTTTACAGATTAAATTGATTTTTTCATCCTTCATGAAAGATGTAGATTTTCTTTTATTCTTTCCATTGATGTATAATATGCCATTTTTGGGATTAGGAATAAAAAGTTATGGGGTTTAGAAAGATTCAGTTACTGTTTGAATGGTCATTTTATAGGCAGTAGCTTTGAAAGAGTTTCTACTTCCTTTAGAGACTAAATTGATTTTTGCATCCTTCATGAAAGTTATAGAGAACGGTTATAGCTTTTCAATGATGTATCATATGTTATTTTTGGTTGTGGAAAATGGAAGATATGAAATTTGTAAGTTTGGATGTTGTTATAGGATGACCATTTATCTGGCAGAAACTTTGATAGACAAATTAACCTAGTTAGAGGTTGAAATTGCATTTAATGTTTCATGAAAGTTGAATATTTTGTTTTGATCTTTACATTGATATAAAGTATAGAATTTTTGGATAATGGGATGAGAAGTTATGAATGTTAGAAATTGTATTACTGTTCAGGATGATAGTAATTGGACAGTAACTTTGACTAAATTTTTTATCTATATAGAGGTTGTTTTTGCTCTTAAAGTCTTCATGAAAGTTTTAGATTATGTTTTGATCTTTCCATTGATGTAAAAAATTTAAAAAAGCAAAGACCTAAAATGAAAGGATAAGGTTAGGGTGCCTCCCAACAAGCACTTGTTTAAGGTCACAAGCTTTGGAGCTTCAAGCTCCATCACCTCCATGTTGTGCATTTGAAATCCCCCAAAGTAGGCCTTAAGATGAGGTCCATTGACTTTAAACTCTTTCCTCGCCTTGGAACTTCTAATCTCCACTGTTCCATGGGGATATACCTATGTAACCTCTAAGGTACCTATCCATTTGGAGCATAACTTACTTGGAAAAGCTTCAGATGTGAATGATATAAAAGTACATTCTATCCCACCACGAATGTCTTCCTAGAGATGTTGTGGTCATGGAATGCCATAGTCTTTTCTTTCTAAATTCGAGCATTCTTAAATTCTTCATATCGCAACTCTTCGAGCTCCTATAACTGTAATCATCTGTGGGCACTAACAACTTCTAACTCCATATTACACTTCTTGATTGGCCAATAAGCCTTATCTTGCATCTCCATTGGATGGTGGCATGGCTTCCCAAAAACAAGCCTGATTGGTGACATCCTTATTGGAGTCTTGTATGCAGTCCTGTATGCCCATAAGGCATCGTTGACGTGCAAACTCCAATCCTTCCTACTAGGATTCACCGTCTTCTCTAATATGGACTTGATCTCTCGGTTGGACACCTCGGCTTGACCATTCGTCTAAGGGTAATAAGCAGTTGAGACTCGATGCATCACTTGATATTTCTTCAAAAGGGCCTCGATCGTCTGGCTGCAAAAGTGAGTCCCTTTGTTGTTGTTGATGGCTCACGGGACTCCAAACCTAGATAAAATGTTAGATTTCAAGAAATTTACAACCACTCAAGAATCATCAGTTTAGGTGGCTTTTGGTTCCACACATTTTGACATATGATCAATTGCAAGCAAAATATATTGAAATCTAAACGAGGGGGGAAGGGACCCATAATGTACATCCCCCAAACATAAAAAATCTCACAAATTAATATAGGGGTTTGAGGCATTTCCCCACGGGAACCTAACGTACCTATCCGTTGGCAGTTGTCCCAAGTCTTACAAAAATCATATGCATCTTGAAATAAAGATGGCCAATAAGACCCATATTCTAGAACCTTGCGAGTTGTCCGCTTTAGGCCAAAATGACCTCCATATGCATAAAAGTGACAAAATGCCAAAATAGAAAGAAATTATTTATCAAGTATGCACCATCTAATGACTTTATCCATATAAAATAAGCACAAGTAAGGATCATCCCATACATAAAATTTTATTTGGCTCTCCATCCTCTCCTTCTGTGCTTTAGTGAAACTTATAGGAAATTTATAAGAAACCAAGAAATTCACTATATCAGCATACCAAGGAGCTATCGATTGTACTGCATGCAGTTGTTCATTTGAAAAATCATCATTAATATGGCCTATGTCAACACCATGCTCCACTAAGTGGCTCAAACGATTGACTACTCTATTTTTCAAGCCTCTCTTATCCTTTATCTCCACATCAAACTCCTAAAGTAGGAGTATCCAATGTATGAGCCTCAGTTTTGCCTCCTTTGCCAATAGGTACTTTAAAGTTGCATGATCAGAATAAATAGTAATCTTAGTACCTAATAAATAAGACCTAAACTTATCCAAAGCAAAAACTACTGCACAAAGCTTTTTTTTTCTGTGGTGGTGTAATTTTCTTAGGCATCATTTAAATTCTTCGATACATAATAAATAGCATGAGGGATTTGCCCCACTCTCGAACCCAAAATTGCTCCAATGGCATGGTTGGAGGTGTCACACATAAGCTCAAATGGTAGACTCTAATCTAGAGGTTGTAAGATGGGTGCATTAACCAACTTCTCCTTTAGAGCATCAAACTCCTTTTTGCACTACTCATCAAAAACAAACTCTTTATCCTTCTGAAGCAACCTATATAATGGCTGTATAACCTTAGAAAAGTCCTAAATGAACCTACGATAAAACCCTACATGGATAACAAAAGATTGAACTTCCTACACAGAAGCAGGGTAAGGAAAAGAAGAAACAAGGTCTATCTGGGCTCTATCAACCTCAATACCCTTAGCAGAAACCACATATCTTATAACTATCCCTTGTTGCATCGTAAAATGACACTTTTTAGAATTAAGAACTAGGTTAGTTTCAAGACATCATTTAAGTACCAGAATGAGGTGATCCAAGCATTGTTCAAATGAATCCCAATGCACAATAAAGTCATCCATGAAAACTTCAATGATTTTCTCGAGATACTCAGAAAATATACTTACCATGCACCTTTGAAAGGTAGCAGGAGTATTACACAATCTAAAAGGAATCCTTACATAGGCAAAGGTGTCATATAGACATGTAAAAGTCATTTTCTCCTAGTCCTTCGAATCAATAACAACCTGAATAACCATCAAGAAAACAATAGTAAACACGACCAACAAGACATTCTAACATCTAATCAATAAAGGGTAGGGGAAATGGTCCTTTTTACTCATCGAGTTGAGTTTGCAATAATCCACGCAAACTTGCCATCCGTTTTACACCCGAGTCAGAACCATCTCTCCTCTCTCATTCTCCACAACTATAATACCTGACTTCTTAGGAACTACCTACAAAGGACTTTCCCACTTGCTGTCAAAGATGGGTTATATGATACCCACATCTAGCAACTTTATCACTTCCTTCTTCACTACCTCCATCATTGGTGGGTTGAGATGTCTTTGCACTTGATAAACTGGGTTAGTTCCTTCCTCAAGAAAAATCCTGTGCATGCATAAGGAAGGACTAATACCTTAAATGTCTTCAACTATCCATCCCAAAGTCGTCTTATACTCTCGCAACACACTAATGAGCTTTTCTTCTTGCACCTTTGTAAGATCACTTGCTATGATAACTAGAAGTGTGTTGTTAGTTCCTATATAAGCATACTTGAGGAGAGTTGGTAAGGGTTTCAACTCCACTTCTGGTGCCTACATAATAGAAGGTAACAACTGATTAGTACTAACAGGCAATTATTTCCAAAAGGACTTGTCTTAAGTGCCCAAATTGCTTCCTTTAGGTCCTCTCCAAACTCAAACTTGCTTTGCTAATAACTACACATCTTTTGCTCCAACGGGGTAGTCAAGGCCACTCCAAAGGGTCACCTGTACAAAGAAGAGACCAATGCTCCACCAATGTGTCAAGAATATGTACCTTGGTGACCGACTCATAATCTGATGGATAGCGCATGGCATTAAAGATATTGAAACGAATGACCTTGCCATCGAACTCCATAGTTAACACCCTACTGTGTCCATCAATTTTTATCTGAGATGTCTTCAAAAATGGCCTTCCTAATAAAATTATTAAAGGACTTATCCTATATATCTAACACATAAAAATCTGTAGGAAAAACAAGCTCGTTAACCTACACCAAAACATCATTAATAACCTCTTCAGGGTTTGTATTAAATCTATCAGCCAATTGAATGATAACATGGGTATCCTTTAATGAACCAAGATTAAAGGAATAACATTGATCGAAGCTCCTAAATCTAACATACATCTCTCATACCTCATGTTACTGATCTTACAAGAATGGTAAAAATACTTTGATCCTTGCATTTTGGCAATAGCTTCCTTTGTAAGGCTGCTGACATTTTGCCCCCACACTAATCTTCTTATCTCCCCTTAGCTTCCATTTATTGGTGCCTAGCTCCCTTAAAAATTTAGCATATCACAGAACTTGCTTAATTGCTTCCAACAGAGGGATATTTACTTCCACCTTGCGAAAGACCTCTAATATTTCCTTTTCCTTTTCCTGCTGCTTATTCTTTGCTAGCCTACTTGGAAATGGAACAAAAGGTGAATCATTAACAATAAGCTGTGAATCAGTTACTTCTTTTTCTTCTTTCTCCTTCTCCTTTCTTGGTCCTTGTACCTCCTTACCACTTCCCGAGGTAATGGCACAAGCATCTCTCTTGGGTTCCTTTCAAGTTGAATAGATAACCTTGTGGAACTTTGGGCCTGCAACCTCCCCATGACATCAACTAACTGCTAGACCTGATTTTCCAAATTCTTCAAACCACTTCTCGCTTCCTGCTAAAATTGAAGAGTGTTAGATGCTAAGCTCTTAACAATTTCCTCTAAGGGCATACCTCCAACTTGTTATTGTTGTGGTGGTTGTGGAGGTAGTGTCTTTGGCTGAAACTGTAGTTGACTCTGATAGAAACCTCATAATGTATGGAATCCTTATTGTTGTTGCTAATAATTAGGTTAGCATGCATTGGAGCTGCTTCCTTGTTGTGGGTTCCTATACCTAAAGATGGGATGATACTTCCACCCCGAATTGTAAGTGGGGAAAAAGGGTCATATCTCCTTTATTGTCCTTGAAACCCCCCAACTATATTGGCGTGTTATTTATCCTGCAAGGAGGGGCATGCATCTGTAGGATGGTCAGCTAATATACAAATACCACATGCCTTAGTAAGCCCCTTTCTTATCACTGCTTACTGCACTAAAGAAGTCAAATTTGGAACTTGCTATTCCAACTTAGAGATGGAGACCTTCTTCACCTGCTTTGTCAAAGAGGAAGCATTACTGTGATTGCCCCAATACTGGGAGTTCACTGCCATTATTGCTATCAAGTTCCTAGCATCATTCAGTGTCCTGTTTACCAACACTCCACCACTCGTAGCGTCTATCATATTCCTGCCTAAAGGAAGCAACCCTTCATATACATATTGAATTCATAACTAGTCACTTATCTGATGGTTTAGACAGCTATTATAGAGCTTATTAAAATGCTTCCAATACTCATGCAAAGACTCCCCTGTGTCTTTTCGAATGCCACAGATCTCCTTCTTGATGTTAACGGCTCTTGATGCAGGAAAGTACTTCTCTAAAAATTTCGGTTGCATTTGCTCCCATACGTTGACCGAGTTGATGGGTAAGTCATATAACCACTCCTTGGCTACATTTGCTAAGGTAAAGGGAAAATTCTTTAGCTTGAGTTGCTCCACTAAGACTTTTGCTGGCTTTATACTTGAGCATGCTATGTGAAACTCCTTTAAGAACTTGTTGAGATTGGTGATGTAGCTTGATCCTAGTGAGCTGGTGTCACAAAAACCTGTAAAAGTAGGCAATGCGCATATCAGTCCAGGTTTAATTTTAACTTTTGACTCATTATTCAGATAATTGATACAAAGTAGATTAGGGTTAAGAGAAGGAGCTGTAAGCTCCTTTAAGGTGTATTGATGAGGTTCCATAATCTCCTCTATTTCGTCTGAACTCAAGTCGACTTCTTCTTCAAAGGATAAGGAACGACCAATCTCAAGAATATTTGTATGGATTCCTCGCTCTCTTTGACAAAATCTGGCGTGACCTGTAATAGGAGAAAAAGAAAAAGGGTTAAGTGGAGAAAGTAACAATCCTCTATTTTCCTTAGAAAAGTTATGCAAAAGAATGTGTTTTGAGGAAATGTGGGACATGCAAACTAATGAAAGAATGAAAAAGAGATCAGCAAAAACAAAAATAAAGACAACACAAGAAATAACTATTAACACATGCCAACTCCTCAGCAACGGCGCCAAGGGGAGAGTTTTGTGTAAATAATAAGATGGACCAAAAACATTATTCATCACATCACTGAATAGCGAATAGAGAATAGAAAGCTTATGATAGAGAAGAGAGCTTGGAGGCGTAGCGAAGGGGTTTCGGCTAGGGATATATGAGTGGGGCTGAAGCATTTTTCCAAGAGAGACACATGGAGAGCTAGACATCTCGACTCCGATTCAAAGGTGACATCGATGCTCACGACCCAAGTTAAGTGTATTTCATATTTTGTTATTTCTTTCTCTCCTATTGAGTTGACTGTGTTATCCTAGGCATATGGATTTGGGTTACGTATGGATAATTGAATTTTCATTATTATTTGGTTATTTGTATATGAACCCATTACGTATTGTGAAAAGATAATTTTAATGCATTTATTGAATCGTTTATTTGCAAACCTATTGCTAGAATTTCGATATAATCTGTAATTGTTGTGTTGAAATTCATATGTAACTAATGATTCGTAATCATTAGGGATAAGATAACCTAGGTTAAATGACGCATCGTATATAGTTATTACCTAGACTAATCAGTTTTTCCAATTCGTAATGTCACTACCTAATTAAATCTAGAGATTGTATCCTATGTTATTTGATTGTTAGGTTTAATTAACGATCATATCTTGATTAAATAAAACCTACGAAAAATCTCAGGTTAATTATTAACCCATGATTAATAGTTACTAAGAGAGATTTGAGAATAACAAATCAATGAAATATGCTTAATTAAGGTGTATGCTGAAATTAAACCAAAGAACCGGGTCCCTACTAAATTCCCCACTTTTATCATTTTTTGCATGTTTTATTTAATTTGTTTTCATTAAGTTATTTTTATTTCATTTCTTATTTCAAAACCCACAACCCCCCTTTTTCCTAAACATCGATTAATTTCATTTTAATAACTTTACACAATCTCTCTGTGGGATTGACCTAGACTCATCACTGCTATATTAGTAGTCTAGTTGTTTTATTTTAACTAATGTTACGATGCGATGTCACTTTTGGCATTATTTTTAGGGAGTGTAGTGTTTTAGTTTTTTTTGTGATTTTAATTGGTGTTCTGTATGTATTTATTCGTAATTGGTTTCTTTTCAATTATTTAGTGATCTTTACTTTTTTCTGTTTCATGCTTCTGATAAAAATCTTTAAAAAAATCATGGATGGAAGTAATTTTTTCTTTAACTCTTACTATCAATCCTATAACAGATGTTACTGATCAACCTAACTTTGGTTATGGACGGGATAGTCAACAAAGTTACTTACATGATAGTTTGCAAGATGCACAACAATTCCTGTATAGACCAGAAGTTTCTTATCACGATTCAGGTCTGTCTTTGGACTACTATATCAAGACCTTTAATGCTAACGATCTTCAATTTCAGTAAGGTATGCAGCAGCTTTAAGAGAGTATACATCAAATCCAACAGGATATCCAACAATTCCAACAGGATGAAAGGTAATCTTGGTCTAGTTGTCAATATTTGAAGAGCCAACGTGACTCAAGTACGTCTCTAGATGAATTGCTTAACATTATGACTACTAACAATCTTCAAATTTAACAGAATATGCAGCACTTCCATCAAAATATGAAACAGTTGTTCAATAAGGTGTACAGCAATTCCGAAAGGATATTCTACAACTCCAGCAAAATGCATTGACTCGATGGGGAGACATCACTTATATGGAACTGTATAACAAAGAGGAGCAGTCATATCAACCTAAGGTGTACCTAATGGATGTTTATGTGGAAACTATGTAAAGTGATAAGGAGCTTGAGAATTTTGAGAGCAATTCTTAAGGAATTGCTTGTGTCGAAGAAGTTGAGGAGGAGCTCAAGGCAGAAAAGGCTATATCTTTTAGCTCAGGTGTAAATACTGAGTTCTATTTTGTTGTTGAGAATGAATCTTTACTTTTATCTAGCAAGTTAGGGGAATTAAACAAGGAAGAAAAAGGTGAAGAGACATTCGAGACCTTTAAAGAAAGCATAGACTCAGTAGAGATCGAAATTCTAAGGATAGGGAGGATGCTAAATGGGAATGACGATCAACTAAGGCCTTATCTGGAACGCGTGGATGTGGTGCTAACTGTAATACCTAAAGATCACAAATTTTGCACGTGAGGAGGAAACATAGAGTCGAGTTAACTACCCTAAACAAACGCACTTCTTAGGAGGCAACCCAAGGGAATTAAATTTCTTTTCTTTATATTTTTTATTTCCTTTTATATGCATGTGTGTTCTTTGTTGGTTTGTTTCTTGCTTGTTTTAAGTTTTCAATCAAAATAAGAGAGAATAAAATAACAAAATAAACATTTTATCTTTTATGTTGATTCTGGGATTATATAGTCATGATTAGAGTGCAAATTGACTAGATAATTTCGTAGCAACTTTAGCATGTATTTTACTCTTGTGATTGGTTGATCTGTATTGTCTTTAAAAGAGTAGTGACTAATGGTAGACAAAGTTGGTGAGATTTTGAGCCTCATTTGACTGACACATTCATATCAATCTCATTGTCTTTTGATAATGTGTGACCTTCATAACATGTACATCTTGATTTTGCGTTGAATTTTAATTTGAGACCACATTTTTATCACATACATTAACATACATATGATTAGGCATTCTTTGCTTTTTCGAACTATATTAGCCAAATAGCCTACCCATTATATGATTTTCCTTTTTGATAAGCCCCTTTTGAGCTATATACCTTTATTTTTGTATAAACCACATTTTATGCTTTTAAACTTAACAAAATGTCTTACCCAAGTCATAAAGCTAGTGGAGCATTTGTGATTGGTGAGTCTATGCATGTACAAAAGTGTAAGTGTAAAGGGAGTACATATGTGTGGGTTGGTTAATTTTGGTATGTTTGTTATATCTTATCATTAAAATTCCTATGTTAATGTAGTTTCTTTTAATGTTTAAAAAAGAGGGGGAAAGAAAGAAAGAAAAGAGAACAACAAAAGATAAAAAGATAAGGAATTAAAAATTTTTGAATAAATTTTTCAAGAAGGAAGTGCATATGAGTTTGCGAAGTTATTCATAATTAATGCATCAGCCTAGAGTTGTAATGAATGTGTTATTTAAGTATGTTAAATATGAGGTAGATGTTAGTTTGGAAGGTTCACTCTTGTGGTTTCAATGTATTGTTGCCATACATTGTATGAGTGATTCCTTCAAATTGGTATATGCTTCATGTGGTTTGTGTATGAGAGCTAAATGGGGTTGTGACATATAAATGTTGCATTCCTCACAGCTAATAGTACCCAGTTTTTGATGAGTATTACTTTGTTTCACTAGCTTAATTGCTTTCATGCTACTTGACCTAAATACATCTCACCTTACCTTTGCCCACATAACAACTCTAAAAATTCCTTTGATTCATGAGTTTGCATGTGAACATTAGTGGTGGAGAAATGAAACGATATGTGAAGTTGTGGATTGTCATGATCATGAATGGTGTTGAGTGTACCTGTGGATATATTTTAGTTAAACACATTTTTCGAGTCCACCATTAGATTGCTCAGTTTTTAAAGATGATGAATGTTAATTGATCAGAGTAAAAGCTTAGAATGTTGACTTCTTTGCTATGATTTTTGAAAGTTATTCATCTTTGCCTATGATTATATATTCTTAGAACCATATGAGAATTGAGTAAATGTTTTTAGGTCTTTGAGCTTAATTTTGATGTTTTGCACAAGGACAGACAAAAGCTAAGAGCGAGGAAAATGGATATGTACTTAACTGATTATGAATTTATTCGATAACACTTAGTGATTAATGACATGAAATTGCTTAAGATACTTACTTTAACTCATAAGTGATTTTAGGAACAATTTGGAAGCAAAGAATTTAAAGTGAGACAAAAGCATAATATTTGGGCCATTTTTTGAAGATTAATTTTTACTTGTCTTCGTGGAGTAAGAATGATAAATATTGGAGTAAGTAAAGACAAGAAAATTAAGATGATGAAGCAATATAACTCACGACTACTGTGCATGGAAATTATTTTTGCATGCAGTAATGTGAATTTAATACAGTGAATTTAATGGAAAGCATCTTGGAATTATGGTAAAACAAAGATGGCAGCCAACTGGAGGACAAGCAAAAAATGGAGAAAAACATAATAGCTAGACCTTGGGACAACCCATGCACGTGAAATTAATGGATGGTTGGACGGAGCAAAATGGCAATGCAAGAGGAAGAAAATGCCAGCACACAACAAACCATGCCAAGACCAAAAATGCATAGCAATGTCCAAAAATTGATAGGTGCTTAATTGATTATGAATTTATTTCATAACACTTAGTGATTAATGACATAAAATTGCTTAAGATACTTACTTTGACTCATATGTGATTATAGGCACAAATTTGAAAGCAAATAAGTTATAGTGAGTCAAAAGCATAATATTTAGGGCATTTTTTGAAGATTAATTTTTACTTGTCTTTATGGAATAAGAATGAGAAATATTGGAGAAAGTAAAGAAAATAAAATTAAAAAGATGGAGCAATATAGCTCATGATTGTTGTGCATGGAAGTTGCATGCAATAACGTGAATTTAATAGAGTGAATTTAATGGAAAGTATCTTGGAATTATTAAAAACAAAGATGGAAGCTAGTAGGAGGACAAGTAACAAATGGAGCAAAATGTAGCAGCTGGACCAACTTTTACAAACAATTTAGTAGATGGGACAGCCCATGCACGCGAAATTACAAAATGGCTAGGAGGAGCAAAACAATAATGCAAGATAAAGAAAATGCCAGCACAAAGTAAACTTTGTTAAGATTAAAAACGCGCAATGACATCCCAAAAGAAAATGTTGTAGCTCTCTCTTCCTCTCTTCTCTTCGCTGCTACTATTCTCTTTACCCTGTTTATTTTTGGTCCACCTTTACTATTCACACTACTCGTTACTGTGCGTTTTTGTTAAAACGCATCTGCACTGCATATTTAACGTCTACATTTCAAACGACTGCATTTCACCTTTTACCTTATCCTCCTGCACTACGTTTTGGTTCATGCCTCTAGCTACTATTTTTTCATTTCTAATCAATGTGTTGAGTGCATGAAGCACAAACATGTTGCTTACATGTTAGCCCAACTTTGTTGTCTTCTTCTGTTGACGTTTTTTTTCTCACTGTGCTACTATTTTCTGCTCCTTGTCTCCCAACTGGTGCCTTGAGGTTGTGGTCTTTTTCTTCTGCCCTATCCCACTCTATTGTTCCTCTTTTTACCATGAATGACTATTTTATGTTAAACACAAACCATTGCATGCGTTTGCTGGCTTTGTCTTGACTCTCCTTACGCTACTGCGCCTCCTATTCTCATTTTCTATTTAATTCTTAGACCATATTACTGTTCACTTACCTTGTACTATACTTGATGTGAAAAATTAATATTTGGTTCAATTTACTATTCATGCTTTGTTCACGCCTCACTTGTTGGACACCCTACCCTCACAAGACACATGCCCGACTTCTTAAATGACATTTAAACACGCATCCTATAAGGGTGGAGTGCTCACACCAGTCAGTCACTAAAATCAAACTCATTCTTTCAACTTCAGAATAGATTTTAGAAATCTTCGAATTAGAATTTCAAAATGACTTCTATAAACAATTGTAACTTAATGTCTCTAGTTTATTTTGAATAAAGAATCACCTCATTCAGAGCTCTACAAATCAAAATATCATTAAAATACAGAAGTATGTTTAGTATAATATCCAATTCATACTCTTCAGACATGTTTTGGTACAAAAGGCATAATTTTCTCTAGATATATTGGATTAAGGTCACTCCAGGATGGTTTTCAAGAGTACTTCAAGATCTACAACTTCCATGAAGACCCTGAAGAGAGATTTGCCTTTAAAAAGTGTCAAATTTATAAATTAAAAATCCCTTAGGAAAAAGTGTTCGCTGAGGTGAAAAACAATACCTTTCGAGAAAAATTCGTTGCGGCCAACTTTTGGCTTCACTGTGGTGAAACTACCTTCTAGAAAAGTTCACCGATGGAGAACTCTGAAAATTAGACAGAAAATCTGTCAAGGATAGTTTTGCAGACTCCCAACACCCATCATCATGTAATGACCATAACTTTCTCATTAGAAGTCCAAAAATTACAAACTATATACCATTGGAAAGCTAAGAGGATAAGCTACAACTTATATGATTCAATTTTGTCTAAATCTGTCTGGATCAAGGCTATTTTCCCCTTGAAGTTAGAACACACTTTTTACCCTTATAAAAAACTTGAAAAAATGCAATATACAAACTTTGAGAAATCATGAGCAAGACACAATCATTTTTCATTAACATCATAAGATGAGAGTTTTAGAAATATTTAATGGGCATTTCAATCCACAATACATCATAATCTAAAAATACATAGTTTACATGAAGTAGAATTGCTCAAAATGCGACTAAAGCCTTGTTTTGCAAAAACTAGCTTAAAATACAAAATAAGCAGAACTCAGAGCAATGCCTTTATACTCGATCACTCGATCTCTTACTCATCACCTGAAGATGGGGAGGAATGGGGGTGAGCTTAAAGCTTGTGGGTAATAGTTTTATAATCGATAACAAGCAAAAACCATTGAATTATTCATTTCCTTTGTAAAAATTCACATTGAATTATAAAGCACATGTTTTCTAGATTCTCATTTATCAAAAAATTCATAAGCAACATAAATCACGCATTCATCAAACTTGTCAACACATAAGCATATCAAAATATTTTGGGTGGGTCTAAAACAGAATGTACTACACTTTTCCATATAATGGTCCTATATAGTCGTGAATAGAACGTACTATCGCAATCCCACTTAATGGTCTTCCGTGGTCGTGAACTTAGGGGAGTCTATAAAGGAGCTCCATGCCACTAAGAGGCAGGCGGGAGAAGCCTTTTGTCCAAGTGCACTTGACTTAACTTAGGGGACCACTATAAACCTACATAATCATGCATTTCACATTTTGTAAACATATTACTCAAACTAGCACAATTCCGAAACGTGATTCATAACCATAATATCTTTTCAAAAATTATTTTCATATTCTTTCCAAAATCATTTCCATCGTTCATTTCATAAATCAATTACACAATTCATATACAAATATGTAATACGTTCTTAAAGCATTTAAAAAGGCAATAAATGCATGTGAATAAAGTAGTTGTAAATTATTTATTTCTATTTCTTAAAAGGAACATTTATAGCTTATTACTTAATTATAACAATATAACCCACCTTGAATTCTTTGCTTATAACTTGCTCAAATGTGGCTCTCCTCTTACTCCCCTTATCTTTCTTGATTCCCTTTTCATAGGCAAAATCCCAAATTCAATAAGGTTGCAAAATTGAAAACCCACAAAGCATATTCAATAAAGTTTATCCTAGAATACATAAACTCATGCATTTACTAAACTCCATGGACTAAAACCTTTCCAAAAATCCAAAGAATTCAAAATGTACTTACCTTAAATCTTCACCAAATAATGAGTTTCTTAGCTTAAAAGAAAGCTCTTTTCTTCCTCGACCTTTTTCTCTTCTTGAACAATTTCAAAATCTCTCTTGAAGGCTAAGAAAAATTGAAACCTAGTTGATTTTCTCTTCTTTCCCCTCAAACCACCGAAACTCTCTTCCTCTCCCTTTCTCATTCACGTTTTTTTCTTCTTCAATTGCATGACACCCTTGTTTCTTCCTTTAATACCCTTAATGAGTGTGAAATGTTCCTTTTACCCTTTCCTTTATACCTTATGTCTTTTAACCTTAAGTGATCTTCCAAAAATGCCCTTCAACATTCTTACTGCTTTAATGCAACTAAACCATATAATAAAATCCTACTAACATTAACATAATAATTAAACTCCAAAACTTAATCTATCAAAACCTCATAATTTATTTAAATCATACTTAATTAAAGAAGAATTTTTGGGGCTAACATTTCTTCCCCTCTTAAAAGAATTTCGTCCTCAAAATTCTTACCTGAGTCATTGAAGAGGTGTGATATACTTCTCCTTTATGGCTTCCAAGGGCTCCCACGTGGCCTCTTCCACATAATAGTTTCTTCATAGGACTTTGACTAACTAAACTGTCTTGTTCTTGAGGACCATTTCCTTAGTGTCCAAAATCTCCACTAGAGTTTTCTCATATGTCAGATCATCTCTTAACTGAACCTCAGTGGTTTGAATGATGTGAGAGGGATATGATCTATGCCTCCTCAACATGGAAACATGAAAGACATCATGTATCCGTGACAATTCTAGTGGCAGCGCCAACGTATAGGCTCCAATTCTCTCAAGAATCTCATAAGGACCCACATATCTTAGGCTCAACGTACCTTTCTTGCCAAACCTCATGACTCCTTTCCAAGGAGATGTCTTAAGGAAGACTTTCTCACCAACTTTATATTCTATCTCCTTACAGTGCGCATCAGTATAGCTTTTCATTCTATCTTGAGATGCTTTAAGCCTGTGCTTAACTAGATTGAGCTTGTCAACTATCATCTGGGGTAACTCTGGTCCCACTAATCTCTTTTCTCCTTCTTCATCCCAGCATATAGGAGTTCTACATCTCCTCCTATACAAGGCAAGAGAGGCCGCAGTTGCAAGCTCTAAGGAGAGCAAAAACAATGGGAACCAGGCCAGTCACTGAGGTGGGCAATTCTATAACAACGAGGAAGGTTATTTATCTAGGAAGACTAAAGGGTTAAGCACAAGCCAGGGTGTTCGCCATGACCAAAGAGGAAGCTGCAGCCGCACCTAAATTTGTCACAGGTATGGCTTAATTATTTAATTCTGAAGTATATGTCTTGATTGATTCTAGCTCCACACATTCATTTGTTTCTACAAGCATGATTTTACATAATGTGAATTTGGTACCATTGGATAGTCCTTTGATTGTTAGCACTCCTTTAAGGAGGAAGGTGATAATAAGTCAAGTATATAGAGATTGTGAATTGGTTATTAAAGGTGCTAGACTGGTAGTAGACTTATTGCCTCTAGAGCTGAAGGGTCTAGATGTTATATTAGGTATGGATGCCATAGATAAATATTATGCAAAGTTAGACTGTAGTCTCAAAGAGGTAGAGTTTGTCTTTGGCAATATAGAGAAGGTGACTTTTAAAGGAGGCAGAAGAATGCCATCACCTAGAATGATTTCATCTTTGTTAGTTGACAGGATGATGAAAATAGGGTATGAAGCCTTTTCGACACACATCATGGATACCGATATGAATGAAGGGAAGTTAGAAGATGTTCTGAATGTGGGGGTTCCAAACGTGTTTTTGGAGGACTTACATGGTTTGCCACCAGTGAGTAAAATTAAGTTTGCCATCGACTTAATTCCCGGTACTGCACCTATTTCTATACCACTATATAGAATGGCTTTAGCTGAGCTTAAGGAATAGTTGGAAGAGCTGTTAGAGAAGGGGTATATAAGGCCAAGTTCGTTGCCATAGGGAGCACCTATTCTATTTGTTAAGAAGAAGGATGGGACATGGCATATGTGTATTGATTATCGGAGACTCAATAAGGTGACCATTAAGAACAAGTATCCTCTCCCACGAGTAGATGATTTGTTTAACCAGTTGCAAGGGGCACGTGTCTTTTCTAAAATTAATCTCAGGTCAGGCTATCATTAGCTTAGAATTAGAGAGTCTGATGTAAACAAGACAGCCTTTAAGTCTCATTATAGACATTATGAGCTCCTAGTCATGCCATTTGGATTGACTAATGCTCCAACTAGATTCATGGATCTTATGAATAGGGTCTTCAGGGAGTATCTGGATCAGTTTGTCATAGTGTTTATCGATGACATTTTGGTTCATTCTAGGAGAGAAGAAGAACTTAAGGAACATCTCATAATAGTGTTACAAACACTAAAGAAAAAGGAGATTTATGCTAAGTTCAGCAAGTTTGAGTTTTGGCTTTATGAGGTGATCTTCCTTGGACATGTGATTTCAAAGGATGGGGTACATATTGATCCGAGGAAAATTAAAGCAGTGGTGAATTGGTATGCACCAAAGACAGTGGCAGAAGTGAGGAGTTTTCTTGGTTTGGCAGGTTATTATAGGAGGTTCATTGAAGGATTCTCTATGATAGCTGCACCACTAACCAGGTTATTAAGGAAGAACTAGAAGTTTAACTAGAGTGATGAATGTCAGAAAAGCTTCGAGGAGCTTAAACATAGATTGACAATTGCTCCAATCCTAACTTTACCTATGGGAGATGAGGGTTATACAATTTACAGTGATACTTTAAGAAAGGGTTTAGGTTATGTGTTGATGTAGGGAGATAAAGTAATAGCTTATGCCTCATGACAACTAAAGCCTTATGAGTTGAATTACCCGACTCATGATCTAGAATTAGTAGCAGTGATTTTTGCTTTGAAGATTTGGAGATATTATATGTATGGAGTTCAGATGAAGAATTTTATAGATTATAAAAGTCTCAAGTACTTACTGAGCCAGCAAAAGTTAAATTTGAGACAGAGAAGGTGGTTGGAGTTGCTAAAGGATTATGACTTGCTGATTGAATACCATCTAGGAAAGGCAAATGTAGTAGCGGATGCCTTGAGTAGGAAATCCTCCATAACCCATGTTCAGATAGTTTATCTACCGTTGTTGACAGAGATGGCTAGGCTTAAAATCAGCTTGAAATAGGAGGAGCCTGATTGTATCATTGCAGATTTCAGATTGAGACCGATACTTAGGGAGAAGGTTAAGGAGTTTCAAGCATAAGAAGTAGAATTGAGCAAGTTCCGAGAAGAACTTTAGAATGGCAAGAAATCTAAATTAGTAAGGAAGGATGATGGACTTATGGTTGTAGGAAACAAACTTTGTATTCCGAATGTCAAGGTGGTAAAGGATGAGATACTTGAAGAGGCATGCAATGTGCCTTATGCCATGCACCCAGGTAGTAGCAGAATGTATAGAGATTTGAAATAGCATTTCTGGTGGAAAGACATGAAGAAGGATGTAGTAAAATAAGCAAGTAAGTGTCTAATGTGTCAGTAAGTCAAAGTTGAACACTAGGTACCGTCAGGCAAGTTAAGGTCATTCTCCATTCCTGAGTGGAAGTAGCAAAGGGTGACTATGGATTTTTTGATAGGTTTGCCTAAGACTAGTTGGAAGCATGATGCTAAATGGGTTATTGTTGATCATTTGACAAAGTCAGCCCACTTTCTAGCAATTAAGTAGACTAATTCTCTGAATGTACTAGCAAAGAAATATATAGATGAGATAGTGAGGTTACATGGGATTCCAGATTCTATAGTTTTTGACAAACCCTCAATTCACTGCGAGATTTGGGAAAGTATGCAAGAAGTTTTAGGGACCAAGTTACATTTTAGTACTGCTTTTCATCCTTAAACAGATGGCCAATCTGAGAGGGCCATTAGGACCATTGAAGGAATGCTCAGGGCATGTGTGATGGATTTCAAAGGTACCCATTTGACACTTATACTGAATTGAATAAACTTTCCTTTAGATGTTAGATCAAATTATAACACCAAAAAACCAAGAAAACTCCACTAAAACTGAGCCCCACTTATAGCCAAATAACCAGCCCATTCCAACCATCTTTTAAGCCTAAATTCATATCACCTAAAAATTCACCATCACCATACACCCTAAAAGTTCTATACACACCTAGTTACTCTCAAACCCAAAACCAAGCTTTGATTCTTTAAACGTCAAGGGTATGGGCATTTTCAGTCCGAGTGCCCAAATAGGAAAGTTATGACCTTGAAGGAGATATAAGAGATGAATAATAAGGTTGAAGAATATGTCCTTTTTAGGGATGAAGAGCATGAGGAGGAAAATGGTAGTGATGAAACAATTGTGGCTAGTGGAGAGGAAATAGAGGCAGAATTGTTAGTTTTGCTTAGAATTCTTAATAGTGAAAATGGAGGTAAAGGTTGGAAGAGAAAAACAAAAAGTGATGAAGAATAGGCTTGAAGGTGATCAGAATTGGCTTTGATGCGAGACTGGTGAGTTAGGCCAGGTTTTCTAAAGACATGACTAGATGGGATGTTGATTGGCAATGGTTGAGAAAACTGAGAATTTTGAATAAGTTATGAATCAAACTGGGTAAAATATCCTTCCAGAGATTTTTAGTTTAGGATGTGAACAATATAATAGCTTTAGAATCACCTCAATCGAACAATTGCACAAAAAGTTATGACATTTCTTGAAAAACTAGTTGGGCAGAATCTAGTAATCACATAAACGAAACAAACACAATTTGAGTATTTTCGGAAAACACACAAGCCCAGATTATTTTCAGAGAAACAATCAAGCCCTTGATATATGATCTGCCAATTTTGAGAGAGGAATCTTACAAATTTTCATAACCTTTTTCTGGATTAATTCAAAATAGGAAAGAAAACAAACTAAAATAGGAAAGTTTGGACAGCAACATAACTCAACTTCTCAACTTCCTAAAATAATGATAATTAAGACAGTCAAAATAGGAAAATGAACACATATTAATGCCTTAATCAGTTGAAATGAAAAGGCTAATAAAACAAGTCAAAACAAACCAAATATAGTCTTAAAACCAAAACATTAATTTGGACCATTATTAAAACAAAAATTAAAGCTGGACCAAGTTGAGACTTCACTTCTGGCCAAACTTCCTATCACACCTTGGCTACAAGTTAGGCTTTAGGAATTGCATCTTGGTCTTCATAAATCAGGACCTTAAAGTCCCCAAAAGGTTTCAATAAGGCTTGATATTTTAGGAACAAGTTTAACCAATTAGCTCTTCACAAACCTGATCATCTGGACCAAGTGAAGCTTCAGGAATTTATGGACCATTTTCTTCAATTAATCCCATGGCTTGTAAGTCTTGAATTACTAGTCTTGATGGTCCTCCATCAGGATGTCGTGGGGTTGGAATTTTGATTCCAACACTTTCGCTGCCTTGACATGTATGCATTGTATGGATCCATGGCTCTCTAACACTTTTATTTCCACATCAAACTCTTGTAACAACAAAATATACCTAAGTAACCTCGATTTTCCATGCATTTTGGTCAAAAGATATCTAAGAGTTGCATGATCAAAATGGATTATAACTTTTGACCTAACAAATAAGATCTGAATTTTTCCAATGCAAAAACCACCGCTAACAATTCTTTCTCAATGGTTATGTAATTTACTGGTGCATTACTCAAAGTTAAGCTAGCATAATAAATCACATGTATAGATTTCTCAACTTTTTGGCCCAAAATAGCTCCAATAGAAAAATGTGACGCATCACACATAATTTCAAAAGGCAAAGATCCAATCAGGCGCTACAACAATCGATGCAGAGATTAATTTTTCTTTGAGAACATTAAAGGAATTAATGCATGACTCATTAAAATCAAAATGGACATCTTTTGCTAACAGTTGGCATAAAGGATGACTTATCTTAGAAAATCTTTAATAAACCTCCTATAAAATCTAGCATGTCCTAGCACAGTGGTGGAAGATTTTCTATAACTTCAATTTTAGCCTTATCAACCTCAATTCCCTTACATAACGTGACCTAGGATTGTCCCTTGTTTCACCATAAAATGACTCTTTTCCCAACTTAAACTCAAGTTGCATTCAATACATCTTTCAAGTACTCAAGTCAACTTATTTAGACAATCATCAAAAGAAGCACCAAAGATTGAGAAAGCATGCGTAAATACCTCGATAAAGTCCTTAATCTTGTCTGAAAATGAAAAACATGCACCTTTCAAATGTTACTAGCTCATTACACATCCCAAATGACATCCTCCTAAAGGAGAACGTTCCAAATGAACAAGTAAATGTCATTTTTGTAAGGCCCCATGATTGAGCCAAATTTATACTATAAATTGGCCCTAATTTCTTAAGTGATTATGCACTTGTTGACTCCTAATTCATGA
>JAOTIZ010000201.1:13109444-13138745 GCA_027123425.1 Erythroxylum panamense | reverse complement strand
TTATTGTTATTCGTGATTAATTTGAAATTGTTATTATTATTCTAAGTTAATTTTTTAACTAATACAAACCATTCATAGTAAAAGTATCAATGAATTACATATTTCTAATCATATTAAGGATCAAGGGCATATTCGTCATTTGCATTATATTTGTTCTCTGTCCCCTGCAACCAAACACATATTATGTCCTCAAGATAGAGACAGTTTTCTCTGTTCTGTCAACCACAACCAAACACCCCCTGTTTCTAGTTTCTGTTCCGTTCTGTCATGTTCTGTTCTGTCTATAGCTACTAGAAACAGCAACCAAACGCAGCGTAAAAGCGGTGAGTTTTACATATAATTAATGGACTCATTTTTTTTTCAATAAAAAAGTCATATTAGTAAAAATGGATCTCACTAATAAGCAAAATTAAAAAAAAAGCCTCGTATGTGACGTGACATTTATAACCTAAGCTAGATTTTCTGCTCACATATATATAGTTTGTTTTAATTGTCTTGTAAATAATGAGGTTCAACTCGACTAGTGTCAATGGGTATGAAATACAATTTTGGAATTAATACTAATATTCTTTAACTTATCAAAAATGATCCATCAAAATTTTGATTTCTTTTAAATGGTCAAATTAACAGACAAGAGTAGCGCACACTATTTTCTTCCACAATTTTCACAAATAGGTCAGTCAATTTCCAAAACCCTAAACCAAAAGCCCAACCCTTTCGTCTCTGTTTATATTTATATGCCCCATGCCCTCCACCTTCGCCAGCGGAGCCTGACTGTTCCTGATCCACCCCCATGGCAGATTCATCTTCTCTGGATTCTCTCATTTCCATTTCGACCTCTGTCTCCACTCCGTCCACCAAGATTCGCCGCCGCATCTTCCGCCATGACATCCCTTCTATCCTCTCCAATTCAGGCCTGTCATCACTTCTCACTTAATTCTGATCTTCAAAATTTCATTCCATAACTTTGCTTGGCTATATTGTATGCTTTTGTATTTTCTATAATTCTGTGATTTGTCTACTCTAACTGTGACAAGTCCAATGACTGTTTTGATACTGAATTTGTAGTGTGGTTGTGAAATTCCCGCTATCATTTGGGCATTCTTTGTCCCAGGGTTTCGTATAAAACGAGAAGTTTTGAATTTTCATATATTGATCTTGCATACTTGTAACACTAAGGTTTGAGCCAATTCAGTTGTCTTGTCCCCAAGGAGTTGTACCTTGCTATGAAACGTAGCTAATAATACCTTATTCATCCACATTGATATCAAGCTCAAACACATTAGTTTGCTAAAATCAACATGGAGGTATATATGGTCACCGCCAATTTTGATCATATACCCTACTACTGTTACCTTCTTCACCGGACTTCTGCCTCCACCATTTTTGCATGTCCGTCTTGCTTAAGTTACATTTAGTTGGAAATATACAGAACTATCGATTTGCTGGGCCCATTATTTAAAAAAATTTATTGGCCAATTGAACATTTTCAGCCCTAAGAAAAAGGCCACGCATTTGAGGCGTATCATTTGCACTTTGTTTGGAGACAAATGGAAAATGAATGGGAAGAACATTATGTGTAAGAAATATAGAATAAAGAAAACAACTTCCCTATTATTGTTAAATAGAAGAAACTAGCTTTAGTTTGTTTGGGAAGTCAATGAGGTACTGAGAAACAAAAAATTATTAGAACTAACATGACTTAGTCATTGAAATTCTTGGCATATAATAATGTAGTACACAAATCTCATATTTTTCTTACCTTTCTTACCATCTTCGAGCAGTTTTGAAGTGTGATTTGGAAAGTAAAATTTTGCTCCTTCTTTCTTTTCCATTTTTTTCTTTTTTTATATTCGTGATAAGGGTTCTTCATATTTTCTTTTCTTTCTAATATTTCTTGAATTTCTTTAAAAGAGAACAACTCTCTGATCTGAATAAGTATGATGCAGAAATTTGTGACGGGAAATTAATAGATTGGCAAGACAGTGACTTGGATAAACATGTAATTTGGGCCAAGGAAGGATTAGACCTGCAACTTTATCTCTCTAAAACCATATGATAAATCATCATGAATATTACTTCATCTAGTCGTTTAGCATTGTCTAATTTGTATAAACTTGTCCAAACTATCTTTTTATAGGTGCAATAGAATGTTTTCATCGAGCTTTGGTTATGTTTTTGTTGAATGATTGCCCTCTTGATATGTAGGTGACAATGTAAATCAAAGTGGAGCAACTCTATTTCTTGTATTTGTTTTATATTTTTGATACAGCTCATCCACCCAATCTTTCTTTTTTCTAAAGTATCTCAGAATTTGAACGTTGCAGAGATGGTTGCTGATATGGCATCATTGTTGGTAGATATGGTTTTCAAAACATTGAATATATATGATGATCGTGGGTCAAGGAAAGCTGTTGACGATGTGATTATAAAAGTTTTACAAGAGGTCACATTCATGAAAAGTTTTGCAGCAGCCCTTGTACAGACCATGGAAAAGCAGTTGAAATTGCATTCTCATGTGGGCTGTTATAGAGTTTTGGTGTGGTCGTGTCTTCTTTTAAGTAATAGTCAATTTGCTTCAGTTTCAAAGAATGCAGTATGCAGAGTAGCTGCAGCTCAGGCATATATGCTTCATGCTGTTATGAAAAGATCTTTACGTGAGCAAAGAACCTGCAAACGCTTATTTTTTCACTTGTTTTCACAGGTTTGGAATTTATGAAGTTTTAAGTTCTTAAAGCCAGTGTTATTATGCTTTTTCCAATTTGATAAACTAAGTGTGTTGCTATCTCCCCAGTCACCAAACATTTACTATATCTACATAGAGGATTTAAAGGATGCGCGGATTCCATTTAAAGATTGCCCAGAGTTGATGCAGCTGATGTTGGAATTTTCAAGTGTATCACCTTCTTTTGAGCAATGCAAGGTTAAAAGCTATGCTATATGGACTAGGATATTGTATTTGATTTCTCTTTGACGATAATGCATTTTACATCTTTCTTCCTGGGCGTTGACACTATTCTTTGCATTGTGCAGCAAGTATTCCTAGACATCTATGTTAAATCTGTGCTAAATACTCGAGAAAAACCGTCAAAGGAGCTTAGTGAATCATTTCATCCGTTGTTCAAGACTATGCTGTATGATGATTTTCACAATGTTGTAGTTCCCTCTTCAGTGAAAATGCTAAAGCGCAACCCTGAGATTTCATTGGACACAGTTGGAATTCTTTTGAAGTCTGTCAATCTTGATTTGAGCAGGTATGCAATCGAATTTCTTTCACTTGTGTCATCTCAGGTTCGACATACGGATGAAGGTAGAAAAAATGGGGCATTGGCTATAGTACAGTGCTTGAGCAAGAAAACTAGTAATCCTGATGCTTTTGAAGCAATGTTCAATGCTGTGAAAGCTGTAATTGGAGGTCTGTGGTTGCTTCCCATACTTTCCTTATAGTGGTTTGTCTTGCTATTTATAGTGTTTGATCTTTGATTAACAAACATGTGGTTGATCAGGTTCAGAAGGAAGACTTCAATTTCCTTACCAGAGAATTGGCATGTTTAATACTCTACAAGAGTTGTCACATGCTCCAGAAGGAAAGTATATACAGAGTTTATGCCGTACCGTTTGTGGTTTTTTGTTAACATGCTACAAGGATGAGGGTAATTTTTTTATTGATGATCCCCTTATTGTTGTTGATTATGATGCTGTTTTAGGTTACCCATGATAATAATAGCGATCATCTCTTGTGATTACCTATTGTCTTTTTATTTTTATTTACTAATGATGGGGTTGATCAATATGTGTGTATTGAATTCTAGGAAATGAAGAGGTTAAACTTGCAATTGTGTCAGCTCTTGCATGTTGGGTAGTGAGATCTGCTAATGCTGTTCAACAGGAGATAGTTTCCTTTTTTGCTTCTGGCCTAAAGGAGAAGGAGATTTTAAGAAGGGGACATCTTCGTTGCCTGCGGATTATATCCAGAAATGCGGATGCTGTTTTACAGGTGACTTTGCTGAAGTAAAATCTCTTCCATTTTGAGTGTTCACAGTTGATTTGATTATCAGCTGATTTTTTACAAGTTTAATCAGATCTATGAGTTGTATGCTTCAGTTATCCTCTTTGCTTGGGCTCCTTATTCAACTTGTTAAAACTGGCTTCACCAAAAGTGCACAGCGTCTGGATGGCATATATGCATTGCTTCTCGTTGGGAAGATTGCATCTACTGATATTAAAGCAGGTTTAATGTTCTCTACTTGTTTCCTTGTCACTGTTCTTTTGTTCATGTGCCTGCCCTTCGTTAAGGATTGCGAGACTGAACCAGCAGCCTCACTCTTTTAATTATTAGTTGAAAGATTTAACCGTGGGCTCAAGAATGGAAAATCTTCTTTATGTTCCTGCACTCCTAGTGCTTTGACATTTGACTTAAGTATCTAGTGCTGATATTTTGCCCTTTTCCTTTTCTTTTTTGGCAGAGGAGACTCTAGTCAAAGAAAAGATCTGGTCTTTGGTTTCTCAAAATGAGCCATCGATTGTACAAATCTCAATGGTACCTATCCAATGACTTCTTGGTTTTCGGTAACACTGTATGGTTTTTCTGACTTCATTTGGATAGCAGGCGTCAAAACTGTCAATTGAGGACTGTTTGGCTATTGTTGATCTTCTTGAGGTGCTACTAGTGGAACATTCCCACAGGTTGACCTTCATAGTACTGCAAAATTCTTCTGTCAAATATTTATTGTGGCATCTGGATTAAATCCCTTGGTGGTTTTCTTAATTATGCAGTGTATTGGAAGCCTTTTCAGTTGAATTAGTGTTGCAGGTACCAATTTTCATACTCAAAAAATTCCTTATACTATATTTATGCAATACTAACAACTCTTAAGTGGTGCAGTTGTTACTCTACTTCTTGTGCCATCCAAGTTGGAATGTTCGCAAAGTGTCCCATAATGCCACTAGAAAGATAGTTACTGCCATTCCACAATTATCTGAAACTCTGTTATGTGAGTTCAGAAATTTCCTTTGTGTGGTTGTAGAGAAAGCTCATACACTGAAGATGAGGTAAGATTCCTTAATTTGGTTAATTGTTGGTAGCCCAAAGTGATGAATTATCTAGGGTTGATTGAAGTGCTTGAATGTGGATCTAGTTAATTGATTTCTGCAGATACTCTAGCTCACATGTAATTCTTTTCATATGTATTTCTAGATTTTAGTTTAGATGTTAATGGATCATTAACCGTATATATCTAGCTTTCACTCTGCTACTGAATTATTATATCTAGATTCCACTTGTCTCAAAGATGAATCTGAAGTAATGTGTTTGTAGTGATGCAGATAATTCCTTGGACACCCAGGTTCCTCTGCTTCCATCTGTTGAAGTAATAGTGAAGGCTTTAATTGTCCTATCATCTGCAGATCTTACTCACTCTCCAAATGTATCTACCCACATCATATTCTGCTGCCATCATTCGTGCCTAGTTGGCACCGCTAAAAGAGATGCTGTTTGGAGGGTACAACCCCGTCTTTCCTCCTCTCTCATTCTTTGTCTCTCTCTATATTATATACATATACATATGTCTGTGTAATATTCACTTATCAATCAAAAAATTGGAAACTAACTTGTCAATCAGAAAATTGGAAACTAACTTGTCTGTGGGGGCATATGCTTCTTTTGCAGAAGCTCCAAAGGAGGAATCGACCTAGTAGCATGTTGTTGTGAACCTCAAAGTCTAAAGCATTATGTAAACCTGTTGTCAGAGAGTGTTATTTGAAGATGCGGAAGCATATCTGATACACTGTATTCTTACAAGTACAGATGCCACTTGTACTCGTTTGACTAAGTCCATCTGTACTTGATAAGAAAATTTTCTGTTGTCAAAGACATATGGCATGTCTTCTCCCACGTAGCAATGTAAAAACATTGTTATTTGGGAACACTTTCAAGATTAATTAAATGCAATAGACAAACTCAGTGCACAAGATGCAAATGATCCACGCGTAATGCCAAGTGTGCAAGTTTAATTGTTCCAATATACCAAAACAAAAGTTAATGGAAGCATACAGATTTGATGGAAATTTTCAGTGTAACAGTATGATGGTGATCATGTTGAGCCAAACAAATAAATAAGTTTTAACCGCTGGATCACACATGTCAAGTTATTTTCTGTAATGGATTGCACAGTTCATGGTCATGTCAATATAGATAATAATTATAATTTATGTTTTTCCTTTTGCATAAGTAATAGAGTGCCACTGAAATCAGATATGGACTAAGGTAAAATATATATATATAACCTTCCCTACCAATAAACTGCAGCCTGATTGGCGTCATTGTTATATAAGCTCTTTTTCTTGACTTGTTTGGTTTAATTACCTTTTACATCCATTTTTCAGAGGCTCTCTAAGTGTTTGCTAAGACTTGGATTGGATGTTGTGGGTGTTGTTTCTGCTAATATCGAGACTGTCTGCAAGGTAAGCTCATAACCTTCCATTTGTTGTTTGTTATATTTCTTATGAAGGTTATATGTTCTTCCTGGATACTTGATTGTATCCTTTCCTAGTCATATGCTGAACCCCTATGTTTACAGTTGTATATGTATAAACTAGAATTGTACATTCTACAGTTTAGCCACTAACCTTCAATGTTTCTTTTTACAGGATTTGCTAGGAACAACCGGATTGATGAGTTCAAATCCTCTTGAACAAAATGCAGCAATAAATTCTTTATCAACTTTGATGTGTATCTTACCTAAAGACACATATATGGTGTTTGAAAAGGTTTTTTTTTTTTTGGGTATGCTTGTCTTTTACTGCTGTCATGATCCCCTACTGCTGTGAAAGCTTACTCAATCTTTCTTTGACCTCACCAGCACTTGAAAGGTCTTCAAGATCGAAGTTTACATGATATGTTATCAGAAATTGACATCCAGGTACATTTCATATGCTCATGTAGCTTACTGAATCTAGATTTACTGATTTGTATATCAACAATAATAGTTATAGTAATTCTTTTTGGATAGTTTTATCTCTTATGTCTTTGTTTTTGGTTTTGCCCCATTCTATCTACTTTTAGAGTTTGGTTGTATGGGGAAATTAAGGAATTCCCTTTTGTTTTAATATGTGATGAATTCAGTTAAGTCTGGTGAAGTGAATTATACTACCTTTGAAATTTAAGACGCTGCAGAGTTGGCATTTCTTTTGAAACTAATTGCGATTGCTAATAGAAATTATTTATAAAGTCATAGCCGAGACAATATGAGCACTCATCAATGTCCATATCCCTAATCATGTTTAATGCCACTTATAATGCAAAATCACAAATATTTGTAAAATCGTTTGACTTCCATTCAGTCAGATCAAATTCTTATTTTCTGCATGTATAGAATTATGCAAGTATGAGAATCCAATTCTTTTATCAATTCAGTTGAATTCAAGAATAAATTATTCTAGACCAAATAATTGGTGCAAAGCATGCTTTAAATTTGTTTTGAATTCTTCTCTTTTAGGGAACTTTAAAAATGAAGGCGGATAGATATTTTTGTTATTTTTTGTTTCGGTGTTTTATATGCTTAATCAATATACGGATGCATGAAAGCACGTATTGTTTTTGACTTTACAATTATTTGGCAAGATCTTTTCTTTTTCACGTAACAAGTCTACAATAGATTTGCCTTGGTTTGGGGCAAATTGGAGTCTCCGTGCCATAAAACCATTAAACGAAAAGGTTTAATTGATGTTTTATGACCATCAGTGCCTGTTAAAGTTGAGCTACTCTCATTTTCTAATGGGCTTATGATTTATCTATATTTGGTGTGAGGGGGTGCGTTGGCCTCACCCATCATTGCAGGTATTTGGGTTGAAAGATTTCTCCACATTTCCATCTCTATTTCTGATTATGACTTTTTGGGGACTATTTTGTAGATTTCCAGTACCTTTCCCCAATATCCATTTCTGATTATCAATTTTTCGGGGTTGTTTTGTAGATTTCCAGTTCTTTGTCCCCAATAGGCTGTGTCTTCCCTTAAGACTTCTTATGATATCTTCATGAAGAGCATATTAGACCTTCATGGGCAATGCCACGGAAGCAATTTTGATTGGTTCATGTCGGAAAAACTTTGATTTAAAAAGGAGGAAAATTGTTAAGACATGTTAAGATTTGGTGGATAGCAATAAAAGATAGATTGCATAGAACTGGACAACCACTAATCGTTGATTGGGAGGAGATGAAGCTAAATTTAAAAGAAAAATACCTGCTATCTCTCTATCAACATGGCCTCCAAGAATAACTTACAGCAATTGGGCAAGGAGTGATGTCTTTTATCGATTACATCTAGAAATTTGATGAGCTTTCTATTATATGTGGAGGAATGGAAATAGACTCAATATCTCATTATAGAAGTAGACTTAGGGTAGAGATTTAAGAGAACTCGTAATGCAAAGATGTGCTTATCAATTGGTTTTACAAGTGGAGCAGTATTTGGGGTCATCATATAGGGAATGTAGTGTGAATGGAATTGCTAATACTCATAAGCTATCTATTGTGAACTTTGATCTCAACTCAAGACAATCCAAACTAGATAGGGAAGTAATGGAAATAATTGTCTTTGATGCAAGTAAACATATAATGTGACCAAGGAAGAAGATGCATAATATTTTAATGAATATAAGTGTGAACCTGAAATTGGAGATTTATCAGGAGAAAACTTTAAGTGAAGGATTGGTCGACGGTGGTTGAGAATGCTTTTAATTGCAAGGTCAACTATCGTTTACTTAGGGAGATACAGGTTTGGTGATAGATGTGTACTGTCAATGCAATATATGCAATTTTCACTATGCTTAGGTTTTTTTAATTATATTTATAAATATGGTATTCATTAATCACTATGCTTAAGTTAATATCTATGGAGTTAGAGTTTAGTTTCTAGGTAGTCAAAAGTAAAGTTATGTTCAGATTAGAATAGGATGTCAGAATATCTCTTCTATATTAACAGTTTTCTTTATATTGTTGATTGTTATGGAATTCATATATCTTCAGACCCGAAAGTGTGAGCCTATCTCCCTTAAGAGTGATTCCTAAAATCCTGAAGTGATTTTTAGGTTCAACTTGTCTGAAGTTAGCGGTTTGCATGTATTGATCAAAATTTTGTTTAAGCATATCTCTGGTCTCCTACATCAAACAAACTGGATACATCTAGACCTAAAATGTTATAAATAGAACAAAAGCTACGGGCTAATATAGAGCTTCCCACTGGTAAACTTCAAGTTGAGATTTATATTGACCTGCCACTACTTTTCCACGTGCATGGTGGTCAGTCTATTGAGTGGAAAAATGACAGTGATATCCTTGCTTATGAAAATATATAGCCTCAAGAATCCTAGTAAGTATGTCCTCGTACAAGTATCAGGTTATAATGTAAATTCAGTTATCATATCCCTTATTTTGTTGGAAAGAGGGTGTAATTATTGTCATTGAACTTCTCTCTTTGCAATGATAGATCCTTACTTTTCTGTTAAATGGCATGAATTTGTATACTGTTCTTTCAGGATAAGTTGATTAGCTTGTGGTTATTTTGTGGGACTACAAATCTTTAGTTCCAGAAGATACATTTCTATTGCAATTCCAACCATACCATGTTATCTTGCTGCTTTGTATGTTCTCTTATTTTGACATTGATAGGATATTTTTACATGGTGTTTTCATTTAGTTTTTACTATCTTTTTGTTTTACGGTTAAGGTGGATGGTTGAAGATTAAAGCTACCAGTTGATTAGCAAAGTGAAAAATGGCTGGGTTGGGGCTTTGGGGAGATGTTTAGTTCATTTATCTTTTCTTGTGTGTTGAGTTATATGTCTTGGTGATTTTCTTCTACTCTATCCTCATATTGTGCCATTGCTGACATTAAATTTGCTGAATAGACTGTTCACCTGCTTTTCTGGAGTTTATGTCTTGTAGGAGAAACTATGAACTATTACAGAAGTATACAGGAGAGCAAGGAGCAATCACTTACAACAGTGATACTCTTTTGAATTATGCTGGAAAAAAGTCATAAGGATTTTGTTTATGTCAATTTTGATGAGAGTATTAGTGAATGGGTTACCGTATATGATTGCAAGCCTTTATATATATGGTCATACTGCAAGTTAAAAGCCTTGCACAAATAAATGCAATTATTCTATCCCTCTTTGCTTATAATTGTTCCTCTGTCTTGCAATCTTCTGTTCTGCCTATCTCCTAGTTCTGAAATTTTCTTTTCCACTTTTTACAACTTTGGTCACTCCTATAAACTTGCTTCTTTCACAAGGTTATGATCTTCATGCAGTAATGGATGTGATTATGTTGTTTTTCATTTATCCAATCTGACTAATTCACCGTTTGCATGCATGTTTGTTTTTCCTTTGACCACATTTTCTTTTATGCCCTTTCAGATTTTTCGTACTCCAGAAGGAATGCTTTCCAGTGAGCAAGGTGTTTATGTTGCAGAGTCTGTTGCTGCTAAGAACTCTAAACAAGCAAAAGGCCGTTTTCGTGTCTATGAAGACCAAGATGGCATGGTATTATTGTCTATTGTAACTTTTTAGTAACTCTTTTATTTACCTATCCTTATTTCATTCACATTGGACCTTTGGATTTTTACTGAATTTGCATGGAACCCAGGATAACAATTCTAACCGTTCTATGAGGAAAGATTCAGTGGTGAAAGATATTGGTGCCATGGGTAAAAAGGATACAGGGAAATCTTTGAAGAAAGCTGGCATGTTTCTGCAATCTGCATAGTGGTTAATAATCCCTTCCACTTGGAAATCTTTGTTCTAACATACTTTCTATGTTGTTGTTTTTGGTTTTTCAAGAAAAGGGAAAGACTGCAAAAGAAGAGGCACGTGAATTATTGCTGAAGGAGGAGGCCTCCATTCGCGACAAGGTCCAGGCTATACAAAAAAACCTGAGTTTGGTGCTTAGGGCTCTTGGCGAAATGGCTGTGTCCAATCCCATATTTGCTCACAGTCAATTACCTACACTGGTTTGTGTCCAATATATTAATTTTTGTTGATCTTGCAGTGCTTCTTGCATTTATGACTACTAAGGAAAATTACACGTAATTTCTAATGTTAGCTTGTTGCTGAGATTAGCTGGTGGTCGTTCACTTGTAATGTATATTACTGCTGCTTGTTTTAAATGTAACTTGTGTGTTCTCTTTAGTGTTTGTGAATCTGTTTGAATTTCTTCCCATCCCATTTAGTTCATAGTCCAATAAGGTTCTAGTTCTTTATTTGTGGTTTTCAGGTCAAATTTGTTGGTCCTTTGCTTCGGTCACCTATAGTAAATGATGTGGCTTATGAAACCTTGGTGAAGCTGTCAAGATGTACTGCTCCTCCTCTTTGTAATTGGGCTTTTGACATAGCCACTGCTTTACGTATCATCGAAACTGAAGAAGGTAGTATTCTATTGGATCTCATTCCGCCAGCTGGTAAGGGGGAAACCAATGGAAAACCAGCCCCTGGTCTTTTTGAGAGAATAATTCATGGCCTACATGTGTCATGTAAATCTGGTCCTCTTCCCGTGGATTCATTTACTTTTGTATTTCCAGTAAGTTACAATTTTCTTGTAGCTTGATCAGTTATGCAATCTAATGTATTATTGACTCGAAATCGTTATTGATCAGATAATGGAGAGGATTCTTTTATCTTCTAAGAAGACTGGACTTCATGATGACGTGCTTCAGATTATGTACTTGCACATGGATCCCATGTTACCGCTCCCTAGGCTCCGGATGATATCAGTTATGATCAATTCCGTCATAATATAGAGATGCAATACATTCTATATTGAGTTATCTTTGCATGATTGTCCTTTTTCTGTCACAAAAATACTTTTTCATTCTACCTTGCAGGCTCTTTATAATGTCCTAGGTGTGGCTCCATCATACCAAGGATCTGTTGGACCAGCCCTGAATGAGTTGTGCCTTGGTCTAAAACCACAAGAAATAGGACCTGTATGCATTCCACCCGTGGTTGTTTACTTGAACTAACTGAGCAATTCATCCAAATGCTGATTAATTCTCCTAAGTTCTGTTTTACAGGCTCTGTATGGAGTGTATGCAAAAGATGTCCATGTAAGAATGTCATGCTTGAATGCTATAAGATGCGTACCAGCTGTCTCTAGCCGTTCTGTTCCTCTGAACATTGAGATTGCAACAAGCCTGTGGATAGCTCTACATGATCCAGAAAAGGTTTAGTTGTAAACCTGATTCATCTCCAACTTAAAATTGCATTGAAATTATCTGAACTCTTGATTCAAATCAAGCATGCATGCCATGGACAAATAATTCTAAACCTGTACACGTGATTTTATCTTCTACTAGAGGTGATGGATCATTATTCAAAATTTATTGTTATTTTGGTAGTTTGATGAGTTCTTAATTCATCGTTGTATTTTTTGTCATTTTCTCTTTGTTATTGATATATCCCTATGGTTTTCTGACAATAAATATGTTTATGTGGGTTATCGACCATGGTCTTGTTTGTCCTTGTAAGGAATGCTGAGATTTTTTTTTTCTGAAACGGAATGCTGAGACTTGTTATAATAAGCATAATTGTGTGTGCAAATTTTGCTAAATGCTGATTAGATTGTAAGCATCATGTCAGATGACCATGTGATCTAGAAGTTGTTACATGAAGTTTGGTTTGACCAACATATATGAGACGTTATGTAATCCTTAGCATTCACTTAATAGTGAATTTGTGTTCCTGTATATTCTAGCTTGTCAAGTGCTTGTCTAGATCCTTTCGCTCGATCTGGTTAATCTGATCTTACATAGCCCTGAATAGAGAGGATTAGACCTTACTCCTTAGTGTAGAATTCATTACTTGATTTGGATAATTTGATGCCTTCCGCTTTTCTCCCATTCCTCAAATACAAAAATAGCTTTGTAAATTAATGTAGCACTTAATTTGGCAAATAGAACTTTGTTTAGACCTACCAGTGGTTAAATCTCATTTGTTTTTTCATAGTAATCAAATGCAAAAGGCATCAACAAAGCATTATTAATTAGTTTTCTTTAAGGTTCTGGGAGTCTAGAGAGCATACCACATTATCTGATGCTATTCTGAATAAATTGAAAGAAACAAGCTACTGGTTTAGAAGTGGATGCTTGCCTTCAGGCGCTTGTAAATGCACTGAATCATCAATAGGATTATGGTTCTCTGAAGCTTTTCTTCTGTGTAATCAAGATGAAAGTTAGCATAATACTTCTGTTTGCTCCCCTTACTTGTTAGAGTGGTTTATTTATCTCTGAAAAATATATTTTATAATCAGTTTCTTCCACATTATTGCTTGTTAGAGATTTCTTTTTATTTGAAATTCTTATGCATTATTCTTGCCAAGCTTGGTGCTTTGCTCAGTTCTGGTGCATACTTAGTTTATTTTCCATCTTTTGCATTAATGACTAATCCTTCCAGTAACAAGAATCTCAGTGTTGTTCATGTTTTATTTTGGTTTTTTCTTCTGATTAAATATGTTTTTATTACATCATCTTGGGAGCGAATTGCTTGCTTGACGACTTATATTTGCAGTCAATTGCTGAAGCTGCTGAGGATATATGGGACCGCTATGGCCATGACTTTGGGACTGATTATTCTGGACTGTATACAGCACTTTCTCACCTAAATTACAATGTCCGCTTGGCAGCTGCCGAGGGGTTGGCTGCTGCTTTGGATGAAAACCCTGATTCTATGCAGGTTTGGTTTCTATCAAATTCTGGTGCTTGCTTTAGTCATTATGTTTTCTAAATGTCTGCTATTCTTTTCAGGAATCACTTTCAAATTTATTTTCTTTGTATATCCGTGACATTGGTTTTGGTGAGGGCAAGACTGATGCTGGTTGGCTAGGCAGACAAGGAATTGCATTGGCCTTACATTCTGCTGCTGATGTTCTGAGAACAAAGGACCTTCCTGTTGTTATGACATTCCTTATATCACGGGCATTGGTAAGCTGTTCCTCAATTGGCTAATGTTTTTCCTTCTCAACTTTGAAGTCAAATATTCAAGTACGAATGCTTCTTTTCTCCCTATTAGTTATGATTATGGAGTCAATCACTTCCCCCTCCTGCCAGTCTTGAGTGTTTCCTATACAGTGGTATTTTGTTGACAAGTCGGTTTGTTCCCAATTTTGTCATATATGTTTAATTTTTTCTAGAGACAAAATAGTAATATCATGTTTGATTTTGATTTTCACTTGTTTTTATCAACCATATATTATTTTGTGACGAGTATGTTCTACGGCGTTGTGCTGTCAATATTTGAGGGCAAAACTCTCCGCCAAAATTGAAAGAAAAGGAGATGGGGACAATTAATTGTGAAATGAAGATTTTAATTGAATTTATTACTTGCCAATACCAACAATATTGCCGATTGTGTGGTCATGATTTGATTATCTTGAAGTAGCGGTTATGCTACCAGTGGTTTATGATGGTTCATTTGGTAAGAAATATTGGTTGAGACTAGAACCTGTGTCTTGATGGCTATTAGGGGTTGAGCAAATATGGTGCATGTACATATACATGATAACACCCCTGACTTGATACAATTACAGCTAAAACATTTGTGCTTTTGATATTGTAGGCTGACCCTAATGCAGATGTTCGTGGAAGAATGATAAATGCTGGCATCATCATTATTGATAAGCATGGAAGAGAGAATGTTTCCCTATTATTTCCAATCTTTGAGAACTATTTAAACAAAAAGGTTAGTTTTGATTTTTCGGTTACAAATGTTTCCATCCATAACTTGCTTGATTTTACCCCAGATTGACAAAAGATTGTTGAATATTTGTCTTATTGATCTCATGAGTATTATATGAGATCCCATAAGTGGATTGCTTTTTCTAGACCATTTAGAAAAACAAATAGAAATGTAGTTCCAGTGAAGGGTATAGTTAAGGATCCATTATCTTATTTTGATCCAACTTTTGAACAGTTTTTCTTTATCCATTGTTGATGAATCTTGTTCTTTATTCCTTAAGAAGTCTCATCATATGAATTTATGCCCTTCTTTAGGCCATGGATGAGGAGAAGTATGACTTGGTTCGTGAAGGTGTAGTTATTTTTACTGGTGCATTGGCTAAACATTTAGAAAAGGTTTGTATTTGATTATACTGTATTCACATTGGTAAAAGTTAGTTATTCTTTATAATTATGGAAGTTTTGTTCCTCTTCCTTTTTTTATTGTCAGGATGATCCTAAAGTCCATATTGTTGTGGAGAAGTTGTTGGAGGTGCTGAACACTCCATCTGAAGCTGTTCAACGGGCAGTGTCTACATGTCTATCTCCTTTGATGCAGTCTAAGCGAGTAATAATAATTGTTTACTTTTGTTGGATAATTATCTTAGATAGGTTTAGTTAGCCTAGGAGATAAGTTTATCTTCTAGTAGATAAGATAAGATATACCATAGATAGGATAAGTTAGTATATATGAAAAAATCTAGTAGTTTAGTAGTATTAGAATAGATTATATACTATAGATAGGATAAGTTAGTATATATGAAAAAATCCAGTAGTTTAGTAGTATTAGAATAGATTATACTCATGTATAAATTACATATAATTAGAGATAAAGTTGGTTTTTGTCTGATATTTTCTATACCCTCTTGTTTCTTGGTATCAGACCTACCGATTCTGGTAGCCTAATTTTTCCAGCCACATCATGGCTGGAGTTCAACCAACCTTTGGTTCCTATGATGAGTCCCGAACCTCATCCCAAACACCTAGTTACGTAATACCTTCAGCTCAAACTCCATCTCCTTCTATTGGTAATCTTTCATTGTCACGCAAAATAGATTAAATTGAACGAATCTCTGAGAATGGTCCCAATCAGTAAGGAAGAGGCAAGGCTGGATATCTAAGAGGGGCAATTCCTCAACCACATGAAACAACAGTCATTTACGGTGCTTGGGAAGCTGAGAATTCTATTGTCATGGCTTGGCTTATAAATTCAATGGAGCCAAAAATAGGAAGAACCTACCTATTCTGCAAAACTACAAGAGAAATCTGGGAGGTTGTGCAAGAAATATATTCTAATTTGGAGCTGCTTAGTGCTTTGAAATCAAATCAAAAATCAGAAATACTCAACAAGGTAATATGTCGATTACCGAGTATTATAATTTACTCACTGAATTATGTCAAGAGATGGATCTATTTTATGCAGTAAATTGGGAGTGTTGTGCTGATGCCGAGAAGTATGAAAAATTATTGGAGAAGGAGAGAGTTTTTGATTTCTTGCAGGGACTTAATGTTGAACTTGATGAAGTATGAGAAAGGTTACTCGGTTTAAAACCATTGCCATCAATCCAAGAAATGTTTGCTGAGGTTTGTAGAGAAGAGAGTAGGAAAAAGGTTATGCTTACCTCACACTCTTCTGAACAAACCTCTCAAGGCTCAGCTTTAGTGGCAAACTCTCGAAAGGAGTCTACTTACCAAACTCGAGAGCAAGAAACCAAAAACAAGCAGTGGTGTGACCACTGTGATAAGCCCTAACACAGTCGTGAGACCTATCGGAAATTACATGGGAAACCACCAAATTGGAAACCTAAAAGCCAAAGTGTTCAACAAGAACGTGGAGCAACACATGTAGTAGAATTCGATATCAACAAATCCACAGGGCTAAACGTGTCCCCCCAGTAGATTGAACTACTCCATCAACTCTTGAATGAGACAAAAATCACAATTGAGAAAGACTCACATGACCAACAAGCCTCTACTGCAACGCTAGTGCATAAAGGTAACCTGTGTCAATCATTATTATCAAAGTCCCTAAGTCAAAATCTTTAGATTGGGGACACAGTTGCATCAGACCACATGACTAGGTCTTTGAATGTCTTTGAAAATAATGAGCCATCTAACCAGAAAATTAATGTTTGGGTCGCGGATGGAAAATGGTCACCAGCTATTGGGCAAAGGAGAGTTTGTTTGCCAAAACTGACATTAAATACTATTCTCTATGTGCCTAAGTTAACTTATAATCTACTATCTGTCAATCAATTAACCAAGGACCTGGACTATATTGTGACGTTCTTTCCATCTCATTGTGAATTTTAGGACCGGTGTTTGGGGAAGATGATTGGCAGTGCTGAGGAGAAAGATGAACTTTACTACTTCTCAGGATAGAGTACTCCTACTGAGTCCAAATCACCACATCGGATTTCCCTTTCAGTTGTGTGAACTTCGGATGTTATGTTATGATATCAACACCTTGGTCATCCCAATTTCCCATATTTGAAAATCTTATATCCAAACTTTTTCATCAATAAAGATCAGATTTTGTATATTGTGAGCAATGAAAACAAAAATACTTATCCCATACACTCATGCATACCCCCAAAACCTTTCCAATTAATTCATAGTGATATCTGGGGTCCCGCTAGAGTTACAAGTCTAATCGGTACTCGGTGGTTTATCAGTTTTATTGATGATCATACAAGGGTATGTTGGGTATACCTAATGAAAGACAAATTTGAAGCCTATCATATCTTTAAACATTTTCACAAACTCATCCAAAATGTATTCCAGACCTACAGACAATGGGAGAATATTTTTCAACTGATTTTATTCAATATCTCAGTAGGCATGGGATCATTTACCAAAGCTCTTGTGCTTATACCGCACAACAAAATGAGATAGCAGAGAGAGAGAATCGTCGTCTTTTAGAGGTAGCCCGATTGATCATGTTTTAACAACTTTGTTCCAATTTCCTATTGGGGAGAAGCCATTCTAATTGTCTTATACTTGACAAATCGTCTTCCTTCAAAAACTCTTAAATTCCGAATCCCATTAGGTGTTCTTCTAGAACGTTTTCCTCACTTTAAGCTCCTTAATTCTCTTCCTCCTAAAGTCTTTGGGTGGACTGTTGTCGTACACAACAATCAACCCAATAGAAGCAAACTTGACCCACAAGCTATTAAGCGTGTGTTTGTTGGGTACTCTCCCACTCAAAACGGTTATAAGTGGTTGTCACCTTTTAACAAATTCTTTGTTTCATATGATGTCACTTTTTTTGAAAAACAACCATACTTCACCAATACCTCTCTTCATAGGGAGACATCCAATGAAGAGATTTATTGGGACCCAAGCATACCACTTCCTATCTCACAAACGTTCCCACAAAACCCACAAACACTGCAAACACCTACCATTGAACCTGAAACTGTCCAGTCCAATTTAGTGGGAGAACCAATTCCCGAAAAACCAACCTTAGTGTATTCTCGAAGGCCTAAAGCTCCTCAACAAGGCCAATCATTGGACCAGGAACCGGCTCCTAGAGAGACTGTGGTAAGTGACTTAGATTTGCTAATTGCACTACGAAAGGGGGTAAGATCATGTACTAAATATCCTATTTCAGATTATTTGACTTATTCAAAGTTATCTTCGAAGTTTAAAGCTTTCACTACTAAGCTTGACAGTGTAATAATTCCAAGAAATGTACATGATGCATTCCAAGAACCTAAGTGGAAGGAAGTTGTACTTGAAGAAATGAAAGCTTTACTTGATAATAAAACATGGGAGATTATGGATCTACCTGAAGGGAAAAAGATGCTTGGTAGCAAGTGGGTGGTCACCGTGAAGTAGAGGGCAGATGGAGAGATTGAAAGGTATAAAGCTAGATCAGTGGCTCAAGGCTTTACACAAACCTATAGAATAGATTATGAGGAGACATTTGCTCCGGTTGCAAAGTTGAACACAATTAGAGTCCTTCTATCATTGGCTGCAAATTTAGATTAGGAACTCCATCAGTTCGACATTAAAAATGCCTTCCTAAATGGTACATTAGATGAGGAAATATATATGAGGATACCACTAGGTTTTGAAATTGAAAAAGGAAGGGGAACAATTTGCAAAATGAAAAAATCCTTATACGACCTCAAATAGTCTCCACAAGCATGGTTTAAGAGGTTCAGTGACACTCGTTGCAGGTTTGGATACAAACAGGGACAAGTTGATCACACAATGTTTGTGAAGTGTGGAAAAAATGGAAAGCAATCCATCTTGATTGTGAGTGTGGACGATATTATAATCACAAGCGATGACACTAGTGAGATCAATAATCTTTAACAAAAATTGAGGCCGGAATTTAGGGTAAAAGACCTTGGAGCATTAAGACACTTTCTTGGAATGGATATTGCTAGAAGTAAGGAAGGCATTTTCATATCTCAATGAAAATACATTATTGATTTACTGGAGGAAATAGGAAAGACGGGTTGCAAACCTATGGGAACTCCATTGGAGAGAAACTGGAAATTCAAGAAAAACAAAGAAGATCCTCCCATAGACAGAGGAAGATACCAAATGTTAGTAGGAAAACTTATCTATTTGTCACTAATCAGACCAGATATTGCTTATTTATGAGTATTGTTAGCCAATTTATGCACTATCCAACTCAAAGACATTTAGAGGCAATCAACTATATTCTGAAATATCTCAAAGGCAGTCCAGGTAAAGGATTAATGTTTCGAAAAAATGAGAAAAGAAGTATAAAAGGGTTCACGAATGCAGATTGAGCTAGTTGTATTGAAGATAGTAAATTAACATCTAATTATTGTACTAAACTATGGGAAAATCTTGTTACATGGAGAAGCAAAAAGCTGTCTGTTGTAGCAAAGAGCAGTGCAGAAGTAGAGTTGGGGCAATTGCACAAGGAATTTGTGAAGTTATTTGGTTAAAGAGGTTGATGCAGAACCTACAGATCACCATTTCCTCTCCCACCAAAGTTTTTAGTGATACTAAATCAATCATCAGTATAGTGGCGAATCCAGTTCAACATGATCGAACAAAACATGTTAGAATTGACAGGAGCCTTATCAGATGTGAAATAGAAGAAGGGGGCATTGATCAATGCTATGTCCTTACTGAAGCACAGGAATCCGATATCTTCACAAAGATCATTCCTACGCCTAGGTTTGAGACAATTCTAAGCAAGTTGGGAATGATAAATATCTATTCCTCAACTTGAGAGGATTATTGGATAATTATCTTATATAAGTTTAGTTAGCTTAGGAGATTATCTTCTAGGAGATAAGTTTATCTTCTAGTAGATAAGATAAGATATACTATAGATTGGATAAGTTAGTATATATGAAAAATCTAGTAGTTTAGTAGTATTAGAATAGGTTATACTCGTTTATAAATTACATATAATCAGAGAAATAAAGTGGATTTTTTCTTCTGATATTTTCTATACTCTCTTGTTTTATGGTATCAAAGCTACCGATTCTGGTAGCCTAATTTTTTTCCAGCCACATCATGGCTGGAGTTCAACCAACCTTTGGTTCCTTTGATGAGTCCTCATCCCAAACACCTAGTTACGTAATACCTTCAACCTAAACTCCATCCCCTCCTATTGATAATTTTCGTTGCAAATAAATCACGCAACATAGATTAAATGGAACAAATTTTTTAGAATGGTCCCGATCAGTCATGCTCGTAATCAAAGGAAGAGGCAAGGCTGGATATCTAACAAGGGCAATTCCTCAACCACACGAAACAGCAATCACTTACAGGGCTTGGAAAGTTGAGAATTATATTGTCATGACTTGGCTTATAAATCCAATGGAGCCAAAAATAGGAAAAACCTACCTATTCTGCAAAACTGCAAGAGAAATCTAAGAGGCTGTGCAAGAAATATATTTTGATTTGGAAAACACTTCTCAATGCTTTGAAATCAGATCGAAAATCAGAAATACCCACCAAGGTAATATGTCTATTACCTAGTATTATAACTTACTGAATTATGGCAAGAGATGGATCTATTTTATGCAATAAATTGGGAGTGTCGTGTTGATGCTGAGAAGTATGAAAATTTATTGGAGAAGGAGAGAGGTTTTGATTTCTTGCAAGGACTTAATGTTGGACTTGATGAAGTGTGAGGAAAGTTACTCGGTTTGAAACCATTGCCATCAATCCGAGAAGTGTTTCCTGAGGTTCGTAGGGAAGAGAGTAGGAAAAAGGTCATGCTTACCTCACACCTTACACACTAATAAACAAACCTCTCAAGGCTCAGCTTTAGTGGCAAACTCTCGAAAGGAGTCTACTTAGAAACCAAGAACAAGCAATGGTGTGACCACTATGATAAGCCCTACCACACCTGTGAGACCTACTCAAAATTACATGGGAAACCACCAGATTGGAAACCTAAAAGTCAAAGAGTTCAACAAAAACGTAGAGCAGTACATGTACCAGAATCCGATATCAGCAAATCCACTAGGCTAAACCTGTCCCCCCAGCAGTTTGAACTACTTCAGCAACTCTTTAATCAGACAAAAATCACAACTGAGAAAGACTCACATGACCAACAAACCTCTACTGTAACACTAGTGCATAAAGGTAACATGTGTTAATCATTATTATCAAAGTCCCTAGGTCACGATCTCTGGATTCTGGACACAAGTGCATCAGACCACATGACTGCATCTTTGAATGTCTTTGAAAAATATAAGCCATGTAACTAGAAAGTTAATATCTGGGTCGCGGATGGAAAAAGGTCACCAGCTATTGGTCAAGGGAGAGTTTGTTTACCAAAACTGAAATTAAATATTGTTCGCTATGTACCTAAGTTAACTTATAATCCATTATCTGTCAATCAATTAACCAAGGACATGGACTGTATTGTGACGTTCTTTCCATCTCATTGTGAAATTCAGGATCGGTGTTCGGGGAAGATGACTGTCAGTTTTGAGGAGAAGGATGGATTTTACTACTTCTCATGAAAGACTACTCCTACTGAATCCAAATCACCACATAGGATTTCCCTTTCAGTTATGTCAAATTATGATGTTTTGTTATGGCATCAACGCCTTGGTCATCCCAACTTCTCATATTTGAAGATCTTATATCCAAAACTTTTCATCAATAAAGATCAAATTTCTTTATATTGTGAGGAATGTGTCCTTGCAAAACAAAGCAAAAATACTTATCCCATACACTCATACATACCCTCAAAACATTTCCGATTAATTCATTGTGATATCTGGGGTCCCGCTAGAGTTACAAGTGTTGAAAGTGTATTTGTATTCACTATATTTCTGTACATAGGAACAAGGAATGGCTAGGTTTATATACAAACTTCCTATGACTATTTAGGAAATAATCTAGCTATTAACTATAGGAAATCTCTCAATTATAGGAGAGATTATAGGAGCAATAATAAACATATCAATACAAGATCAATCCTAATTAATACAAAATCAATTCTAATATCTCTATTCAACAACTCGTTGGTTTATCAGTTTCATTGATGATCATACAAGGGTATATTGGATATATCTAATGAAAGACAAATTTGAAGCCTATCATATCATTAAACAGTTCTACAAACTCATCCAAAATGTATTCTAGACCTCTATTCCAGTAGTACGTACAGACAATGGGAGAGAATATTTTTTATCTGATTTTATTCAATATCTCAGTGAAAATGGGATCATTCACCAGAGCTCTTGTGCTTATGCCCCACAACAAAATGGGATAGCGGAGAGAAAGAATCGTCATCTTTTAAAGGTAGCCCAATTTATGATGTTCACCAACTTTTTTCCAAATTCCTATTGGGGGGAAGCCATTCTAATTGCCTCATAGTTGATAAACCATCTTCCTTTAAAAACTATTCAATTATGAACCTCACTGGGTGTTCTTCTAGAACAATTTCCTCACATTAAGCTCCTTAATTCTCTTCCTCCTAAAGTCTTTGGGTGTACTATTTTCGTACACAACAATTAACCCAATAGAAGCAAACTTGACCCACGAGTTATTAAATGCGTGTTTATTGGGTACTCTCCCACTCAAAAGGGTTACAAGTGTTTCTCACCTTCTACAAACAAATTCTTTGTTTCATATGTCATTTTTTTCCAAAAAACAACCATACTTCACCAATACCTCTCTTCAGAGGGAGACATCCCATGAAGAGATTTATTGGGACCCAAGCATATCACTTCCTATCTCACAAACCTTCCCACAAAACTCGCAAACACCTACCATTGAACCTAAAATTGTCCGCTCCAATTCAATGGGAGAACCAATTATCGATAAACCAACCTTAACAAGGCCAATCATTGGACCAAGAACTGGCTCCTAGAGAGACTATGGTAAGTGACTTAGATGTGCGAATTGCATGGATAAGATCATGTACTAAATATCCTATTTCAAATTATTTGACTTACTCAAAATTTTCTTCAAAGTTTAAAGTTTTCACGCTAAGCTTGACAGTGTAAGAATTCCAAGAAATGTACATGATGCATTCCAAGAACCTAAGTGGAAGGAAGCTGAACTTGAAAAAATGAAAACTTCACTTGATAATAAAACATGGGAAATTGTGGATTTACCTGCAGGAAAAAAGGTGGTTGGTAGCAAGTGGGTGTTCACTGTGAAGTATAGGGTAGATGGAGAGATGGAAAGGTATAAGGCTAGATTAGTGGCTCAAGGCTTTACACAAAACTATAGAATAGATTATGAGGAGACATTTGCTTCAATTGCGAAGTTGAACACAATTAGAGTCCTTCTATCATTGGCTGCAAATTTAGATTGGGAACTCCATTAGCTCAACATTAAAAATGCCTTCCTAAATGGTACATTAGATGAGGAAATATACATGAGGATACCACCAGGTTTTAAAACCGAAGAAGGAAGGGGAAGAGTTTGCAAACTAAAAAAATCCTTATACGACTTCAAACAGTCTCCATGAGCATGGTTTAAGAGGTTCAATGGCACTCTTTGCAGGTTTGGATACAAACAGGGACAAGCTGATCACCCAATGTTTATGAAGTGTGAAAAAAATGGACAAAAATCCATCTTGATTCTGTATGTTGACGATATTATAATCATAGGCAATGACACTAGTGAGATCAACGATCTTAAACAAAAATTGAGGCTAGAATTTAGGGTAAAAGACCTCGGAATATTAAGACACTTTCTTGGAATGGAGATTGCTAGAAGTAAGGAAGGTATTTTCATATCTCAAAGAAAATACATTCTTGATTTACTGGAGGAAACAGGAAAGATGGGTTGCAAATCTATGAGAACTCCACCGGAGAGAAAATGAAGATCTTCCTGTTGACAAAGGAAGATACCAAAGGTTAGTAGGAAAACTTATCTATTTCTCACTAATCAAACCAGATATTGCTTATTCCATTGGTATTGTTAGCTAATTATGCACTCGCCAACTCAAAGACATTTAGAGGCAGTCAACCATATTCTGAGATATCTCAAAGATAGTCCAAGTAGAGGATTAATGTTTCGGAAAAATGAGAAAAGAAGTATAGAAGGTTTCACGGATGCAGATTGGGTTGGTTGTATTGAAGACAGTAGGTCAACATCTGGTTATTGTCCTAAACTATGGGGGAATCTTGTCACATGGAGAAGCAAGAAGCAGTCTGTAGTAGCAAGAAGCAATGCAGAAGCAGAGTTTAGGGCAATTGCACAAGGAATTTGTGAAGTTATTTGGTTAGAAAGGTTGATGCAAGACGTACAAATCACTACTTCCTCTCCCAACAAAGTCTTCAGTGATAGTAAATCAACCATCAGTATAGTGAAGAATCCATTTCAACATGATCGAACAAAACATGTTAGAATTGACAAGAGCTTTATCAAATGTAAACTAAAAGGGGGCATTGATCTATGCTATGTCCCTATTGAAGCACAGGAAGCCGATATCTTCACAAAGATCATGCCTACGCCTAGATTCGAGACAATTCTAAGCAAGTTGGAAATAATAAATATCTATTCCTCAACTTGAGGGGGAGTGTTGAATAATTATTTTAGATAAGTTTAGTTAGCTTAGGAGATTATCTTCTAGGAGATAAGTTTAGCTTGTAGTAGATAAGATATACTGCAGATTGGATAAGTTAGTATATATGAAAAATCTAGTAGTTTAGTAGTATTACAATAGTTATACTCGTGTATAAATTACATATAATCAGAGACAAAGTGGATTTTTTCTTCTAATATTTTCTATACCCTGTTGTTTCATTTATGATGATTCTTCTTTCATTATTTTACCCTTTTTTAGGCAAAGGGGAGGCAGTTGTTTAATGTGGGAGACCAAAAAATATATATATTTAGTAATTAAACTTGATGATTTGGATAGAATTGACATGAATGTTATTTGTGTGGTGTGGCAGACGCTAGCTCACGATTCGTATTTGTACTACCAGTCGCAGCCAGCTTCTGACCTTGAGAATTAGGGCCATTTCATGTTGTAATATTCTAGCAGTATTAATAAATACTTTGGGAAGGAATTATTCAATTTAGCGACTGGCCATGTTAATGGTTGAAACTTAAAGCTGCATAAAGTGTTGGAGGAGGTTGGTGTGGGAACCAAAGCTGATGCAAGTGTTTGGATCGTTTTGTACAAGAGGACTGATGGCTACTTCCAAAAATTAGTAGAGGTAAATGTGTTATACGTCAGATTTGAACTGAACAGGGTGGCTGAGGGCAATGTGCCAAATTACTAGAGACTACAAACGTTGGATATGAAGATCTTATCTATTAAGAAAGTTGTTCTTTTGTTTATCTCTATTTCCTCATTTTCTACAATCTCCCTTCATATTAAAGGGGGCTCACTCGGATTCAATGCTTCTGCTAGGATGTTAGTTTGTGGACTTGTTGCTACTTGCTAAAAGTGAAAAGGATTGAAAGAATTTTCTTGTATGTGCATAATAAAACACAGATTACAAAAATTGAAATGAGAACAGAGGAAAAAGAATCTGCAGTTGCATTTGGTTGGAAGAATGAGAGACTGGCATGTGCAGGTGCAAGAATGCATTGAAGTTTATTGGCATTGCCAAAGTTTGAACTCAACGTAGAACTTTGTCTCTTTTTTTTTTTTTTGGTTTCTTTCTTGTAGACGTAACATATTGATAGAGCTATTCAGCCTATTTCTCAGTTAGATGGTTATTCTGAGTAGTTCATGATGTCGATACTTAAAAAAAGTTTTATTCCATCTATTGCTCGACTTTTCTAATCCAAATGCATTCATTGTCTACTTCGGTACACGGTCTTAAAAGCTGTGCCGAACATAGCTCTGTGAAGCATAGAAGAGAGTATCACGGGTTGAACATGTGTAAATTGATTTTTAGATATATAAATTGAGGATGTTAAAAACTGAAAGCTCAAAAGAATGGAAGCTTGCACTTGCGTATCCTATGATGCCTACCAAAACTAACATTGGGACAATCAGAGGGAAGCCTCAAGTGTTCTTCATTGTACTTAATGGAGACGAGGCAAAGTCCGTGTGGTGGAGCTGACAAAGCATATTTGGCAAGTTCCTTGCGATCACAAGTTGCCAAAATCCGGGGAACAATATCAGGAGGAATTGCTTCCCTTCCAATTTGAAGTAGCAAAGCAACCTGCACTAAGTGAATCACAGGAAGGACTTAATGTATTCAGAATCTAAGTCCAAATCTCATCTCACATATACTTATCCAAAACATAACAGCATCCATCCATCATGCTCAAGTTATTAACTAAGCTATGGCCAATTTTGCTGTCAAAAACGCAAAAACAAAGTAGAACTTTTTTTATCAGGCGTTCAAAAACGCAATAACAAAGTAGAACTTTTTTATCAGGAGTTCTTTTTTTTCTTTTTCTGGAAAAACAGTTGCTTACCATGTTCCTGACTTGTCTATACATGAAACCGGAGCCCTCAACTTCTACCTGCACAAGATGTCCCTGCATCAAAATCAAAAACAGCTGAGCATGAGTTTTAAGAGCCTATTTCTACAATTCAGAACTGAAATCAGTCACATATAGAATTTTATTCATGATCTGGTGGAACTGTGTTCCTGTACTTTCAACCAGCTATACACTGCTATCAGATAAGAGAAACAAATTTTCCTTTTCCTTTTCGAGGAAGCATGTTAATAAAACTGGTAATTACCATCTCAATGACATCAAAGTGAAAGATGGTCTTGACTGGATCAGGAACTCCATCGTTATGTGAAGCATTTACAAATGCAGAGAAATCATGGTTTCCTACAAAATGCTTCGCTGCTTCTTTCATGACAGTTACATTCAGCTTATATGCACTATGATAAGCGTATTGACGTAGAAATGGGTCCATGATGGTGTCGTTATATATCTTATAGTGATAAACCTTGCTCTTGGCTGAAAATCGCGCATGGAATTCAGGAAGTGCAGGGCTGACTTCTCTAATGCGAATATCAGGAGGAAGAAGTCCGTTGAGAGCTGCATGAACAGTGTCCAATCTCTCATAGTTGAAAGGTGTAACAAAGTGAGCCACCTGAGAAGCTTGCAGTCAATATAATGTTTTCAAGTAACACAGCCTCATTTCTTTCTTTAACTAAATCCTGAAAAAAGAAAGAAGCATTGCGGACCTGACCCCAGGCATGAACTCCTGCATCAGTCCTACTAGCGCCAACAAGAAGAATATCCTTCCTTTGTAGTTTTGTAACTCTAAGTAAAGCTTGTTCCAGTGTGCACTGAATAGTTGGAGGATATTGCTGAAATTGCCAACCTGATCATAATGACATCCATCTTCTTGGATGTGAAACTAATTTTGGATTACTAGAACGAAGAAAATGATGGATTTTGCACTTGGGATAACGTAAATAGTATAGGTAATGCACTCGTCTAACTGAAAGGCATCAAGCTCACCCAACCTCGCTTTTTCTCCCACGAATACATTTCCGAACGCAGCTAAGAAAATTCTTCCTTCTTTCCGCATGAAGATTAGTTCAATAGTGTTGACAAGTTCGAGTTCTTTTCTTATTATTAGTTTGCTTTATTAGACGAAGAAGAAGAGGAGACCATGTTATCCAAAGTGCAGACAGAAGCCGAAACAGACAGAAATAGGTAATGTTAATGGAGATGGAAGAAAACCCAAAGTAAAAAGTACCTGCATATTGGGCGCCGTCGTAAGCAATAACCAAACGCCACTTGAAGCCGTTACCTTTGCATATGGAACTGGAATGAATTGGCTTCACCGTCTGTTCCGTTTCACCATCACCACCATACCCGTCCTGTAACAATTTTGAAAGAACAGAAAAAAAAATCCACTTTTACCGTCAATCCCTAACACTCCAATTAGAAGAAGAAGAGGAAGCAGAGAGGGAAAGATGATGGGATCTTTTTCACAAACAAAATACAAATGGATGAAGAAGAAGATGCAATTACAGCTGGGGAAGAAAGATAACGATAAGGATGGCCTGACACCGAGAGTGAGGATAGCATAACGTATTCTGTTAATCTCGTATCTCCCTCCCTCAGCCCTACTTAACTAGTTTTCGCTACAGAGCTACCTCCGTTCATAAAATCAGCAGAAGAAGAATTAAAAATTAAAATGACCCAATTCTTCTTGTCCTGTAGGTTAAATCAGAAGTATGCACGATTGATTAGGGAAAACATCAACCCATACCCATTTGGGTTCCAAATGGATAAAGATGAAAACTTTGCTTCTGAGATCTCTAATTGCCTGCAGTTTTCCTCCTCCTGTAATAATATGAATATAATCAATTAAGCACAGCAACTCATGGATAAAAGAAATGGGGCCCTTAAAGGAGGATATATATGTCCCCATTTTTCCAATACCATTGGACGTGTAACGCAAGATTTTAACTGGCTTGTTCATGGATCCACGAAACTTGCAAATGGTGTCCGAATTTACAGTGGGAATGAAAATAGGTAACATGAATCATATTTGTATTACTGCTTGTTACAGTGGGAATGAAACAGTTAGGAAGCAGTCATGTTCTGTTGGAATGAAAATAGTCATCGGATATTTATCAAAAGCAAACATCAAAGCTGTCCTTGGCAGATATATGCATCAATATTTTCATCAACCCCATGGATTTGCGGTAAGAACATGAACTCAATTCGTACATGTGAAGGAGCCACTGCAAAAGCTGGGTATCCTGCAACTAGAGGTTGGATGGGAAGCATCACAAAGGAAAAACTGAAAGTTTCGCCCAATAACAAGCCAAGGGACATTTCAGAGGATATCAAGCAAGATTAAGGGATTCAATTGAGCTACGCTCAAGCATGGCGTGCAAAGGAGATTGCTAGAGAGCAGCTTCAGGGTTCATATAGCAAGAGAGGCATATAATCAACTACGTACGTTTTTTCAGTGAAAAAATAAAAGAGACCAATCCTGGCAGTATTGCTACATTCTTCACGAAGGATGATTCAACCTTCCACCGTCTTTTTATTTCATTTTATGGCTCAATATGTGGGTTTCAGCATCAATACAGGTAAAAGATTCCTACGAATCTGTGGAGCAAATAATACTTCATGTAGGATGAGAGGTCGTCCTCCACGCATGTCCAATT
>JAOTIZ010000201.1:13093350-13109344 GCA_027123425.1 Erythroxylum panamense | reverse complement strand
ATGCTCCCAGATCTTCTTTGACCATGATATTTTGTATGAGTTATTAAAAATTAATTTTAGTTTAACACAAGGTGTGCAGACCTACTTTCTGTTAGCATTTTGAGTCTATTACCTAGTTGTATATCTCATCGACTAGTCTAAGCTTTTGAGTTCAATGATTCCTTATAACTTGTTCTTGAAAGGGAAAAAAAAAAAAGAGGAACATGCTTAGAAGGTAGATATTCAAAACTATATAACAATGATCTTTATGGTTAAATCTCTGAACTTTCCTACATAGTTAGCCTTCTGGACTTTATAGTCTCATATTTAGAGCTGATCTGAGTGACTTGTTAATTGGATATAGCTGAAGTAAGAAAAGGGAAAGGAATTTAGAGCTGAATTCCCTTATCCTGATGTAAGCTATGGCCAGTGACAATGGAACTACATTAATGCACGCATGAGTACAAACACATGCACATGCATATTATAGTGTATTCTGCCATGTTAGCAATTCTTATTCACTTTTCCTATCTTTGGATTCTGTTTTTGGTGTAAAGGAATGTGTGCCTCCTACAAAATTAAGAGTTAACAACTTATTTGCTTCCTCTACCAACAGCTTGTCTTGTTCACGATTTTGTTTTGTTTTTTGAGCTCTGGAGTATTTTTGTGTTTAGGGATATTCATTGCCTTCTTCTAATATTTTGAAGTGTAAAAGTCTTATTTTGGAGATGCTTCTATGTAGAGAGTATCTGGAGAATCTGATGGTTCCTCAAAATCCTCAAATTCCGAGGCTGGCGATACATCAGATAATTCGAGAAGACCTCTTAGGAAGGGTAACAAATTTCCTAACATCCTTCATATTTTGTAACATTTTTGTTTGATTATTTTCCATTTTGGAGTTACATGTCTTACATTATATTAACCTCTCCTTGTTGGCCTAGTTTTCCCCTCGACCTAGAGTTTTTTTTTTAATTTTCAATTTTTGCTTCCATTTCCTTTTTACATTTTCGTCATATGAATTTGTGTCTGTGTTTTTGGTTTAATGTGCCCAAAATAACTTCAATTGATTCTACTATTAGTTGATTATCATCTTTATTTGTTTTACTTTCACTATCACACATCCCTTTCCCACTCCAAACATTCAAGTATAGAAGTGGGCATTTCTGTAATTGATTACTCCAGCCAATATTCAAGCAAGTGGGCAATTTTTGTCATTGATTGTTGGTATTTGATAATATTGAGCTTAACTCCACTGCAACATGCACCTTATGGGGGAGGATTATCCAAGTTCTACAAGGCTTGCTTTGCTCTTACTCCTGGGGAATATGAGATATCATAATGCAACCCCTCACCATCCAAACTAGGCAATGGGAGATATCTTAGTACATCCATTTTAATAGTATTATTTGCACTTGCTACCCACTCAAAATGGAGGTGGTTGAGTGTTTGTGGCTATTGTTGAGGTCCTTGATTTGGTTATGCTAGCTTTATCATTTGAAAGGTGATTTCAAATTTATTATGCATATTACAAATCCAAATCTCTGAAGTCTAACTTTCTGCCTATGTTATTGATTTGCTTTTTTCTTTATATTGAATACTTGACCTTTCCAAACATAAGAAGAGGTTAACTCTTTTTGCTAGGGGATCGTGTGAAATATACTGGGCCTTCTGTTTGCGTAGGAGCTGATGACAGGTACTTCAGTTTGGCTGTATAAAACTTTAACGTGGTTGAAAAATTTAGGGTTAATTATAAAAAAAGCCTAAATTTTCATTAGATTTATAATTATAGCCTAGATTTTAAAAAGTAGCAATAAAATACCCAAACTTTTACTTTTTTTAATTTTAGCTCGAACTTCAAAAAGTAGCAATAAAATGCTCAAACTTTAATTTTTTTTAAATTCAAGCCTGATTTTAGTCTTTCCGTTAAGTTTGTTGATGTGACTTACCACGTGTTTCAGAAACCTTAACTATTAATACATGTTAGCCAAAATTAACACAACAAATTAAGATTAATAAAACGACATCGTTTAATCACATAATTAAAACGATGTTGTTTAAAAATGATCTAAATTAGATTATGCAGCCTCGACGACCTTACGCTTTGATTTCAATTTTTTCCCTTGTTTTTAGTTTGTTCTATAGTCGTCCTTATTCTTCGATTTTCAAATTACATGGCCCCGATGCCCTTACACTAAGGGCATCAGGAGAACAAACTAGAAACGAAGAGCTTACTGATGCAATATGTTGTAATGCGAGAGTAGTTTGGGGCGTCAGAAGAACAAACAGAAAACAAAATGATGATAGCATCAAGAGAACATATAACGTCAGGCTAAAGTTAAAGAAAATTGCAAGTTTGAGCATTTTATTGTCATTTTTTAAAGTTTGGGCTATAATTTAAAAAAATTGAAAGTTTGGACATTTTGCTACTACTTTTTAAAGTTCGAGCTATAATTGAAAAATTGAAGAAATTTTGAGTTTTTTAAATAATTAACCCAAAAATTTATTGTGCTTCAATTCTCAAAAAAGAAACTTGTTGTGTAACAACTAAGGTAATGTACTTTTTTGGAATACAATAGCAAAGGATAATTGCAAAAGTTCATAGATACATAACAATTCGAGTATGTTTTTTATGCTATCCTTTGATGATACATTTGGGGAAAATAAAAGGTGTTTTTGGATCATTCTGTACATGATGCACAGGAGTGATACATCTGTGTAGAATGTTTGCTTGACATAAATGTTATACCAATATTTGTCACAGGTCCCTCACTTGTCATTTAAGTGGAACTTAACTTCTTGGTAGAGTATTTGTGCATTGTTACCATTTAGTTAAAGAACAAATCAGAAGTTCCAAGAATAATTCAAAACTGTGCTTCTTGTGTTTGTGCCGTGAAAGCAAACCCCAAGTAAAGTTGATATTTTGCATCATTTTTTTGATAATTTGGTTCTTACGGATGATTAAAAGAAGCTATTTGTAGATAAGCCAGTATACTATTATAGCACTGTTGGATAATTATCTTAGATAAGTTTCGTTAGCTTAGGAGATTATCTTCTAGGAGATAAGTTTATCTTCTAGTAGATAAGATAAGATATACTATAGATAGGATAAGTTAGTATATACGAAAAAATCCAGTACTGTAGTAGTATTAGAATAGATTATACTCACGTATAAATTACATATAATCAGGAAATAAAGTGGGTTTTCTTTTGATATTTTCTATAACCTCTTGTTTCAACTTTAACTGGGTTATTTGTGTATCATAGTTGTGTGTATCTGTTATTGGCATCTTCTCAGCTTTTAATCATATTCTGATATTTTTACATACAATAATTGATCTGAAAGTTTGTTACCTCCTTGTAGCCATCAACTTGAACTCATGTTGAGCTTCATTCTTGCAGGGTGAAGCACCTGTTCTTGTATCCAGATTGTTGGATCAACTGGTGAAAAGTGACAAATATGGTGAGCGCCGTGGAGCTGCTTTTGGACTTGCTGGGGTTGTTAAAGGATTTGGAATATCTTGCTTAAAGAAGTATGGAGTGATTTCTACATTAAGGGAAGGTCTTTTAGATAGGTAAATTATTTCTTGCTAATAAAATTAGGTTGAAGTTGTATCCTTGGTTCATATTTTAACCCATTTCACTTTCTAAGTTCCTTTAGTGACTGTGAATGTGTTTTCTGTTCCTCTCGCGGCAAAGTTGAGTCTGCATCCTATTTGCTCTGTTTCCATTTTTAGCAATCTAAATTTTGTTTAACTTCTTTTCTTAGATGGTGTTGCACATGTTATGGATTTCAGCCCTACAGATCAATTATGGACTTGAACATGTAAATTGAATGGTTATGGTATTTGATGTGCTCCTTGGTTTCTTTGAATGTCAGGAATTCTGCAAAATGTCGTGAAGGAGCTTTACTAGCTTTTGAGTGCTTATGTGACAAACTTGGAAAGTTGTTTGAACCGTAAGAATTTAAACTCTTTTTCCAAGCAAGTGAAATGACCTTCAAGTGTTCTTTTTGAGCATATGATAACTTCTTTTTCATTGTTGGGATCCAGGTATGTGATTCAAATGTTACCATTACTTTTGGTTTCATTCTCTGATCAAGTTGTTGCAGTTCGTGAAGCTGCTGAGTGTGCTGCTCGAGCAATGATGTCTCAACTTAGTGCACAGGGCGTTAAGCTTGTGCTTCCATCCCTTTTAAAGGTATATACTTTGGATTCATGCGTCTAGCACTTATCAGATAGTTTGATTTGGTGATACATGATATTGCTTTACTGGTGAAGATGCATGTCGTCTCGCCATACCATTTTGTACATCCCAGCAAAGGTTAATTTGATAGTACTTTGATACTGTGATTTTCTGTGATGCTTACTGACATGTTGGAATCTTAAGGTGGATGTAATGTTTTGATTTGAGAATCAAAAATAATGATTTTGATATACTATTTCATTGCCTTTTCAACCCAAGTATCTGAATGTAATGAAGATGTTGACAGAGGATTGCCTATATATAATACATACATGTTCATTTATGGATTCCATTATATGTATATCTGTAGTTTTCTAATACATATATTTTCCATGTACAGATAAAGTTTCATATTTATCACAAAGTTTCACTTCGTTGTTGGCATGAGTACTATGGTCTTTTCCATTCAAAATTCTTACTGTTATGGTCATCTTATATTACTTGATTGTCCATTGTCTTTTATTGCCTAAACGTTCAGGGTCTTGAAGATAAAGCGTGGAGGACAAAGCAAAGCAGTGTGCAACTACTTGGTGCTATGGCTTACTGTGCTCCTCAGCAACTCTCCCAATGCCTTCCTAAGATTGTTCCAAAACTGACCGAGGTTTATCTTAGTCTAAATCCAACCTGATAGCTTTTCCTTCTGTAAACCAAACTCTAACTCTTGATATTGCTGTTCCCAGGTGTTAACTGACACTCATCCCAAAGTCCAGTCAGCAGGACAAACAGCTCTCCAGCAGGTTGGAGTTTTGTTTGTTGTTTCTCTCCTGGTTTTCCACCATAGTTCCCCTAACCTGTCTTTGCTGGTGCCTTTCTTAGGTTGGGAGTGTTATAAAGAATCCAGAGATATCATCTCTTGTCCCTACACTTCTCATGGGACTTACAGATCCCAATGACTATACCAAATATTCCCTTGATATTCTCCTCCAAGTAAGATTTATTTGATGGAAAATTTGAATCCTTTTTTTCTAGTTTCATTTGACAAACTCATGGTTCTAAGTGCTCTTCTATTTGTTGCAGACTACTTTTGTTAATTCAATTGATGCCCCTTCACTTGCTCTGTTAGTGCCAATAGTTCATAGAGGTCTAAGAGAGAGGAGTGCTGAAACTAAAAAGAAAGCTTCACAAATCGTTGGAAACATGTGTTCATTAGTTACAGAACCAAAAGATATGATTCCTTACATAGGGTTGCTTCTTCCCGAAGTTAAAAAGGTACCTCTTGTTGACTTGTGTTATCGGTGTATGGATTGGCTCTAATGTTATTTGTAAAATATGCAAATAGGTCCTTGTGGATCCAATTCCTGAAGTCAGGTCTGTTGCGGCAAGGGCCATCGGATCCCTTATAAGAGGCATGGGAGAAGAAAACTTCCCAGATCTTGTTCCTTGGCTTTTTGATACTCTTAAATCTGATAACAGTAATGTTGAGCGCTCAGGAGCTGCTCAAGGTTTGAGTGAGGTAAAAATCATAAGAATTCAACTTTTATTCTCGAATACTTAAGGGTACTACTAAACTTTGGAAAAATATTTCATAATTATAGCATCAAGCTAAGAGTATGCAGACAACTCGATAATTGTTAACCCCCAGTTGAATTCATTAGTTGCTTTAATCAGGAATCTTCTTCTGTGTCTTAACAAAGACATTTATATGAGTTGCTGGTACGTCATAATTATCAAGCCCGTCTTTTCTAAAGAAAACTTTACTCTATGGTTATCATGTAGGTTTTGGCAGCACTTGGCACAGAATACTTTGAACATGTACTTCCTGACATTATCAGAAACTGTTCTCATCAAAAGGCGTCTGTGCGTGATGGATACTTAACACTTTTCAAGGTGAGCATATTGAATATGTGATAACTCTTAAATTTTTCGGAGCTTTTACTTACACGAACCTCGTCTAATTTTTTTGATTCTTTTGCAGTATCTTCCTAGGTCTTTAGGTGTTCAATTTCAGAACTATCTGCAGCAGGTGCTGCCTGCAATCTTAGATGGTAATTTTTCTTTTTTATTGTGAAATGGGGAGCTTTTTAAAATTTTTGGGTCCTCCGTTTGGTTTAATTGGTGATTTTTTTTAAGATACTAGCTGTGTTTATACTTTTCCAGGTCTCGCTGATGAGAATGAGTCTGTGCGTGATGCTGCATTAGGTGCTGGGCATGTCCTGGTGGAACACTATGCCACAACGTATGCATGTGCTTGGTCTTATTTTCCTTTTTTATTTACTCACATTAACTTTAGTATTTTGTCTGTTCTGCATTGTTTTTGTGGCGAAAGCTTTTTAGTTGTTGAAAAGTGACAGATGCATCGAGTTGTATCTCTTCTAACATCTTTTATTGCTGTTGTTACTTTTCTTTTGCTCATTTTCAGGTCATTACCTCTTCTCCTTCCAGCTGTTGAGGATGGTATTTTCAATGATAGTTGGCGTATTCGCCAAAGTTCTGTTGAATTGTTAGGAGATCTCTTGTTTAAGGTATTTATTCCTTGACCTCTTGATACTGGTTTGTGGAACTCTTTAGAGCCAGCTCCTTCGGTGGCAATTTCCTGAATTGTTTTAATTAAAAAAAGGTTGCTGGAACATCTGGAAAGGCTTTACTTGAGGGTGGTAGTGATGATGAAGGTGCTAGTACTGAGGCACATGGTCGGGCTATCATTGAGGTATTAGGCAGGGAAAAGCGCAATGAAGTCCTTGCTGCATTATACATGGTTCGTACTGATGTCAGCATATCTGTACGTCAGGTAATGTAACTGAAAAATTGTTTTTCTTGCCTTTCTTGTGCAATTCTCTTGTATCTGTTACCGTTTCATGTTACAAATCCTGCAAATTTTCTTTCCTCTATTGGCAGGCTGCCTTGCATGTATGGAAAACTATAGTGGCAAATACTCCAAAGACGCTGAAGGAAATTATGCCAGTTTTGATGAACACTTTGATTTCTTCTCTTGCATTCTCCTCCTCTGAGAGGCGACAGGTTTACTTTTCTATTATGAACCGTTTGAACTTTCTCATTGGATTGTGAAATGTTCATATCAATAAAGTGATTTCAACTTTAGGTTGCTGGACGAGCACTGGGTGAGCTTGTTAGGAAGCTCGGTGAAAGAGTACTTCCTTTGATAATCCCAATCTTATCCCGTGGACTGAAAGATCCGGATGCTAGCAGAAGACAAGTAAGCTTGTTTGCAGCAACAGTATTCAGTATTCAAATTTTGCTCTGAGTCATCTGGAACTACAACTCTAATCTCAATTCATACATTCTGGAGTCTTATAATTTCTTATGCTCTGCTTAATGAAAATTTCCCATCTCTCTTGGTCTCCAGAATCATATATCATCAGGAAAGATAGTTTGTCACTGAGATTGGTCTTTAATAGTTTGTCACTGAGACTGGTCTTTACTTGTTCTCTTGATTGCTCTTATCTAGTAGTGCCACCTTTGGAGGAAATGGCCTCTGTTTTTAGTAGTTAACCATTGGAATGGCAGCGTTGCGTGCATGACACTTATAGATCTTTTTCTTTTCCTTTTTGTTTATCAAAATGAATGAGCATAGGAGTTGGTAGTTTAGTCTGGAATGGATAAGAACTTTCATATATATACTTGCTTCTTGTGATTCTAATATGATCTGAATTGACAGGGTGTATGCATTGGTCTGAGTGAAGTAATGGCAAGTGCTGGGAAGAGTCAGTTATTGAGTTTCATGGACAATCTAATCCCTACTATTAGGACTGCGCTTTGTGACAGGTTCGTTATAATTTTTGACTTGTCTTACAGAGGACATTCTGCTAAAACAAACACTGTATGCATTCACAGCATCCCTGAGGTTCGAGAGTCTGCTGGCTTAGCATTCAGCACACTTTACAAGGTTTATTTCCTGGTCTTTGTTTTTATCTGAAATTTATTTTTCAAACTATTTAGTTTCAGTGAGATCACCTATTTTGTCATATTATTGTTATTATTCAGAGTGCTGGAATGCAAGCGATTGATGAAATTGTTCCAACACTGCTGCATGCCTTAGAGGATGATGAAACGTCTGATAATGCTCTTGATGGTCTCAAACAGATTTTAAGGTATAAATTATGCAGCACAGATTTGTTGTTTAATCTCCTCAATTACTCTGTTTCTTGTGTTGACCATTGCTCCTTCATCTTCTCATATTTTCTATAATTCAGTGTCAGGACTACTGCTGTGTTACCACACATTTTGCCAAAACTGGTCCATCTTCCTCTTTCGTATGGCTAGCTTTCCCTGATTTTCATCCAACTCTACTTGTTTTCTGACTCATATTCTGTTACTAATATCTTGAGCCACATTCAGTGCCTTCAATGCGCATGCTATTGGAGCTTTGGCAGAAGTTGCAGGACCTGGTCTCAACCTTCATCTTGGTACCGTTCTTCCTGCTTTACTTTCTGCAATGGGTTCTGAGGACAAGGTATGTAGAAAATGATAAAGCCACCTTTATCTCTTTTCCTATCTTACAATAACTCGTACTTACTGTACAAAAGTGGGAATAATTTTCACTGTACTATTGAATAGAAATATACAGCCATATATAGCCTATTACAAGATAAGTTTAAATCTGGAAATATATCCAGATATATCTAATATGATCTTATCCCTTAATTTAAGGGATTTGACCTTATTCTATAAGATCTATATACAGCCTATCTATATCTCAATATAATCTAGATACAACTGTATAGTATCTGTAGAAGAATATTAGTATATCACCAACACTTACAGAAGCTTTTCAATTTGTAGGATGTACAAGCCTTGGCTAAAGAGGCTGCAGAAACAGTGGTCTTGGCTATTGATGAGGAAGGTGTTGAGTATCTGATAGCCGAACTGGTTAAAGGTGTTGGAGATAATGTGGTATGCTGTTATTTATGCTGTTGAGATTTAATCTCTCTCGCTCTCTCTCTCTCTCACTGCAATTACATCTCAACGATTTCAGGCTTCAATTCGAAGAAATTCATCATATTTGATAGGGTTTTTCTTCAAAAACAGCAAGCTATATTTAGCTGATGAGGCTCCAAACATGATAACTGCACTGATTATATTGCTAAGTGACCCGGATTCAGTGACGGTTGCGGTAGTGCTTTTCTGTATGTTGCTTCTTCTATCATTCTGTTGTCTTCTGCAAATAATATCTTGTTCAATAGGTTGCTTGGGAAGCTTTGTCAAGGGTTGTTGGTTCAGTTCCAAAGGAGGTACTACCCTCATATATAAAACTAGTGCGTGATGCTGTTTCTACGTCAAGAGATAAAGAGCGAAGAAAGAAAAAGGTCTGCCACCATAGTGTGAAAAAATAGATCATCATACAGTAACTATAAATTGTTCGCCAAAAATCTGTCATATGTCCCTTTGTTTCATTTTACCATTCCATCTGTTATTTGTGAAACGTTGATTAGAAATACATTTATCTGCAGGGAGGGCCAGTTCTCATTCCTGGTTTCTGTCTCCCAAAAGCTCTTCAGCCATTGCTGCCAGTATTTCTCCAAGTATGTTTCTATTCAATGGATTGTCAAGTTATTTTCTTTGATTTACCAAAAATGGAATTAAAGAATTTTTAGCTTTTGTTCTTTAGATTATTTTCATATTGATTTTGACAATCACACTTACCTAGTTGGATTTATCCATGAGAATGAAAACTCTTTGGATAGTGTCTGGGGTCGCGTCTTCCTTACAGTCTCAATGTTTTTAGTGAAAATTAACTGCTAATACAACGCACCTCGTAGTGTTTGAGACTTTCTTGGGTGAACTAAGTATGCAGAAATTTATATCAGTTCATGCGACTGTCAGAAGAGACTAAAAGCTGAGCAAATTCTTTTTTTGTTTCTTATGCATGTGATGGAGCAAGTGTGATCTCTTGGTATAACATGTTTTACTTAATTTTTACTCATTGTTGTTCAACATCTTCAAATGTATACCAAGTCAAAATATGAAGTGGATCATGCGAAGCAGTCATTATTTACAAAGAGCGAACATGTTGTGTAAGAACTTTTTCAAGAACATAAAGTCCACCAGAATTTGTCAAAAGCATTCCTTTATCTGTAGAAGACATTTCCTATAGGCTCAGATACCATGTCTCATTTGAAGCTAGTTAGTTTGTTCTTCCATTCAAATGTGAATTGAAGCTCACATGAAGTAAGATTTTAAACCTTCTTTTCTTTCTTTCCGTCTTTGGTTAAAGATTATATCTGCTTTTATGATCACACGATATGCTCCGTCTGAATTTTCTTCTTCACTTCTAGGCATATTATGTAAATTCCAACGGTATTGGCAGCATTTGTTTCATTGTGTTGATACGTTAGATGTAGAGTTTTTGGTTTTGGCTTGCATTTTGACACCCTTTGAATTCTTGTAAAACATGGATGATTTAAAATGAAACAGAAAAATGTAAGAACATGCAGACTTCTGTTTTACTTTCCCTATGGAATATTTAATCTTTATTTCCATAGGTTAGAACTTGAAATATAAGATCTTTTACGCCAGTAAATTAAGCCAAAGATATTTAATCATTGCAGTATCAGTTTACTGGAATAAGCACGAAGGAGACTGAAATTTGTATAGATTCTGTACTAGGATTCGATTATGCGACTAATATGGCCTTTTTATAATCCTTTTGGCACTGTTTTTGGGCGTTATGCACTTGCTTGCTTTTATCTGTCATTTCTTGTCCTTGCTTTATTAGAAGAGACTGAAGTAAATCAGGTTACTGTCTTGTGTCACTACTCCTTTATCATTGTTTAATAAGGAAATGTATGATGCTATATTGTATGTCTTCAGGGTCTAATAAGTGGGTCTGCAGAACTTAGAGAGCAGGCAGCCCTGGGTCTTGGGGAGCTTATTGAAGTAACTAGTGAACATGCATTGAAGGAGTTTGTCATCCCTATCACTGGGTATGTACAACAGGCCTCTAAGAATGCTTGCTATTTTTGAATTGTGACTGCTAATTTTTTTTTAAAAAGGAAGTGCAGCTCTGGCTTTCTTCTTGCTTTTTGCGTATAATTATATTGTTTGACGATATGGGAATTTGGGGGATGATGCTACAAATTTTTCTTGTTTTAGAATGGCTTTATGCATACTTTGTCATCGGTGGTGCTCTGTTAAAAATCCAGAACTATCTGCTCCCTTCTTTTAGTTTTAGTGCTATAAACTGCATTCAGAAAGTACTTTTTGACTCTTATTAGTGTCAGTAGATACCCTGGAATTTATGGTTTTAACTTGTTTCTTAGTAGCTGATTCCTTCAGAAAGTTTTAGTGTGGCTTGGCTGTCTAGGTAAGACTTATACCATTGAGTTCATGCTCTGACTATTGAGCATCTTGCATGCAAAGGAAAGAAATCTTGCACTTCCAACTGTTCAGTTTGTGTCGACAGTAGTCTTCATGATGTTTGACTGTATTAAAATGTGCTTTTAGGCTCATGTGTGACTGTATTTGTCATTTTTAAATTATAGTCATTGTAAGTTTCTCTTGTAAATTTCAAGCAAATTGTTTTACACCTTTTCTCACTGAACTATTCTTAATTAATTTTGATTTTACATATCTTATGTATACAGGCCTCTTATAAGGATTATAGGTGATCGGTTTCCTTGGCAAGTGAAGAGTGCCATTTTATCCACCTTAAGCATCATTATAAGAAAGGGTGGCATAGCACTCAGGCCCTTTCTTCCTCAGCTTCAAACAACATTTATCAAGTGTCTGCAAGACAGTACAAGGTTTGTTTGGATAATTAGTGTTTTGATCCCTATCTGAAACCTACTATTTATATTGGTAAAAACTAAACTCTTATAATTTGTAGTTTGTCCTGAAAATTTCCCTTTCTAAACGAAAGCTCTAGTATATGCTTGTTCTATTTTGTAGATAGTATAGTGATGATTTTATTTCTGAAACTTGCTCGTTATCTAGTCAAATTGTCTTTTCTTTGCATAATTATGTTACAAAAGCCGTCTCTGTTATTGAGATCTTGTCTTATGCAGGACTGTTCGTACAAGTGCTGCGCTTGCACTTGGGAACCTCAGTGCTCTGAGTACGAGGGTTGATCCTCTAGTCAGTGACCTCCTATCTAGTTTGCAGGTGGTACTTACTGTTTTGCTTTTCATTACCACTGATCTTCATAAAGATTTGCTGATGTTGGCATGATATTTCAGGCATCAGATGCTGGTGTCCGTGAGGCAATCCTCACAGCTTTGAAAGGAGTCATAAAGCATGCTGGAAAGAGTTTGAGCAGTGCTGTTAGAACTCGTGTATATAGTCAGCTGAAAAATTACATTAATCATGATGATGACCAAGTTAGAATATCCGCTTCCAGCATATTGGGAATTATGTCACAGGTCTGATTCATATATCATAGGTTTTATAAATACTAGTTATATCCTCTAAGTAACTAAGTTTTAACTCAATCAACAATTTGAAGGGGTTTTATTGCTCACACTTCGCATGGGAATCTATTCCCTCCTATCTTTATCCAGTTGTAGTTGCTTGTTTTTAAATTGTACCGTAGAGCAAATTTTTTCTCTTATTCTTCAGAAACTTTTGATTTAGAAAGTTATCTACTATGACATCGGGAGGTGGAAGTTCTGATAGGAACAATATATTCTTCCCTTTGTTGGTTGTATAGCATAAGATATCTATATTCAAATAAAGCAAATTCTTCCTACCCTTATTTTTTCCCTTCTTCCTGTGAAAGAAAGTGTTTCTGCTTACCTCAAGTATTTTATTACAGGACATGGACGATACTCAGCTTTGTGAGCTGCTACAGAACCTTTCTGATTTGGCCTCTTCAACAAGCTGGCTTTCTAAGCATGGGTCAGTACTCACCATCTCATCCTTGCTCAGACACAATCCTTCTTCAGTTATTATATCTCCAGAGTTTCCATGTATCATAGACTCCCTTAAAGCTGCCTTGAAAGATGAAAAGGTAATACAGTTTAAACCTTCCTAGTTTTACTTTCATATTGTCAATTGCTGAATTCTAACTGCCTTCTGCAAATCAGTTCCCACTCCGTGACACTTCAATTAAGGCTCTGGGAAGGCTTCTACTTCATCAAATTCAAAATGATGCTTCTAAATCTGCTTTGAATGTGGATATTGTATGTTCCATAGTCTCTGGTATGCATGATGATTCTAGTGAAGTCAGAAGAAGGGCATTGTCAGCTCTTAAAGCAGTTGCAAAAGTATGTTAGGGAGATTGTTATTCTAAATTCTTGGATTTGATCAGCCAATTGTGATGAAGGTTTAGAAACTTAAGCATGGTACATTCTATTGCAGGCAAATCCCTCATACATTGTGGTCCATATTGCAATTGTTGGCCCTGCACTTGCTGAATGTATGAAGGACAGTAGTAATCCAGTGAGACTTGCTGCAGAAAGATGTGCTTTGCACACTTTCCATTTGGCAAAAGGTATTTTCCGTTCTTGAATAGAATATCTTAGACTTAAATGCTTTCTTGGATATTTTTAATATAACCTATGTGGACTGGATTTTTCTGTGTTCTACTATTCTAATGGGCCATTTTGTTCTGTAATTTTACTTTCCCAAAGTTACTCTTGTCTGAGCAAGAACATTATGCGGTTTGCTAATTTAATGACAATTTATTTTCAGGTCCAGAAAATGTATCAGCTGCTCAAAAATATATCACAGGCTTGGATGCCAGACGACTTTCCAAATTTCCTGAGCAAAGGTAATTTTTATGACCTTAGCCTCTTCCCTTTGCTCTGTTGTGATATGAGTGTATGGTTTATGTTGGTTATATTTGGTTGTATTTGTTGTTGCAAATTGCAATGCATGTATACATCCCATGATTCATATATTTATGACCATGCAGTGATGACAGTGAAGACAGCGAAGATGACTCGACAAGTGGCTGAAATTGGGTTGGTTGATCATTTTCATCTTTTAAGTGGTTCAAGGGTAGAGTTATACCAGGCGATAAATTGACTTTATATCCCTTATAGGCATCTTCATTTGTCAGCAGGGTTGTTTAGCTTTTATACATACGTATACATCGGAAGATTAGAGATTTGATGCCCAAATTTTTGTTGCTTGGGTATAGTTATTAATGTATCGTATGTACATAGAAGACAAGCCTATGGCTTACCTTTTGGCGGTACTACAGTTGTCAACCCAAAATTACTACAATATTTATTCTGCAATGCAGATATTCTTGCTTATCGGAAGCATATTTTCAACTTACATCCATCTCTGGCAGGACTGTTATATTGAGTGTTATGGTTATTAGTTGCTAATGGCACTCATTGGTGGGATTCTCTTTTTTCTCTCATCTCTACTGGCTACCTTTGGCTATAAAGTTATTCTCTCGTCTCCATTGCTATATTTTAGTCCTTTGATGTGTTTCAGTGGGGTTTTTTTTTTCTGCCTGGGTTGATTGGCGTGTATTGGTTTTGGTGGCTCCCGTTCCTAATTTCTACTCTAGGTTTTTGGATGTAAATATGGCTAATGATCTGGTGTCGGATTTGGAGAATTTCTGAAATGCTTGAAGCGAAAATTGTAGACGATGATGTTCAAGAAGGATTTCATCCTATAGTGAAAGTTCTTACGTCTAAATCCTTCAAAAAGTAAGCAGCCAAGAGAGGTTTTTCCCTTGTTTGGCATTCTGTCCCAAACTTCATCTATATCGGAGCTTACGGACAATCTATTCTTGTTTCGGTTTTGCAATGTGGTTGGTATGAGACTACTTCGAGAGGGCAGACCCTGAAACTGAAAACCAGCTTGTTGCACTTGAGCGGTGGCGGTGACATGGCCCGGACTAATATTTAGTTCTCAGGCCAACCATTCTTGGTTCAAGTCTGGAAGCTTCCATTTAATTGCTCTACGCAAAAGGTGGGCGGGTAGATAGGGAGAGTTTTGGGGAAGTACATATGATGATGAGATAGCTGTGAAGAAGGGAGGCTCAAGTTCATGAGGATTTGGGTTAATCAACTGGAGTCCTAAATTAAGCGGTTCAGAGAGCACCCGCCAAAACTAGAACGAGATTTTTAAAAGCTCCAATCTTTTATTTAACTGGAAAAAAATTATTGGCATGTTGGGACGGTTTATTATGTTCAGATTTGAGAATGCCTGCCTTAAATCATCCTTAGTATAAATTTAAGCAGCCTCAGGTGGAATGGAGAGGTTTTCGGCCATACTGTACAGAAGATTAAAGAGATTGAAATGGAAATTAGTAGTGTTGTCCAAAATTTCACAATGGTGAAATCATGGCTCTTTGGTGCGCCTTATTCCTCAAGTGTCTCAACCTGAGTTGATGCTTGAATTCCCATTGCTCTTTGCAACATGAGCTATAAGATTATTTCCACGGTTTTTGGCAATCAGCTTAAAGTTGTGCTTGATCAGGTCCTATCGGATACTCATCGCTTGTTCTGATAATGTTTGGAATATTTTTCAATATCTTAAATCTGAAAACTCAATCATGCATTTTCATACAACATATAACGTACAAAATTCAGGCAAAAAACACATATATGTAACGGTAATATATATGTGAAAAATAGCAGTAGCATACATCTTATACAACAACTGTAATGTAAAGATCCATGCATTTAATATAGCATATATATATGTGTAGCAGCGGAAGCTTTAAACCAAGAACCATATACCTCCAGCCATTGCCTCCACCGTAGATCTAAAAGTTTTGTTGAAGATCTGATTTTCTATCCTCTTCCTGAAGCAAGCTCGATGGTGTGCTCTCTTGATGCTAGGCGAGGACAGGACCCGAAGAGGTTGTTTATTTAACAACCAAAACCACTCAAGTCTTCTCTGGCCATCACAAAGA
>JAOTIZ010000201.1:12998149-13023026 GCA_027123425.1 Erythroxylum panamense | reverse complement strand
GTATCCGAAGATTGATTCTCTGCTCCGGAAAGGTCTGTTTTTCTGAGGAATATTTGTTCACAGCTATATACCCTATAGAAAGAAGAAAATAATTAATTTTAAAAAATCTAAACTTTAAAATATTTCAATGATTTTTTTTATAATTTTCATTTTTCTAGAAAAAGTATCAATAAGATGTAATTAATTATTTATTGTGACATCTTATAAAAAATATTAATTAAAATTGAGTTTAATTAATTCAAGTTTAAAATTTTGTTTAAGTCGTTTTGTTAGTAATACTTAGTTGATCAACATATATCTTTTATGTTTCATGGTTATTTTTGGAAGAAAAGTTAAGAAAAATTTTCAAAAAATTTAAAATTATAACAAAAATTTTTAAAAGTTTTAAAGTTTAGAAAATGATTTAAAATTACTTAAACTGTTAAAAAATTTCCCGTTAATTTTTTATAAAAACACAAAAATCATTTTTTGTTTTGTGATTTTAACTTTTTCAAGAATTAGACTTCAGGTTCAGGCAGCTTGTGGCTTATACCAAATATTTTGGTACTGTAACAGGTTTATTACGAACTAGATGAAGAGAGAAACAGTGTCCAAGGAAATGACATTGCAATCTGTCGGGTAGAGCAGCTTTGTCCCTTCCCATATGACCTCATTCAACGAGAGCTTCAGCGATATCCAAGTAAGTTTCTAACACCAGAAATCAAGTTTTTATCTCCAATCTTTCAATTTTCAGGTTTCAGGTTGGTGGTGTTGGTGGCTGAGTCTGCGTCCATGAATTTTTCTTTCTGTTATCTTATCAGATGCTGAGGTGGTTTGGTGTCAGGAAGAGTCAATGAACATGGGAGCTTACACCTACATAGCACCACGTCTTTGGACAGCCATGAAAGCTCTGAATCGAGGACAGTGGGAGGATATTAAGTACGTAGGTCGTCCTCCATCAGCTTCCACTGCTACTGGTTTCTTTCAAGCTCATAAACATGAACAATCCCAGCTACTTCAACAAGCTATGCAACCTGAACCAGTCCAGTTTCCTTATTCAACCCAGTAGGAAATGATTGTCAATGTTCTTATATCTGAATGTCTGCAATTTTTTGTTGCTGATTTCTTATCAGAATTGATACTCCAATGGTTTTTCCTCGCATAATACATATTGTTAATGCTTTAATTATTGAAATTGGACCTCTAATAAAAGAGTCTACTATGGGGTATCGTTAAAAGACACATTTTGAATTTGAAAGTTCAAGTTACGGTGATAAAAAGATTTTATGATTAATTATTGAAATAAATAATTTATAATTTGTACATTAGATTTGACTTAATATGATTAAATAAAAATTTTATGTCTTCAAATCATATATGTTAAAAATAGAATCAACGAAATGATTATAGTTCATTTCTTAATTTAATATGAATCTTTTTTATTTGTTCATAACGAATTAGTTTTATTGTGAATTCATTTGATTGTAATCAACTTGATTCATTCAAGTAAAATACGATAGGGAGTTTTTGGTAGATAGTTATTTTTGCTATATTTCAATTGATTAAAGAGTATTAGCAATTTGACTATATCAAATAGCTAATATACTTATTTGGTTAGGAGTTGGTTAGATTGACTGATTTAATCTAATAAACCATTTTTGAAAAGCTACTTAGGAGTAGCTTTTCAACTTATCGACTAATAAAAATTTTACTGAAAGACAATTGTGTCTTCAAACTTATTTTAACATATCTAAAATATATAACTATAACTGTTATCTATAAATTAATCAAATCGTCTATATTATAGCTTAGATTAACAAGCAAGATATTATTCATCGAGTAAGTTTGCAGATAAGACAAAGTATAAAACTAGAGATGGGTGGATTTTGTTATTATTATTATTATTATTATTATTATTATTATTATTATTATTATATGTTTTTTATTAGAGTTATAAACTTAATTTTTGTAGAATTAAATATCTAAAATCTAAATTCTTATAAGAATATTCATTGAAATACTAAAATATATAATATTTATATTCTTATATTTTTTAAAATCATGTCCTTTTAAGTCATTCTACACTTAAACAGCTAATACTAAACAGCTAATTTTACCAAACATCTTTAACAAACAGCTAATACAATCCGCTGATATAATCAGCTATCAGCTGATTGCCAAACAGGATATATATCCAGAAAGTTACTGTAGCAAGTTGCTGTATGAAATTACTGTAACAGTTGAGAGCATGCGTATAAAATTGTGGTTGATATACCAATTATAACTTTGTGTCACCTTGGCTCCATAATGTCACATGTGAGATGGGTCCTACGTGGAACCTGGTTCCAGTTTCATTAATACTTGCCTGTCTCTTTTATAACTTCGCGTGACCTTCGCTAAATAATGTCACATGTGAGATGGGTCCTACGTGGAACCTGGTTCCAATGCAAACCATCCAGGTCAAAGCTAGACTACCATAGTTAGAATTCCTTCGTCATGATTAGAGCATCATCATCATCACCATACATAAAAACATGCACACTTACATACATACATTACCAGTCCAGCACTCAACTACACCGACAGATAACAAGAAGCGAAAAAGAAACGCAGGGAACATGGTCACTGGCTAAGCCCATCTATAGATCTAGAAAGGCTTCTTATTTTCCTTTATTCTAAAGGAGATTTAGTGGTGCTTGTTGGCAACATTGCACTGCTTTCGGATCTCACCCTTGTTTCCAGTGAGTGGGTTGTTCTCAGAAAGAATGGTGATAGCCCTTGAGAACTCCTTGAAAAAATAATCCTGGCTTTTGGCCATTTTCTTCACAAATGGTTTTGTCCTCTTGTCAGTTGCCAGCTGGTGATCCACAATCAACAAGCCCTTGTTATCCAATATGTTTCTGTAGTAATTGTTGTCTAGCTTCATGGGTGTGCCACGGTCATTTCTCACATATTGAACAGCTTTAGGGTCTGGGATTGCATCAGGGCACTTATGAAGCATGTGCTCAACGTGTCCAGGGTTTAGTGCCGGATCAACTTCTGGGTACAAACGGTGTACCAGCTTCACACAGTGGGTTCGGCCGACACTATGAGCTCCTGTTCAACGTCAATTCATAAACACAATTTATCACCAATTCTTATTCACTCATGTAAAGACAATAATGCATGTCATACCTAGCAAGGCAACAACTCCGGGGGTGTTGATTCCCATAGCACCAAACCTCTCAAGAACAACAGACATGCTCTCATTGTGGTCTGGAAGGTATTGCTCAAGCAAATCTGCTCTGCTTTTCCTTCCATCTCTCCTTCCAGTTTTGAGAGGGATATGAGGTCCACCTAACTGCAAAAATAAAAAGTTTTAGGTTGCATTTAAGTCCAAAATCAACTACTGATCTCTCTGTCTCAGAGCCAAAAAAGAACTGCTATAAAGACCAGACAAAGTTCAGCAACTGCCCTTTTACAAGTTGATTATAAAATGAAAAGGTGTTCTCTCTCACTGAAGATAAAAACAGACTATAATTAAAGTCACATAGTCCTCATGTTATGTAGAACCACACTCGGCCTGTAGTAAGGGTAATTATAACAGAACCACCGCTTGCTCACAAGGACAACGTAGAAACAGTGAGAAATGAAGAAACCTCTGCTTACTCAAGACGCCACAGCACAAGAAGCTCATAATTCTCAGAAACTTTATGCAATATTGACGAGATATCCAAAGTAATTCAAGTGTCAAGGAACATACGGCAACAATGCCATCTCTAGCAGATAGTACGAGAATATCTGAGCAGGAGACAACTCCAGGGCATTCCCTCTCGACAGCTTCTTTGATGGTCTCGATGTATCTAAAGTTCCTGAGGCCGAAGCTCCTGTCGGTCTCCTTCTCAGACAAGGTTCTCCTTGTTGAGTCCAGCAACAGTGAAGCATCGCAGGACTATATAACCAACACTAACATATGTCAGCAACATGAAAACCGTATAGTAACCGTGAAAGAAACAGGTAAAAGAGAGAGAAAGTAACTAACCTCAACAGCACAATCATGGAAGATGCTTCTTAGCCATGAAAAAGCAGTGTTTTTGTGTCTCTTGTAAAGCAGCCTAACCTGTTCTCTGATAATGTCCTCGGCCTGAGGGCATGCATCCTTGTAAAAGTTCATAACAAGACCTGGGTCTTCCTCATTTTCTGCAAAAGCTGGCCTGAAAGACACAGCCCAGAAAGACAACAAAGCAAAAAAGAACAGAACCTTGGCACTCATTCTGCAGTATTCAAGGCAGAGTAAGTTCTCACCAAAAGGTCACTTGACCTGATAAGTATCTCTTCTAGTTCTAGACTTGAAGGGGTATTAAATATTGAAAAGCAGGACAAGTTTGCGGATAAAATATGGGACAGTTGTGAGTCAATTGAAACACATGAGTTGGATTATTTTGGCCTGTTTTCACCTTGTTTAATCTTTTGCATTTACTGCTCCTTGAGTGGGCACGTAAGAAAACCGTGTCAACTGTATTTTTTGTTGAAGATAACGATCCCTCCTGGGGTTTGCAGAAAGTAACCATTAGTGCTTTTAACACTTTGACCATAAGTATCTATATGATCAGCTAAAAAAGAGACACGATCTGTATGATCAGCAATAAACGCAATGCTCGTGGGAATCTCGAGGTCAGTCCAAAGGCGTTCTCTTAAGTTCTAAGCAATCTATAAATGACTCGCTCGCAAAGTTAACTTGTGGATTTTATATGATGACTTGCTTCTTCCGCCTCTGGTTTCATCTCTGTGAATCAGTTTCCGTCCCTTAATTAGGTCACAAATCTTTACATGTGAATTATGGAAACAAAAGAGTTTGGCCTAAGCAAAGGAGAAGCCAGTACTGGTGTGGCTCACCAAAAGGACCACTTGTGAGGCTAGGCTTACTTGTTGCCAAGTGCAACCAGCTAGTCGGTTTGTAATTGTACAAGACATGATAATAATTGTCTAAATAATCAAGTGCATCTGCCGTAGCACCATCCAACCTTTTCTAGACTTGAAATAATTAGTTGCATTCGAGTGGGGTAGGGAGGGCGTTCTTTTAGATTGCATTATTAGTGCTCCGAATGACCTCGATTGCCACATAATAGTGTTTCTGAGGTAGACGATGATAAGCAAATATATGGATCAATGGTAGTTAAGATGAGCCAATCTTCAAGGGTCGGTGCCTGCATACCATGCACCAGATATGTTGCCATGTTGATGTCTTCGTCTACTACAGTCGGATGAAAAAGATTTGTATATGTTATATATATAAATAAGAGACAATTTTCTGTTTATTATTACAGTGTCTTATTTTGTTTTATAAATTTTAGTCATTTATTTATGTAAATTTCATATTTATTTATACAGGATTCACGTCAGACTCATATAAATAAATGCCTAAAATTTGTGAAACATATTATAAAATTAGACAGAAATCTTCAACTCTATAAATAGATGGGATGCCAACGACAAAGTAAAAGTAAATGAAGTGACTAGAAGAAAGAGGCCGTCCTGTTTTGAAGCTAAACAGAGAATACATTTATCAGATAGATAAGAAAAGGAAAAAGAGCTTGTATATGAAAAGCAGCCGAAGCCAAATGGGCAGTGGCAGTTACCGACAATTTCATTCTCCAAAGCTTCACCTCCACCCGCCAGTTTCCAGTAACTCACAATAGGGACCCAACTTAATCTCAACCATTCCTATTTAAATAGTTTTTTTATTATTTTTAATTTTTTCCTTGAACTCAAACTAATTAAAATAGAGTCTTTATTTTATGTTGCATTGCTTTATGATTCTTGCAGAAACCGTGAATTTATTGACCCCCTCTTTCTTTGCAACTTGACCTGACCGTCATCTTAATATTTTCTATGGTAAAGTATCCTTAATACTCAAAACGATAATTAATAAAGAAGTCCAACAGAGATCAAAAAAAATAAAGAAGTCCAACAGTTGTGAATACAGAAAGAAAGCACCATTTTATTGGTGAGAATTAGAGATGTGAGTAAGCACATATCAGAAAGGTAAAAGAAACATAATTTTGTAAATTTTAATTTAATTATTCTTAATAACTAAAAAATTATAATATTAAAACTTTTAAGAAAATTCTTTCTGTCAATACAATAATTTTAATACAAATTAAACACGAAACAATATCAATATAAATACTATCACAATACACATGATAATTTATGTTAAAAACTTTACCACATCCTTTTTTTAAAAATTTCAATACTTCAAATTGTTTCGTTAATAATTCAAACAATCAATATAAAATTTTTAAACAAGAAAAACCATAAGAAATATCCAATATGTAAGGCGATATCGACTTACTTGAAGTACCGCTACATAATGCTCTAGAAGATTTAAAAAAATAAAAGACGACTTGCATTGGCGACGATGGAGGGTTTATAAATAGACCCTTCCTCCTTTCTTGGGATTTATGATATATGCATATGCGGGTGATATGTGGTGAGTTAAATTATCTTAAGGATAATAAATTTGGAAAACACTTTGTATGCGAGTGTTATTATTTTGTTATGTAATTTTTCACTCTCTGTACCTATTGAATTTTATTAGCGAAAGATTTATTCGAAGTTCAGTCATAGACGTAGCTCAAGTTAAAGTGTAAATCACGTTAAATTTAAGTGTATTCTTTCCTTGCTTATTTTACCTGTGAGATATAATTCGTTAATTTTTTTCTTAACAAGTGGTATCAATGTCAAGTTTTGTTCTATGTCAAAGGATTTCTCATTGAAGATGGAGGCAAAATAAGCAAGATGATTAGCCTAAATGACTCCAACTACCATATATGGAAGAACAAGATAAAAGATCTTATGTTTATCACAACAATGTATTTATTCATGTTTACCACAACAACCAAAAATAAATCAAACGAGGAGTGGGGATTTGATTATGAGCAGATATGTGGTTTTATTTGGCGATTTGTCAAAGATAATGTATATAACCATATTTGCAACAAGACTCACGCACAGAAATTGTGGAAGAAGCTCGAAGAGTTGTATGCCTCAAAAACTGGTAATAATAAATTATTTTATTTAACAAAATTAGTACAGATAAAATATCGATAAGGTAACTCTGTGGTAGATCACTTGAATGAATTTCAATAGATTATGGATCAATTATTAGGAATGGTTATAAAGTTTAGTGATGAAGTGCTTGGCCTTTTCTTGCTTACCTTCCTGCTAGAGTCTTGGAAGACTTTGAAGATTTCAATTACCAATTCTGCAGTTGATGATGTTGTTAACATGGAGTCTGTAAAAAGTGGAATTCTAAATAAAGAAATAAGACAGAGATCACAGAGTTCGACCTCTTCAACACAGTCAAAAGTTCTAGTCACAGGTTCCAAGAGGAGGAACAAATATAAAGGTTCAAATTCCAGAGATAAGAGTAGAGGAAGATCAAATAAATATGAAAACATTGAGTGTCATCGTTGTAAGAAGAAGGGTCTTATCAAAAGATTATGTCAGAGGTTTAAAGAAGAGAAGAACAAAGGCAAAGAAGTTAAAAAAGATTATAGCAGTGATGATGAAAACGCATCGACGACTATCGTCATTGATGAATTTCACATCATCTCATATGGTAATGATGTGAATACTACATCCTATGAGTTCAATTGGATAGGTGATAGTGAGTGCTACTATTCACACCACAACATATAAAGAACACTTCTCATCATATACACAAGGAGATTTTGATGTCATTAAAATGGGAAATAGTAGTTTGGCCAAAATTACCAGAAAAGATGATATTTACTTAGGGACAGAAAAAGACATGAGATTGCCTCTGAAAGGTATCAGGCATGTTCCTGATCTTCTCCTAAATCTGATCTCTATTGGCATACTTGATGATGAAGGTTTTTGTGGCCTTGTCCAAGATGGCAAATGGAAACTTACTAAAGGCTCCTTAGTAATCGCTAAAGGTAATAAATGATCTAAGTTGTACATGATATAGGCAAAGCTCTCCAATGATGCTATGAATCAAGTGGAGAAAGATGGTGCAACTGAATTATGACACAGGAGATATGGTCTTATAAGCAATAAGTGAATGACTCAGTGGGTGAAAAAGAATGCATTAGTTAGAATTGACTTGTTGCATTTAAATAAGTGTGGTGATTGTCAAGCAAGGAAAGCAAAACAAAGTTTCTTTCAAATTTTCCCCTCCTTCCAAAATGAAGAATGTGTTAGATTTAATGCATTTAGATCTATGTGGGTTAATGCCAAAGTCACTAGCTAGTGCACCATACTTTGTGACTTCATTGATGACCATTCTAGGAAGACGTGGGTATATACCTTAAAGACTAAAGATGAAGTGCTTGAAGTTTTCAAGCAATTCCATGTCTCAATTGAAAGACAAATTGAGAAGAAGTTGAAATCGAATAGACAATAATGGGGAATACATTGGACCATTTGATGTTTGCTGTAAGAGCATGCTATTTAACATTAGACTACTCCTCTTAAGATACCACAGTTGAATGACTTAGATGAGAGGATGAATAAGACTTTGATAGAAAGAGTTAGATGCCTACTCTCACATGTAAAATTGCCTAAGACATTTGAGGGTGAGGCTTTATTCACAGTAGTACACGTATTAATCACTCACCCTGCATCCCTTTATAGCCTAATGTTCTGGAGAAAGTATAGTCAGGAAAGGATGTTTCCTATGATCATCTAAGGATAGTTGGTTGCAAAACTTATGTCCATATCCTTAAAGATGATAGATCCAAGCTTGATGTTAAGACTTGCCAGTGTATATTTATTAGTTATGGAGAAGATCAATTCATCTATCAGTTTTATGATCCAATTTAGAAGAAGCGATTCGGAGTCGTGATGCTATATTTTTCGAAGATCAAACTATTAAAGATCTTGTTAACATGAAAAGGGATGTTCCAAGAACTGATAGTGACCTAGTGGACTTAGAGTTAATTCCTCCAAAAATGATGACAAGATAATTTAGAAATGAAGTTGAAAATCGTTAGCCGAACATAGCTGATGATGATGCTCCCATTCGAAATCAATCATATAAAGATTCTGATAAAGATGATGTTTAGATTTAACCACCAACACTAGAGATTGCTTTGGTTCCAATAAGGAGATTTACACGAATAATACTAACTTCTACTAGACACTCCGATGATTAGTATATGTTACTTACTGATGGGGGAAAACTTGAGAATTTTCAAGAAGCTATGATAGACGAACATAAGATGAAATGGGTTAAATCCATGTAAGATGAGATGAAGTCCTTGCATGAGAATAAAACTTTTGAGCTGATGAAGTTGCCAAAAGGCAAAAAAGCTTTGAAAAATAATTTGGTGTTCAAGATTAAACATGAAAAACATAATCATCATCCAAGATTCAAAACTAGATTGGTTGTTTAAGGATTCAACCAAAGAAAAGGTGAGCTTGTATGCATGTAAAAAGGACTTAAGGAGAACATATGGAGCGAAGAGAGTGTTGATTGTGATTAGACACAGGGATTGTTTTCTTTCGGATACTAACCCTATTGATGAATCTTTGCCCAGTGTTTTTAAGTCTCTTTTGCAGGAATACGAGGATATTTTCCCAAAGAAGATGCCGAAAAGGGTGCCTCCTTTGCGAGGTATAGAGCATCAAATCAACTTTGTCCCAGGAGTACAAAATCTGAATAGGCCAACCTATAGGAGTAATCCAAAGGAAACGAAGGAGCTTCAATGACAAGTAGATGAATTGCTTACAAAGGGGCACGTGTGTGAAAGTCTTAGTCCTTGTGCTATTCCGATTCTACTGGAGCTGAAGAAGGATGGATCTTGGTGCATGTGTGTAGATTGTCGAGCTATCAGTAAGATCACGATAAAGTATCAACATCCTATTCCTCGACTTGATGATATGTTGGATGAGTTGCATGGTGCATGTGTTTTTACAAAAATTGATCTGAAAAGTGGTTATCATCAAATTCGCATAAAAACCCGGGGATGAATGGAAAACTGCGTTTAAGACTAAATATGGTTTATAAGTGGTTAGTTATGCCATTTAGTTTATCTAATGCACCGAGTACCTTCATGAGATTAATGAACCATGTCTTGCATGATTACTTGGGTAAATTTGTTGTTGTGTATTTTGATGATATACTTGTGTATAGCATTACTTTGAATGATCATGTGGAGCATGTACATTGTGTACTTGATGCTTTGAGATGTGAGAGTTTTTTGCAAACCTTAAGAAGTGTACTTTTTGCATTAATAAATTGATATTCTTGAGGTTTGTTGTGAGCTCGAAGGGGATTGAGGTAGATGAGGAGAAGGTAAAGGCCATTCGAGATTGGCCAACACCAAAGAGTGTTTCAGATGTGAGGAGCTTTCATGGCTTAGCTAGTTTTTACTGGTGGTTTGTGAAAGACTTCTCCACCATTGCTGCTCTTTTAATCGAAGTTGTCAAAAAGGAGAAGTGATTTAGTTGGGAAAAAATCAAGAGCATGCATTTAACTTATTGAAACAGAAGTTATGTACCGCACCTGTGTTGTGTTTGCCTAATTTTGATAAAGCTTTTAAAGTAGAATGTGATGCCTCCAGGAACGGTATAGGTGCTGTCTTAATGCATGAAAACAGGTCTATTGCAGACTTTAGTGAGAAATTGAGTGGAGCGCAACTCAATTATCCAATGTATGACAAAGAACTTTATACAGTGGTGCAAGCTTTGGAAACGTAGCAGTATTATTTGCATTCAAAGGAATTTGTCATCAAAACCGATTATGAGACTCTTAAGTACCTGAAAGGACAAAGTAAATTGAGCAAGCGACATGAACTTGGGTGGAGTTCTTGAAAACCTTTCCATACATGCTGCACTACAAGCAAGGTAAGGAGAATGTGGTCACCGATGCTTTATTGTGCAGCCTAGATGGAGAGAGGAAAGCTAAGTTGGTTCAAAAGTTACACGAGAAGTCTAAACAACAAATGGAGCATAAGAATGAGGTTTATGCACGCCAAGCCAACAAAGGACGCAAGGAGGTGATCTTCGAACCCGGTGATTAGGTTTGGCTTCATCTTCGTAAGGAGAGGTTTCCTAACCATAGACGGTTCAAGCTTGATCCGCGAGAAGATGGTCCTTTTCAAGTCTTGGAAAGGATCAACAATAATGCCTATAAAATTGACTTTTATGGGCAACAATAATGCCCGGTGAGTACAACGTATCCGCTTTTTTTAATGTTGCTAACTTGTCTCCGTTTGATATGGATGCAAATTCGAGGACAAATTTTTTCGACGAAGGAGGGGCTGATGTGAGCAAGGTTACACATGATGAATATATCAACAGACACCGAGATCAACACGACGCTAATCGAGACTTGATGCTGCCTCCTAGCTCCGCAAGTCGGACTGGGCTTAAAAGATTCAAGACTACGTTAAATTCACTCGTGAATCGCGTGGTTGATGATGGACTCTGAAAGAATCAAGATTCTAGCTTGCAGCTTCAGTTTATCAGTTTGAGCTAAGTTCTGGGCCCAAACAGCCCTTGACAGGTGCATACGCTAGGCGTGTACGCCAGTGCCCAGCAAGTCAGACGCCAGACGTGCACCTAGCCTCTTTTGCTTTGAGTTGTTTTCCTACTGTTTTTTTAGACGATTCAGATAGTATTATTTTACCTATTTAGGCCCAGGATGTTGGCCCACTTTCAAGTTATTTTGGCAACTATAAGTATTTGCCTTGACATTAGTTTTAGGGTGACACTTGGATAATTTGAGAGCTTTGTGAGGAATTTCTTCAAGTTTTTGTTGTTCTACGAACCCTAACTCTACTTATCAATTAATCTCAATTGTGGCGTATTATTTTGGTTCAATTTTCTTGGTTTACTACTTGGTCTAGGTTGCTTGAACAATTGCGATCCTTGAGGTCTAGAAAAGTATCGAAAACTTTGCGTATCTAGTTTATTTAAAGGCTGCCGAATCATATCAAGATTAATCTCCTTTCATGCGCGCATCAGATCTACAAAGGGAATGTAGGAGGAATGCTATTAGAAACTTGTTTTTTTAAGAAATCCATATCAAATTCGGATATCAAAAAGATTACCATATATAACACAAGATTTCTCCACCAATTCTTTCTAGGCGGGCTTCTCGGTTCCAAGCTCTTTCACTACACACGTGACATGTTCCGTGATGGTCACTGATAGAACTCAACATGAGCCCAAGAATGGTTCCACTTAGAAGCTAATAATCCTAAGACCATAGATAAATGAATCAAGAGAGAGAAATGGCGCAAGTGAAAGGTTGTATATTGGGCAGTAGCAATTCTTCCGGTGGGATTTAGCGGAATATATTATCAACCAAACTAGTGTAGTATTAGAACAGGACTCCCATTTCCATTAAAGCTCAAGTCGACTTCAAATAATGCTTCGGTCCCATTTTTAGACTTTGTTTGGCCATTACTTAAACACCCTTCAAGTTGTAAACAATCAGAATATAGCCCACCAAGCTTTTAGTCCTGCTGCCATGAGAAAGTGAGTGTACCCGAGAGAGTGCAGGCCTAAAGGATTCACGGTGTACAAGGAATGAAGTTGTAGAATGAAAACCAGAGAATAAACAAAACCATGCGTACTAGAACCTTTATTTGATCATATCGGAATACAGACACAAAGGTACAGCAATTAGTTTGCACTAACTTACTCTAATACAATAGGTAATTAAGGTGTTCCAACCTTGTTCTATTTAATTTTATTTACACAATTATGTGGGGACGAGATTTAATAGAATATGATAGGAACTGGTTTATAGGATCATTAGAACATAACCTTTTAGACAACAAAGTAAGTGGATGTTGCATATCTAAATTTTAGTAGGATTCCAAGATCATCGAGATAAACCAAAAATACTTTTACAATTCTTCACCTCAATGCCCCACCAGCAGTTACCCCGCTTCCCTCAGTTGAGGGAAGAAGACTAAAACATACTCGATATGCCACTCCCTGTAAAAAAGTAACCAACAACTTACAGCAAAATCTTCTTCTGTAAATGCAACTTCCATGGTGGAAGTTCTTTTGAGAACATAATGAAGAATGGTCCACAATTGACGGAAGTAAAGCCCATTAGCTGGAAGTTGGTTGCAACTTAACGCTAGATTAAGAAACAGCTAAATCTTAACCTCCATGCACCAAGTTTACTGGGATTGCTTAAAAGCGGCTAATTTTAAAAATACAAAGCAGCCATCCAGTGATTAGTTCAAAAGTATTAATTTAACCAGTTTGAGGACATACAACTCCATTTATTCATGGGCCATAAACATTGTGTAAATGTAATACAATTTTATGACTATCACATTGCATGGAAAAAACACCACCAGAAACAACCCAGTCTTTTGTGTCTGGGAAGAAAAAAAAGGGATGAAGCAGGTTATTGGGAAGTAGCAACAAGGATATTTAGAATATAATCTAAGCAGTGAAGTAACATACTTTAGGTGCGGTCAATCGATTATCTCCTTCAACTACAATGCACCAATCAGAGACAGAACTCTTTTGGAGGTTTCCTTTAAGGGCCTCAACAGCATAAGGATTCCATTCACAAGTATAAACCAGCTTGACTTTACGCCTAATAAATAAACAAAGAACTCAGACGGAGCAAAAAGAAAGATATCATTTGAAGAAAGTTATCAATAATTAGGAGGGCACAAAACAATTATGTGGATAATCAAGCAATGGCATTATGTCCGTGAGAATTTCACAATAAAGGAATGAACTCAATTTAACATGTTATGCTCAAGGGATCTTCAAAGCCAACTTATTTCATGATAAGAATTTTCCTGGGAAAATCGGCTTAACGAATGCCAATTCAACTTGATATATCAACTTTGGGTATATATATATATATATGTCGAGAGAGAAAGAGAGACCAAAAACAAACTATATATGTAGAGAGAAAGAGAAAGAGACCTAAACAAACTGCAAACCTCGGCTTATAGCATGCTAAGCTAAAGTACCTGATAACGAATGGCAACACAAAGCATACAATAACAGCAAACAAATCCAATATAGCAAACTAATCTAAATTACCTTATAAGGAATGGCAACACAAAGTATCCAATCCCACCAAACAAATCCACTATAGCCTGATCTTCACATTTCGGACAAGACACAGGTAGAGATTACCACATGAGTGATGGGTTTTGAGGAACCCGAGGAGAAATTAGACTGGAGTCAAGTGAGTTTATATATAACTAGAATATCATATCTCAACCAAAATCTTGAGACAATATGTTATGTGTCATATATTCGTAAATAACTCACTTCATTCTTATTTCTCTTTCTGATATGAGATTACACAATTTGTAAATTTTCAATAATAAGAACATGCACTTAGTGGTGGCAAATTGGGACAGAATCTGGTCCTAACTGTAGCAGAATAATTACCAAATTTTTTCTTAATTTGATTTTGCAAAAATCAAGATTACTTTAATTCTATAAAATAATTAACACATAAATCAAAATAAAGCGTAAATTAATTCATATCTTATTCAGAATCTCGATCATTTTTTGGTCTATCCCTTGAATCATTTTTAAAATCGGTTTATCTTAACTATCATGCCCGCACAAGTTTTTGACCTCTAATAGTATCTACATAATAAGTTGAAATAACTATGTAACTCTTACAAAGAAAGTTAAGCAAAGAGTATTAACTCTCTTAGAGCTAAGCCTATTTATAATAGGTTTTGGACATATAGTAATTTAATTGAAAATAAATTTTAAGTTCAATTAAACTTTAATTAAAATTATAAATAATTCTACTTAAATGTTAATTATATAAGATCTAATATCTCATATTGATCCTTATTTATTAAATATCTTATATTTAATTATAATATTTATCAAATTTTACAATCAACTTCAACTTGATTAAAATTTCTTCTCTCTATTGACAGTAGATACAAATTATAACCCTGAATTATATTTAAGATCAAATAAATTAAACTATTTTAATTTATCTTTAATTTTATGATTAAACAATTTATATACATAGATCAAAATTAGTGTCTAACAATATATCATGACACCTAAATATTTAGGAATGTCAAAGTGATTTTAACTAACCTTTTTATGTATGATTTTTTCACATAATTTAATCATTTCATCTTACAATGTTTTGATTAGACATAGAGTATGAAATTAATGTCTACTTTATTTTAAGTCCGGTCATATTATTTCTCCACCATTAATTATCGATTCAATTAATGACATTTTAAAACTATTTATAATATGTCATTCCACCTTAACTAAGGATTTTCTAAATTAATACTAATTGAGAACAATTAAATATTATCCCACTACAACAAGGTAGCCTTTTATCCATTTTTTTAAGTGACAATTTTAAAGGTTTTGACCTTGGCAAAATTTTCTAAAATCTTTACTAAATAGCAAGTCTTTGGTGATAATTAAGTAACATCGTCACCAAATGGTAAGCTTTTGCTGACGCCTTTTGAAAATTATTGCAAAGAGCTTATGCTTTAGCGACAATTTCATAAAATTGTTGTGAAATGCATGACTTTTGGAAACAATTTTTTAAATCATCACTAAATGCATGACTTTTGGCGACATTTTTTTAAATTGTCGCTAAATGCTTAAGTAACCAAATGACTCTTATTAATGATTGTGAATTCACTAACTTTGACTTGATCATTTGGTGACTAAACATCATATTAATAAAAATAAAATAAATATTATTAACAATGATTCTAAGTCTAAAACAAATTTAGCTACCAACAATGTCAAATCATTTCAATAATTTATGCAACTATAAACTCAATTTAATTAATATTACATAGATTCATAATTTTTATTTTTCTCTGTTAAATTATGTGATTTGACAATTTTATATGTTGTAACAAATTTTCAAATAATTTTAACATGAAGTTTGTAATATAATGATATATGATTCTTACAGAAAAATAATAAACAATGACATATGGTAAGTAATATAATATAATGAAATATACTAAGTAATATAAGATTTTAATGACAACTTTAACAATTCTTACAAACAAAACACGAAACTCGATAGATAATGAAGTTCACGCCTAATACATCAAAGAGAAAAAGATATAATTATTATTTTTAGATTCTAGGTGACATGAGACTCTGTAGATAAGGTAAAGGAGTTCCCTATGTCTGGATCCCTAAGGAGGCTTCTTGTATGTTCGAAGGCATCAATTGAAACAGATAAAGATCTCCCCCCATCAGTTGGTTTATGGACACTCTCTTCGAACAACTTCTTTATTTTAACTAAATTAGCAGAAGATACATTGAACGATTTCTCAAATACAGTATGTAACAATGAATTAGATGAACTGCACGTACAATGCATTTCACCTAAGGAACAATTAATATAGAACAATCACCTTAATTTCTTCACAGTCCCTTGAAAAATTAAATCCTAAAATCTAAAAAAGATATATCAAATGGTATAAGGAACCCAAATTCAAACACATGCATGCCCTATTGAATGACTCCATCATTGAAACGACAAACAGGAATAGTTTTCACAATTGATGACTGTTTTACAACTACTGATTTACCTAAACCTGTACAGACCATCAAACATCATTACTGCCTCTATTTTCATCTACGTTCTCTTGAAACTTTGAGGAAGTTTACACAACACATAGTATATACAATCATACATTCATTTAATAGCTTCTTAATAGAAAATGAGATATAAGTAATAAAGAAAGAGAATGAATTCGAATGATACTAAAAAACTTGAGGAAGAAGATCGAACATTGTTGTCAAACGGTGATCACTTTGGTAAGCAGATTTTTTGTGAATTGATATGTTCTTTAGTAGGGAGAATTCTGTCATATATCTCCCATCGGAGCTCATTTCTATCATTGAAAACTATCCATCATGTCAACATTTCGCGATGAATTTATATTACAGTTTTATTTTAAAAATACAACAAAACAAAAACAAGTCATAGATATAATCAATATAGAAGTAGAGTGTACAATTAAATAAGGAATCAAAAAATTATATAAAGTTATATGAAATTAACAAAATATTCACAAAAAAAGATTATCATAACTTAATTTTTAAACTAGCCAAAAATCCCCTGGACAAGCACATTCTAAGTTTGCCACTCACCCTTAAGGAGTAATAAAACAAAAAGCATCTGACTCAAATTAAAAAATGATCTGACATCTTTAATAATATAAGACTTCTTAATTGAATGTTCTTTTCACATATGACAAACATAAGTCACAACCTTCATAAATACAGTGCCAAATTATACAACATATACCATATAACTTTTTTAAGTTTTCTATCGTCAAATCTAATACAAAGATGCTTATCAATTAAGGTAAAGTTCACTACGTATCTTTGTGTAGGTGTGATCAATCCAAGCTTAATTTTGTACATGGATATCAATATAATGCTTTTTTTAACCAGAAGCACTAGCAAGAGAGAACATCTTAAACCTAAACTTATAACAAACAATAGAAATATTGTAAATAAGAAGAAACATTGAGGAACTGACTTTGGAGATCTTAGATAATCATTCACGCACACAATTATCCCACTTCCCTACAAATTTGTTCTAACATTCTAGCAATGTTAAATTTGTGATTTTTAACTGAAACAACTTCATATGATAAAAGTTATATGACTAAGAAACATAAAACATATAATCTTAATAAGCCTCCAAAAAGAATACGAATGTACGCTATCATCTCCAACAGTGGTAGTGTTGAAGGAAAAAGTTTTAATAGTTAATTCAATCCTCATAATGTGAAGTATAAGCAGAAACTAGAGAAGTGAATAGAGTTGAACAATTACTTGGGAAAGGAAGAAGATGAAGAAGAAGAAGATGGAGAGTGAAGGGTGGGTGTTTCGATAAGGCCTGGGTTGTTACTATTGTTGTTGTTGTTGTTGCGTACTTAAGGTAAAGAGAGACAAGAGTAAGTTTTAGGGATTGTTGATATTAAATGTATTTCCATATAAATTCTCTTGAACCTTCCAATTCATCTGGACCATTGATGTAAATCCTAATGAAACTCCCTAGAATGTTTGTTGCTAGCAGAAATGGGCCTGATTTTGGGCCTTTAATCATTTGTAGGCTCTATCCAAACAATTTATGACCTATCTTTAGATAATTAGGTTTTCAATTTCATAAAACAACGTAGTTTTGGCTTCACCTTTAATGACGAATACAAAAATTGTTTTTCTATATATTATAGAAATTATATATATAATATACAAATTCTACGTAACATTATAGAATTTATATATAATAAATAAAGAATTATGATTAAATATAATAATATGTTAACAAAGATATGAGAAAAATTTTCTATTATCTATGCATTCACAAATCATTTTATTAATTATGATTATTATCTATACATTCATATATCATTATATTAATTACCATGTATAATTATATTAATTATAATATAATTAAAAATAATTACAATATAGTAAAAAATGGAAATCAATATCAAATATTAATATCATATTTATCAACATCAAATTTAATATTATTCTCAATGATTCCAAGTTTAAAAATAAATTTAGTCAATAATAATGTCATTTCAAAAATTTATAAAACTATAAACACAAAATTAATTAATATTACATAGATTTAAATTTTTATTTTCTTTATTATAATATATTATTTGACATTTTTATGTAGTATCAAAAAATCTATATTTATTATATATAAATTCTATACTATTTTACAAAATTTCTATATTACATAAATTTTGTTAAATATATAAAAATATTTATGAAAAGATTTGGCGACGATTTATAAAATTGTCTCCAAAGCCTTGATTTAGTGGCACTTTAGTGAAAACGTAGCCCAAAGATTATCCCTTTAGTAATAGTTTTTATAGATCGTCGCAAATAGTCAACCTTTTGGCAATGTTTGTCTTAATTTGTCGCCAATGGTTTACCTCTTGGTGACCATTCCATGAAATCATAGCCAATAGGCTAACCTTTAGGCGTCATTTTTCTAAATTAGTCAACAATGGTCTACATTTGGCAATGTTATGTTTAAATTGTCGCCAAATGAAGAAAGTCATCCCAGAATCTAGTAAGAAGGAAAATCGGAGTGAGAATACCGTAACAAGCGAAAGTAGGCCTAGGAAAACCGGGAATTGATACCGGTTGGCTATAGTTCTTAAATATAACTTGAAAATGACTTTGTTTTTTGTCATTTTTTCCTCTAGTTTTTGCTTTGAAGAGCCTTGAACCTCGTTCAACTTCATCGTTCCTAGTTCATCTTCTCTGGCTGTCTATCCGTCGAGGAAAGTCATCTAACTTATGTTTGGTTTTTAAGTTCTGCTTTCATTGTCTGAGTTTTTGTGTTTAGGTTTTGTGTTTTGTTGCTCGTTGTCTTAATTTTGTGTATTATAGTTTGGAAGATGGTGAAAGTGTCCAGAATGGGATGATTAAGGCTTAGATGGATTAGAAAGCTTGTTTAAGGATAGTTGATAGTGTGTTCAATGAAATTTCTATTAGAGACGACTTGCTTTTGTTTGAATTGTTTGTGACAAATTAATAGAGCATTCAAAACATATATTGGGTAACTAAAGTGATTAAAAACCCATAACACACATTTAACATCTAAATACTCAATAATATCTTTATTCAACATATGACCTTATATGTGACAAATTCAAATGTAAATGTAAATATACAAGTTCAATGTTTAAATGCAATCTTCAATTTACATTCATAATTGTAGCTTTAATTACCAGGCACATCCCCATGCTCATTAAGTTCCTTTTTTCACCAAACCCTTTAATTAATTCAATTTAAAAATTTTATCAACCATTAGTGAATCTAGGCAATGCTTCTTTGAGGACATTGATCTCTTTTATTCAATGTCTTATTCTTAGAATATTGCCTTCTTCAAGCTTAATTATAAGGATTGTGATAGGTAGTTCTTGTTCCAACTCTACTTTAATGCAAGGGCCAAAAGAGCAAAACAACTCCTAAGATTTACGCTGACGCTTGAATTGGACCCTAACGTTTCAGGGTGTTCAAAGTGAACCTTGACTACTAATGATGTTAAACCTCCGTTAGTTAAATATTGAAGTGGAAAATTTTTTACTGAATTTTTTTTAAAAAAATTAAAGTGGGACCTAAAGTTGTCTTTTTCAAGGCTTTAATTTCCTAGAACTCCTCACTCTCCTCACTAAGACATGCAATGCAGTAGACACTTAAAAAAAACTTCAAAGGTATGCTCATTAGGACTCAATCTCACCTTCTCCATTTCAACATAATCCTTAATATCTTCTTCGAACTTGCCCGATTGTTTGTAACCTTCAATCATACCATTAAAAGAGTCTCTACCTTTTGTTATCCTAGACTCGCTCATCTTTGTCAATACTGCTTCAAATTCCTAGTACAACCCACCTTTGGTAAACATGTAAATTAGTAAATTGAAAGTCTTAATTATAGGCAAGGCATGCCTCCCATTTCATTCACGGTATTCCATATAACAACAACCTCCTTATACAATGCAACCTGTCTATAGGCTTTAATAATGCCTGGAACTATCTCATTCTCACTTTTATAAAGCAAAATCTTCCTAGCATCTTCGTACATGCCTCCTTTCACAAAAGAGAATATCAATCCCTCATAAGTTCCCATATTTATCTCAATATTTTCCTCAACCATATCATTGAATAAGGTCACCACCTCTTTAAAGTACCCACCTTCAACAAATAATTGGATAAGAATATTATAGGTAGTAGCATCTGCTTCATGTTGCTTACTTTCATCTCGAAGAAACATCATCATGCCTCTCATATCTACCATACAAAATCAACATCATACTATATGTGGCTGCATTTGGCACACAACCAACAACTTGTATCTATCTAAACACTCCCATTGCATCCTTTATATTCACAATCTAGCATATGCCTCAAATAACACATTACACAAGGAAATTTTAGGTAAATTTTCACTTGATTCCACTTCCTTAAGTAACCCACTGACTTTCTCCAACCTATTCAATTTCCCAAAAGTCTCAATCGGATAACTATAAGTGTTAATATCAAGCAATATCCCACTTTCATTCATAGTCCTAAAAACCATCTCAGCCTCATCCCCCAATCCCTTACCAACACAAGCACTAAGTAGTGTGTTATAGGCTACTATATCAAGTTGTATTCCTTCTTGCCTCATTTTCACGAATAAGCCCAATCTAAACTTTCTCTTATAATATCCTACCTCCTAAAATTCTTAAGAGATTAAACTATTAGATTGAGTCACATGAGTTATTTCATTTAAGAATTTGCAAGGTACATTTCGTTCACATGCATAATATTCGTATACACATATGAATCATGATTTAGAAAACATTATGAGATAGTATATGCACTTAATTGACATATTCTAGGGTATGGAATGAAAATGAATGTGTTATGAATGTGCATTCCTAATGTTTTGCATTTTTATTTACCAATAACATGAATTGATGGATTATGATTAGTGAATCGGGAATTTATCATTACAATTGAGCAATTGATGAGGTGATATGCGCATCTAGTCTAAGAAAAATGTTAAAGAGAAAAACAAATTGATACATAAGAATTTAAGTTGTTAGGCATGTGGCATTAAAAATAAGTGACAAATGACTTAGTTCAATGGATGACAAATGACTTGAGTATAATTGCAATAAGTGGCCCTTTACATTTGTGACAAATGACACTTTAGACTTGTGACATGTGGAGCTTTAGAATGGTGACATGTGGAGCTTTACAAATGATAACATATGTATCCTTATAATTGGTGACATGTGTAGCCTTACAATTAGTGACATATGTAGGCTTAAATGAGTGATATGTGGAGCCTAAAGTAAGTAACATATGGACCAATAGAATAGTAATATATGGACCAATAGAAGGGTGACATATGAACCAATGGAATGGTAACATATGGATTAATTTGACCTTCTTGAATTTTCTAGATAAAATGGATGAAAAGGCAATAAAAGTGAGAGTGAAGTTCTTCCATAAGGTTAGAAGAGGGAGAAAAATGAAAATGAGAAGAGAAGGAGAGAAAAAGGGGAAGAGAAGAGGAGTAGGAAAAAAGTTTTCAAGGTAAGCTGAAATTTTGATTTCAATTTCATCTTCTCTTTCGATCCGTATTTCATATTTTAGAGCACGAATTTGAAGAAACTCAAAGAATGAAAGTTGTAGATATAAGTCTTAACCTGATATCTGTGAAAGTTTCTTGACAAAATAGTGGCTAGAGCTCGGGTTATGCTTGTTTCCCTAATACTGCCTGTAATAGACCCCTGTGCAGGAACCTTGTATTATTTCCTAATTTTTTAGGACCTTAGAGTCCGAATTAGTGAAAGTATAAAACATAAAAAAATGATTATTGATGTCTTATTAATGCTTGTCTGAAACTATTTTGTTAGGAAATGTATTAATAACGATTTATTGAGGGTTGAGTTTTGGTTGCCAGTCTCTTTCTTACCAGAAATATGACATAATTTGGATGGAGATTATATTTTAAAGGGAGATGTTGTTTGTGTAATTTTTGTATATATTAAGACTAATGGAAGTCTAGTTTATGGAGGCATAAGAATCATGGAATTTGGATTTTTGTAGAGAGACTTATGATTAAAAGAAGACAGCATCTGCATAAAAGAACATTAGGAAGAAAATGATGTAAATATTGCACATAAGGTTAGGTTAGCTTGATGGTTGAGGAGACATTAAGCTGAATTAGTAAGTGAATTATTAACCTATTGACTTATGTTAGAATAAAATTTATGATGATTGATTAGGGATGAATTTGGTTGTATTGGTGTATGAATGCGAGATAGATATTTGAGTAGTAAATATACTGTAAATTTGTATGTATAGAGGTTCGCGAGCTGTGGATCAAGGAGTTCGTACAGAGGATTGTTGAAGTTAAGGAAGTGTATACCTTCTTTTGAGGTGAGTTTGGGAAACCATATCTCTCAAATAGGATTAGGACATTCCAAGACATGCATGATGACTTGTGTGTGAATTTTGAATCTAGCTAATGAATAGCAGAATTGAATCTCAAATAGATGTTAGTATACTTGTATATTTAATAAACGAAATTGTTTTGAATAACTCTTTTCACTTAGAGTGCAATTAATGTTTTTATTACATATTTTGGGAAATTATATTATTTTCAACAAAACTACACTTGAAGTATAAAGGACAACATTTTATTTTTTGAAACTACATTTTTGGACAACTTTGCACTTGGAGTACAAAAGATGACTTTTTATTGCATGAAATAATATTTTGGAACTTACATATGCAAGGTTCCATTTTATCTGTTGGACAGATAAATAAAGACATGGTGCCTTGCTTGATTTTAGTATTTAATATTTGTATATAACTTTTGTGATTAGCGAGGTAACGATTAGCTAATCGTGTGCTGGGCACAACAGATTAAGCGACCCCCGTACTCTTGACGTTGTTATATAAAAGTCGAGTCCTCGTATCAACACCTTTCTACAACAATTACCTAGAGGTCTAGACATCGACGAGGTCATCACCTAGGGTCATAATGCTCTTGTCGACCGTAGACCGGACTCACCACGGATGAAAGTTGAGCCAACACAAGGAGTCGGTGGGTGTACATACTAGTTTGGCCGACTAGTGGCGACACACATTATTGTTTTGACCTATTCTGAGATTTGGCTTCCTGACGAGATTTGATTTATACATATGATGCTTTTCCGCTTTGTGTACTGGAACTGAAACCTATGTTCGTTGGATGAGTGATTAATAGGCTAGCCTATGTGGTTCCTAACCAGTATATGTTGAATCATAGGCTAGGCCTGTGTGTTTCTATGTTATATATGTTCACTTCATAGGTGGTTATGTACATACCAGATGCATGAAAAACCCGTCCTTAGGTTATATATCAGGTTTTGGTTACGATTTATGTTTTTTATGCTCACTGAATACATAGTGTACTCACCCCGTCCGCTTTTCAAATATGCAGGCTAATTTGATGATCTTAAAGCTCGGAGTGTATCGTGCGGTCTTTTGACATTTTTGGGACTTTTGTTGTATCGTGGCTCATGAACTGTTTTTATTAAGTTGGTTATATTGATATGCTTTAGAATTTTGTAAATTAACTCTTGACTATCTTGTAGTTTGTAAATGACCTTATGTATGAACCTTTGTATTGTTGTAATTTTTCTTCCTCGCGCTAGCGAATAAATTTCTGTGCTTCTCCACACGTGCAGCTCGGAACCTTCATGTAGCTGGCCATTTCATCCCACATTCCTTTCAATTTGGTACAATAAGCCATGACTGTCATGCTTTATTGTCTGAGTAAGGCAATTTCTCCCTTCAATTTGTGAATTTGTGGTTTGATATCAACTGAAAAATGATCTGACAGATCGTACCAAACCGATTTAGCAGTCTCTTCATATGTACTGCTGGGCTGAATGGATTTGTCAATCAAATTGAAAATCCATGAAATTAGCATTAAGTTGCATGCCTCCCAATTGGTCGCTTCAGTTGAATCAATTGCTAGTTTATTCTAGGTTCCATTAATAAACTCTTAACTCGTTATTTGCTCTCAAAGCATTCACCAAAGCCATTTCCTACATTTCAAAATTATCTCAATTCAACACACACGTCATGATCATCACTCTCGGGTTGGCGAAATGAGACAAGAAAAATGGCGAAGACGTGTCAACCACCTTCTTTTCTACCATTGAATAAGGGAAGGGACACAACTTCCACATAAATGAATGGTCAATGAGATTTTTGAATGAAGGAATGACGTCAGTGTTGGGAAAATCGGGTATTTTTCCCTCTAAGGTGAACAACTAGTGAAGTGAACCGATTCGGTAATACCCAGGAAAGACCGCCAAACAGTCTCCTAAGACAGTATTACCATT
>JAOTIZ010000201.1:12964591-12976149 GCA_027123425.1 Erythroxylum panamense | reverse complement strand
GAAACTATGCCGAAATTTTTATAAATTGTAGTTTACATCTAACAATTTAGGTTATACATGTAGGAAAAGTCATTGGGAATCAAGCCTACACCAACTCAGTTGTTTTTTCACACTCATACGAAGAAGCAGGACGGTGAGACATTCATCAACAGTCGATGTAGAGAACTGAATGTATGTGAAATTACTGCATTATTATTATTTCTTAATAATATTACCTTACTAATGTAAACAATGCTTCCTAATAGGACCAAATACAACAAACCATTCATCAACAGTCTCAGGAGGAACAACCTATTGATGAGACTCATACGTATCTTGTTGTTGTGGGTGGTAGGGACCGTCGTGGAAGGAAATTCGGGCTAGGTTCATTTGCAAACACATGTTATTCGCAATCTTCTACGTCCAGTATAGCAACGTCTACTAGACCAACGCAAACCAATGAAGTCACCGAGCTTCAGGCCACAGTGCATACATTGATAGACCATATAGCTCACATGAAAAAGCAGATGGGCCAGATGGCTCATGTGAATCAGGAGATGGCTTAGATGGCTCAGATGAGACAGGCGATGGAGCAGATGGCTTAGCTGAGACAGGAGATGAAGCAGTTGAAGGAGAGGCTTAACAGCTCAGAGCACCCGCGATCACCACGACATTAGGTTATGATAGCTATAATGTTTTTATTACAAATATAAGTTATATACACTGTAATGTTTTTATGATCAATTAAAATAGTTTTAACTTTATATCATCAATTAATTTTCTGATTAAACAAATTATATATTTATACAAATTAATTTATAATGGACAGACAATTCATAACTCTTGAAATTATGCATTTATCATAAGATAATAAAATCAAATTTAATGCAGGATTTGTTAAAAAATTTCTTACTTCTAATTATCGAAGGAATATATAATATTGTTTAAAAAAGCAATCTAATTTACCGATAAAAACACTAGCACCGTCGGTAAATTAGATTTTTTAATGGCAGTTTTATATATTCTATCAATAAATATGAAAACTTTACGATTATATTAACTTCGGTTTATCATCGGAAAACTTCCATCGGTAAACATTTTCGACAGTTTCACCTGTTATGTATTTCTGTCGATATATTTTACCGACAGAAGCACATATAAAATGTCCGTTGTTAAATTTATCTGCAGTCATTTTAACGATGCCCTTATCCGTCATTGAATTCCATTGGTAATTACTTTTACTGATGGAATTCTTCTGTTTATCGATGGTTTTGTCCGTCAGTAAAGTACATAATTCTTGTGGTGTCTCTTCACATTTTTTGGTGTTTTTGGTGTATTTTTATGTGTTATTGGTTTATTTTGCAAGTATACATGCATTCTTGGCACCAAGAATCAAACAAGTAGCTAAATGCTCACATCCTAAGGGAAAAGTTCAAGTGTCAAGGAAGGGTCCACATGATAAGGCTATGAATTTTGGGAGCGCCTTTTCCAATTAATTTAGAAGAAGAAGGTATTCGATTCCAAACTCTTCACTCTAAGATTGTTGAGCTGCAGAATTTGGATGAATTTTGGTTTCAATTGAAGGGCCACCCATATAATTTGAATTATGATATTATGGAAGAAATTGATAGATTTCCTAGGTGGAACATAATTGGAAAACATTATGATTTTTCTGTAAGGATATTAGAAGCAATTAATGGGGTTGGATAACTTGGTTGCTAGAAATGACCATAATAATGCCATTTTTAATCCTAAGCATCTGTTACTGCATAAATTTATGTTTCATATTGTGTTTGATAAATCTGAAAGTAACAAATGTTCTATTAAAGACTTATTCATACTTTGATACATGGACAATAATGTCAAAGTTTGTACTTTCACCCATATTTTTAATACAATAGCTACTTCTCTTAGAAAGAAGAGCAGTTATCTTGGCATGACATATATGGTTACCGGGCTTGTTGTTTATCATGATATGTCTATTGAGGGACTAACTATTGTTTTTCCTTATTTGCTTTATCATACTCACTTAAGACGACCTAAGATCTTGGAGATCCATCATATGAAACTCTGAGATATTAGTTCCAAAACTCATATGAAATATAGGTCTAGACAAGCAAGGTCTAGTTTTAGATAGGCATAGTGGCGTAGCGTGTCGTAACACTACTCAAAATAAACTAGACCTACAACTATGGTAGTGGTGAGTTTAAGTCGATCCCACAGAGAGTGTTCGGTTAGCTTTTGTTATGAAAATAATTGATGTTTAGGTTATGAGGGGTCTTGTTTGGTTTGAAATAAGAAAATAAAAATGGAACTAAGCTAATGAAAACAAATTAAAGAAAACATTGAAAAATGATGAAAGTGATAAATTCGTTAGGGACTTAGTTCCTTAGTTCTATCTCGGCCTACACTCAATTAAACATATTTCATTAAATTGTTGTCTTCACACCTCCCTTTGAACTATTGGCTGTAGATTAACAACAAGCTTTGTTAATCATAGTTTTTCCTTAGGTCATAGTTAATTAAGAATAGCTCTTATCGAATAATCTAAGAGATGCTCTCTAAGTCTAATAGGATAGTTGGCTTACGAATGAGAAAAACAGACCAATCTAAGCAATAATCTCACAAGCTCAGATCATTTAACCTAGGTTACGTTATCCTAATGATATAATACCATTAGTTGCTACAAATAAATTCAAACACGACTATTACATATCATATTTAAAGTTCTAGTAATTGGTTCTCATGAAAAATAATCCAATAGAGCATCAAAAGCATTCTTACACATTATCCAATTCATAAATGCAATAACATAAACAATCCAAAAAGAGAGTAAAAATAATAAGCACAATGAAGTGTATGCTGAACCGAGTTCTTCAGTATTGATGTTACCTCCAAACCAATGTCAGGAAGTCTAGCTCTCCATGGGTCTCTCCATATGTGAGAGCATCGTTGCCCTCTTCATTTTTGTCTCTCGAGAGCTCCTGTGATTTTTCCCAAATGAAAACATTCCTCTGCTATCACAAAACATCATTTTATACTAAAAGGTAGTTTCAGGTGAGCTGGCAGTGTCTCATAGCCATAAATGGGTGTCTCACAGTCGTGAGACACCTTGCATGTGCATGACATGGGCTATCACGCCATGCAACTAGTGTCACGCGGATGACAAGTGTGTTATGGGCATGACATAACTCTCATAGCCATGACAAATTTGTCATGGCCATGAGATGTACCTTATGGCCATGACTTTTGATAATCTTCATTCCTTTTGGTATTTTCTTGTCTCCTCTTACTCTAATCCTTCTCGTTATTGTTCCATGAAGACAAATGAGTGTGAATCTTCAAAAAAGGCTCAAGCATAGTGCTTTTGACTCACTTTAGCTCTTTTGCTTCCAAATTGTACCTAAAAACAAATATGAACTAAAGTGACCATCTTAAGCATTTTCATATCATTAATCACTAAGTGTTATGGAATAAATATATAACAATTAAGCACATATCACATAGCATCAAATAGAGGGTTCGACAAGTAAAGAAACAAATGACGTTGAAGAGGAAGGTTGGGAGAAAGTCTTCAGTTTGGTTTTGAAAGCAATAAGCTTATGGCAGAGTGCATAAACACCATGGAGACGCATATGAAGGAGATGGCATATAAACAACAAAAATAACAACTTGACACAAAGAATATTTTGATCTACTTTTGCCTCAATCTCCATTGGAGGTTTCTTGCTCTAAAATTTTTGCTATTTGTTTTTTTTTCTATTTTTTGTTTGGTTTCTCACATTGAGAAAAATGAGATGTCTAAGTGTGGAGAGGTTTATGCATTAATATGTCATGTGTGTGAATTTTGCATATCGTATTGTGTTAGTTTGGATTAGGTTGACTTTGTGTGAACATTTTGTTGCATATATGTGAATTGTGTGAATGTGACAATTGCAAGAATTTGATGGAATTAGTTTAGCTTTAAACTTGGTCATTTAATTTGTAAAGGCATACTAAATTATGAATTTTATATTTTAAGTATCTTGTTTTTTAAGAATAAGTTTTAAGTATCTTTGGATGAATATGCATGTTAATTAGGATATGACACATATTCTTCACTTTAGGAAATTTGTGGTATACATTTATAATTATAAGTCAGTTGAATTGGTTAACATAACTAGTAACCTTTTATAACAATGATTGAATAAAAAGAAATAAGGTCAGCTAAGAATTAAAAAAGTGTTAAATAAACTCCTATTCTGCTAGCCCTTTTTGAAAAATTAGGTTAAGAATAAAGCTAGTAGCCAGTTGAGAAGTAATATAGTTGAGTAACTGGGGGTATTTACAACAAAATATTTATCTTCATGTCAAAAGGCTAGAATGACATTCCAACCAAGTTAAATAAAAAACATGACCTAGTTAAGTAACTGAGGGATCTTCATGTCAAAAGATTAGATTAACATTAAAGAAAATTTTAAAAATGGTGTTTCAATAAATAAAACCTACTAATCTTTGAAATTAGTGAAAATTTTTATGAAAGAATACTTAGTGACAGTTACCTTTTTAATTAATCACTAATTATGAATGTATGTTTACAAATGTCACAGGTGTAAGAATAGAGTGCTAATATTTTGATTGATATGTATATTCAATTAAAAATACTTAAACATGAAAGGAATAGGTTCGTATGTTGGCACAATTTGAATGATTGATCTTTGTAGTTAAATTGATTCCAAAAGATTCGATGTCATTGTATCATCATTGCATGTTGCATACATGAATGTATGCTTATGTGTTTTTGTTTTTTATTAAGGATAAGCAAAAAGTTATGTGTGGGATGTTGATAGGCAGAGATTATTATGTTTTCTTAGGTGTTTTTAATGTGATTGTAAGTATTTATTAGATGATTATCATATTTATAGGCTTAGAATTGTATTATTGTGAATGTTTGTTTACATTTTAATTAGATATGTGGTTTAAAGCACGAATTCAATCTTAATTTTATGTTTCATAAGGTGTTTGATGTGTTTCTCATTGTTAGAAATCAGGAAATTGAAGAACAAAGAAAATGAAGGAAGCTTGAAGGTGTCACGATCATGCTCTGGGGCTAAGGTGAGACACAATTATGATACAGAGGAAAATAGCAAGGGCACAATCTTGACTTGAGATTTCTAAGCGTGAGTTTTTTCTTCTGTTTTAGGGTTTGAGGCTATTTTTGAATCCGAACAAAGTAGAAAAACCCTAAAGCACCATTTAAGAACATGAAATGCAACAAAGATCATGGCATACATTGCATCAAAGTGAATTAAAAATGGAGATCAAGAAGAACGTTAGAACTTCCAACATTCCAGATCAAGGCCTTAACAAAGTTTTCTTTTCTTTTCCTTTATTTCTTTTCCTTTATATCTCTTATTACCCTTGAAGCGTAATCTGATTTCCTTAATGTTAAACATGTTCATGGATTTCTAAATTCATATTAGGAATTATTTTGGAATTAATTTGTGAATTATAATTATTGTTGAATTCAATATATTTCTAGATATTTGTGATAATTTTTCTTGCATAAACTTGACAACAAATTGAGGCAAAGAGTCAAAGTAATTAATGTTAGGTTATACATCGAGAGTTGGTAATTTAATAGACCTACAATTATCAAATTATTGAGCAATTGAAGAGAGATCTTTTTTGTAAAATCAATTATATAATAGATTGCTTCAGGATAATTGAAGAAGTTAGGAATAGTTTTGTGAATTAAGAGATTACAAATTTGTGAATTTTGAAGTCAATTAGGGTTAATTGATTATATATTAAAAGAGAATAATCAAAACTTTAGGAAATCTAAGATCAAACACATAAATTGAATCAATAAGATTAAAGGAATCAAAATAAGAAAAGAGCAGTTCCTAAGTATTCAATTTTGATCAAACCCTAATTTTAATTGGCAACTCACTTCTTTATTTGATTAAGTGTTTCGTTTACTATTATTTTAAATTTTGTTATTTAATTTAGTTCAAATCAATTTCGTGTTACCTTAGACAAATTTAGGTTCAAATTCTTAGCTATTGCATAATCATTGTAGGAATGATAATCTCTTATACTACAAGATAAGATTTGTATACTTGTAGGTATTGAGAGTTTTATTATATATAGAACTTGCTTAACAACATCCATCACTAATCTGAACCTAATAACTAATGTTAAACTTTTGAGTGAGGCTTAGAAATCTATCATTAAGTATCTAAGGTTGTGTGCAATTTGCCAATTCTCACTAGATAATCGATAAGATAACCACTACTAAGGTTGCCGTGAAGTTTAGGTTAGAAGCAATTGTTACATAGATAGTGTCAAGCATAAAAGTGTGCCTTTGACCTAATGGCAAAGTTATGATTGCATATGCCTTTAGGAGAACAAATATAGGATAAACCATAGTAGACGGATAGGAGATTTAACCAAACGCTCATATGCCTAATGGCAAAGTTATGATTGCATCTGTTTGGTTTCTCGTTTTGTTTGAGCTCAGGAACCCATGTTTCTATAAACATAAAATGATTGGTAGGTTGAGTTGGCTCTGGCACAAATCAAAATGGGACAGAAGCATGATGTTTGTAAAATATGCATATGCAAGATGAGGATGGGAATTATTGGGCAATTCAAGTCCTTCCCCAAGGCTTTGCACATGACAGCGACATGGGTTTATGGGAATTATTACGCCCATTTCATATTATAGTTGGAAATTAGATAATAATTGCCAAGCAGCCAGTTGTGTGCGCATGTGCAAACTCTGGGAGATTGGCTTGGCAATTGTGCTTTGTCGGGAGAAAGACAAGAAAGCTCCAAGTTGTCATAGTTTCAAAACCCTCTCTGTCTCTCCAGATGGGCGGATTCTCCTCCACCAAACAAATCATCATCTTGAGATATTTCAACCTTAATTTTTAGCCTAAGAGAGCTTATTTATTAATATTTTTGGTAGCTATAAGAATCATTTGGAAGTAAATATTTTATATTTTAAATTTTGTATTGCATGAATAACTATTTTAAAGTTTCTGTAATTTTAGATATTTTAAATTAAATATAAAATTTACAAAAATTATTTGGATCAAATACCTCATTTAACTTAAAAGTCTTTGAATCATGAAACCACTGTTCATATGGTTTTAAACTGATGATTTGCAATTTACTGTATATGCCTACAATAATACTCTAACAGGAATACCGTAGGTGGGAGGAGCGGTGCGTCCTGTGTCCATGGAATCAAAGAGAGGAAATACAGAGTTAAGATCTTCCGTCCAATTTTATGATATTTTATTATATCCTATAAATTTCAGTCATTCATTTATATGGATCCTACGTAGATCTCGCATAAATAAACGCAGATTTCGTATAAATAAATGACTGAGATTCATAAAACAGAATAAAATAACATAAAATTAGACGAAAGAACCTTTCCTCCAAAATACATTATATGATTATGCTGTTTTGTTTGTAACGGATGACCATAGCGGAACTTTACTTGATTATTTCTGTGGAAAAATGGACAACCTAATTAAGAGAATGCTCGACTAAATGATTAGCACTATCATATCCCCACTTTGTTTGACTACAATCAATCATATAACAACGAAGCTTAGTCAGCCCATGAGAAAAAACACATTCTCTTCATGTTTTAATGTCTGCCAGATTTTCAGTAAGATAAAAACTTGACAGTCATTTGGCTGCTACAGATCCCAAGAACCCACGTAAACATTATATCCATTAAACCTTGTTCATTAGATTCTCTCTCTGTCTGCTTTCCTTTATTTTCTCCACCTATGAAGCATCCGTGAATGAAACAGAACTCTTATCAGAGAATCTCTCTCTCTCTCGTCCTGCCTCTGACCTTCCTTCTCTCATATAACATCCTTCTTGCGACCCTTCTTCATTGTTCCTTAGACCCAAAAATGTCTCACGTCTAGCATAAGCAATACTGTTAAAAGAACACAAAAATGACGCCACACTTGCTGTTCTTCTACTCTTTGGTCGGAATTTATCTTCTTTTTACTGAGAGAATTCAAGCCATAGGATTTGATGAATTGTCAACCTTGCTATCGATCAAAGCCAACCTAAAGGATCCTTCAAATCAGCTCAAGGATTGGAAAATGCCAAGCAACGCAGCGCAGCACCAGTTACCTCATTGTAACTGGAAAGGAGTCACATGCAACTCCAAGGGCCTTGTGGAGAAGCTTGAAATCTCGAACATGAATCTAAGTGGCAGCATATCAGATGACATTGCCGGTTTGCATGATCTTTCTGTTCTTGACATTTCCTGTAATCGGCTTGCTTCTTCATTGCCAAGGTCACTAGGAAATCTCACGTCACTGAAGACTATCGATGTCAGTCAGAACGATTTGGTTGGTAGCTTCCCAGCAGGCCTTGGAAGGGCATCAAGGCTGACTTCGGTCAATGCTTCAAGCAACAACTTTTTTGGCTTACTTCCTGAGGATCTTGGAAATGCAACGTCCCTTGAAAACTTGGATTTTCGAGGGAGTTTCTTTGAAGGCTCGATTCCTGATTCTTTCAAGAATCTCCAGAAGCTGAAATTTCTGGGACTTTCAGGTAATAACCTAACTGGAAAGCTTCCAAAAGAGATTGGCCAGCTTTCTTCTCTGGAGACTATAATACTTGGATACAATGAGTTCCAAGGTGAAATTCCAGCAGAGCTTGGCAACCTCACGAATCTCGAGTATCTTGACTTTGCTGTTGGCAGTCTCCGTGGTCAGATTCCTGCTGAATTGGGTAGACTGCAAAAGCTCACTACAGTTTATTTGTACCATAACGACTTCACTGGAACTATTCCACCGGAACTTGGCAACATCACGGCCTTAATGTTCTTGGACTTTTCTGACAACCAAATATCAGGAGAGATACCAGAGGAGTTAGCAGAACTGAAGAATTTGCAGCTCCTAAACTTAATGCGCAATCAACTGACAGGTACAATTCCTAGCAAGCTTGGTGAGTTAACCAAATTACAGGTACTTGAGCTCTGGAGGAACTCATTGAAAGGTCCTTTGCCAAAACATCTCGGGCAGAACTCCCCTTTGCAATGGCTAGATGTATCGTCAAATTCATTATCAGGTGAGATTCCATCAAGTTTATGTGATTCTGGCAATCTCACCAAACTCATCCTCTTCAACAATTCATTTACTGGTTCAATCCCTCTAAGCCTTTCATCCTGCAAATCATTGGTTCGTGTTAGAGTGCAAAACAATATGATTTCTGGGAATATTCCTTTTGGCCTTGGAAATCTACCAATACTTCAATGGCTAGAACTAGCCAATAACAATCTTAGTGGCCGAATCCCGGATGATACTGCTATGTCTATGTCATTATCTTTCATTGATGTCTCCGACAATTACCTTGAATCGTCACTTCCATCTGGAATTCTCTCCATTCCTAACCTTCAAACATTCTTGGCATCCAGCAACAAATTGGGAGGCAAAATTCCAGACCAATTACAGGACTGTCCATCACTTTCAGTGCTTGACCTCTCAAGAAACCATTTCTCTGGGAAAATTCCCAAGAGTTTTGCTTCTTGTGAAAAGTTGGTCAATCTTAACCTTCGAAGCAATCAGTTAACCGGGGAAATCCCAAAAGAACTTTCAACTATGCCGACATTAGCAATTCTCGACCTTTCCAACAATTCTCTGGTAGGTGAGATTCCAAAAAACTTTGGGAACTCTCCAACTCTGGAAACGTTGAACATCTCATATAACAAGCTTGAGGGTTCACTTCCCTCAAATGATATATTCATGACCATAAATCCCAATGATCTCACTGGAAATGCTGGTCTTTGTGGTGGAGTACTTCAACCGTGTTCACAAAGTTTCCCCGCATCAAAGCAGCGACAGAATTCACATATTCATCATGTCATCATCGGATTTGTCGTCGGAACCTCAATTCTCTTATTTCTTGGTATAGCGTTTCTGACTGGTAGATGGTTGTATAATAGGTGGTACTTGTATAACAGTTACTTCTCTGATTGGTTTAAGGAGAGCAGCAAGGAATGGCCATGGACACTAGTGGCATTCCAGAGGGTCAGCTTCACTAGCGGCGATATTCTAGCTTGCATACAAGAATCAAACATCATTGGCATGGGAGGAACTGGCATCGTCTACAAGGCTGAAGTTCATCGTCCACACTCTGCGGTGGCAGTCAAGAAGTTATGGAGGGCAGAAACAGACACAGAATGCTGTGGTGATCTTTTAGGTGAAGTGAGTCTCTTAGGGAGGCTACGACATAGGAACATTGTGAGATTGTTTGGATACCTTCACAATGAAACAAATGTGATGCTGTTGTATGAGTATATGTCTAACGGAAATCTTGGAACGGCTTTGCATGGCAAAGAAACTGGAAAGCTGTTGGTAGACTGGGTTTCACGGTATAACATTGCAGTTGGAGTTGCTCAGGGATTAAATTACCTCCATCACGACTGTCAACCGCCAATCATCCACCGCGATATCAAGTCCAATAACATCCTTCTTGATGCTAATCTTAACGCAAGGATAGCAGATTTTGGGCTGGCAAGAATGATGCTTCACAAGAACGAGACTGTATCAATGGTCGCTGGATCCTATGGCTATATTGCACCCGGTAAGCGTTCATCCTTGATAATCTATTATACATGTAAGTGGTACATATCATATCCTAAAGTCAATTTCTTGTTTTCTCGTTGCAGAATATGGATACACTCTAAAGGTCGATGAGAAGAGTGATGTCTACAGCTTTGGTGTAGTACTTCTGGAGCTTCTGACTGGAAAGAAGCCTCTGGATCCTGCATTTGGGGAGTCTGTGGATGTTGTGGAATGGGTCCGGAGAAAGATGGTAAACAACAGATCATTGGTAGAAGCATTAGAGCCCAGCATCTCAGGAAAATGCAAGCATGTGCAAGAAGAGATGCTTCTTGTTGTCCGTATTGCAATCCTTTGCACAGCCAAGCTCCCTAAAGATAGACCATCAATGAGGGATGTTATAACAATGCTTGGCGAGGCAAAGCCACGAAGGAAAAGTGTCTGTCAGAATTCAAGCAAAGAGAAGCCCATTTTTACCAACTCACCAGTAATAGGACTTCTTTAGTCTATGTTTTCCAATGTAAATCTTTTTCCTTGAGAGAAAAAACTTCAGCATTCATATAACAACTGAATGTAAAAATAGAAGCTCAAAATATTTCAAGCCTGTATTAGCCAATTTGAAATTTGTCAACCCTGAAAATATGGTTGTATTGTGCTGTTGTTTCAGAAAATTCAAGAAGTAAACTGCTATAAAAGATTCTGACTGAATATTCTACTTTTGTATTGAGACCGAAGGATCAAGGAACAGGGGTAGCTTGCAGTTTAGAAGAAAACAAGTGATGCCTGTAAACAATCCAAATAGCTCAATGAATTCAAGAACAAATTAGGCTTATAACACAAAATGACTTCTGGTCGGGTCGACCGCACAGGGCTATGGGCCGATCGGTCCAATCCTACTTCCACGCTAGGCCCAGGTCCGACACACGCTCCCTACGGCCCGTCAGCATGAGAACTTTCCATGCAGAGATAGAACTCTACGTTGAAGACCTAAAC
>JAOTIZ010000201.1:12924038-12942260 GCA_027123425.1 Erythroxylum panamense | reverse complement strand
GGGAAAGTTGTTTTCTTTCATTTTTGGGCTGTTTTAAGAGTAAATGTGGGGAAGTTTAGACAGTAGGATTCCCCTTTAGGGTGTCAACAAGGCTCAGGGTCTCGGGAAGGGGTCTCAGTAGGACACCTGTCCCGGGACAGTTGGGCTCCGGGAATGGGGTCCGACATCTATGGTATCAAAGCAAGAGTGAAAGTGTTAAGTTATGAGCAGTCGGAGTCCGGTCTCCGGATCGGGTTCCGACACCTGTAACTAACTCCAACTAACTAACTAACTGATGTTCTAGAATATCTTCCTTTTGTATCGTTTGGAATAATACTTCTTTTGTTATCATGTTTCGTTTGTTATTATGCTTCGTCTGGTATTGCGCTTCGTCTGGTGTTGCCCTTCGTCTGTTGTCGCGCTTCGTTTGGTGTTGCGCTTCGTTTGGTGTTGTGCTTCGTCATAACTTTATCAAAAATGGCCTCTTTATCAGTTAGGAGTAACACTGCATATTGCTGAATCCTCCCAAATCTCACGTATTAGTGTGACTTTCACTGAGTTGTCATTGTATTGTATTTTTAAAAACTTCATATGATATAGTCATATATATTAAATAAAATATTGATTTACATATTTTAAAAAGTTCAAATTGTTTAAATATAAGTAGAAATTAAAGCATTAAGAATGTTGAAGCACTTCAATGAGACTAATATGATGAGTTTTATATTTTTGGTTATCTATAGGGAATGAGATTCTCTGGTAAATATCTCCATAATTAAATTACATAAGAATGTGGATTTATATGAGGAGAAAAATACAGTATATGATATTGTATGATGCAATATTGATTTCTTCTAGAGATAAGCCTAGTACTACAATTTTCCTTTGAAAGTTTTAATTAAATCAATTAACAATATTTCATATTAGTTATGAAATATGTTCATATGAAATGGCATGACTTTAAAAGAGTTAAAGTTAATAATTTAGGGATATGATGATAGTTAAAGCATATATTATCTACTAAGTTTAGAACTAAATCAGATAATAGGTTATGAGATATCCACAAGAGTTGGCTATAGTCTTACAAACCTATTGAACAAATATTTTGCTTCAATGTATATATATATGAGAATGGTTCTTATGATAAGTTTTTGGCGTAAGATGAAGTTTGAAAAGTTCAAATCTCATAACAATACATCCAATTGGAACTGGTAACTTTATTGATATATTTGATATATAGTTGAAAGGCTATAAGATATTAAAAGATTCACTTTCATCATGAATTTAAAATTTTAGTTTTGGAGATAATTGTGAATTTATCACGTCTACAAAAAGGTTAGTGGGAGTATATTTTTTGTCTTTAGTGGGAGTATGTAGAGATATATTGCTTATAGAGAGAATGATAATTTGTATTTTTAATTATTGAAAATCTAATTGTCTAATAACAATTCATATTGGATGTGAAAATGTCACAACTTAATTATTGGAATTAGCTCTATAGAGAAAAACTGAAAGTTGTTTACCTATTTTAGTCCAAGTAAATAGATGATTTACTATAAGAGTTTAGTATTCAGATATCTAATACTTATAAAGTATTAAAGATGTCCATTATTCTATATATAAGTTGATATTTGAATTCAATGTTATATGGGTACTACCTTTAGAACTAAATCATGACTAAAGTGTAATTTACTTAGAACATTATTATTTTAAGATTGGAAAGGTTCCAATGTAGCAATGTTTGCTAATTAAGTCATAATACATTTTTATTTAGTTGAAATGATTATATGGATCAGAAGTTCTTTAATGAGCTTGGTATAATTCCTTGCATTATTCAAATAGTAATATATTGTAGAATATTAGAGCCATTAGGCTTGTAAATAGGAGTTATGGTCTCATCGAAGATCTAATGTGTATTTAGGTAGCTTCTCTTAATTATGATGATAATAGAGATTAAAGTTGTAAGATTAAGTAAGTGCTCACTATAGAGAATCTTATTGAATTCTCTCACTAAACTATTGTCCTAAGAATAGCATAGTCATCATATTAAAGTTATAAGATTTAAGTAAGTGCCCACTACAGAGAATCTTGTTGAATTCTCTCATTAAACTACTATCCTAACAATAGCATGATTGTCATATAAAGATCCTTAAACAATTGACTTAGTGCAAATAAAAGATTGTTAGTTTATACCCCACAGTCAATATGTTGGTTGTAGTTTAGTAATAAAATAATTTAGAGGCATTATTTATCTTATCTATATTCATATGTATATGATAAAGTTCATAGGATAAATATACATTGCAAATGAATTTATGATGAGATCATAATTATGAGATTTATAGTGCATTTATGTACTACCTTTAAATTTTCTTGTAGTCATTGTTATATTAAGACTGAACATTAATAGAGAGTTAAAAGACTAGCATACATTATGTTTTTCCTTATGAAGGAAGTAATCAATGTCATAGACTAAAATATGAAGATATTTAAACAAAGATGCGGGTGTTTGTTAGATAACAAGTTCAATAAACTGACCCTATATGAAAAATTCATTTGGAACATTACTTATATGTCTTTGAAAGTTCTCATTCTAATGATTGTGTAGATGATCATTTGAATTAAGATATCTAAAGTTATTTTATACACAAACTGTTATGTTTTGATACCATTTATGATCTATTCTAATCATAGTAGTCAATCAATAGTCATTGTATATAGTAAGAACTATATAGAGGTAGTTGAGTGATCAATATAGGATTTATCACCCTAAAGTAATTAGGAACAATGTTTTATTGTTCTTAATTAGTATTGATAAATCTTTGACCGAGGTAGAATGACGGAGTTTACAAATGTTATTAACTAAATTAATAGCTAATGATAAAGAAATAATATGATTGGACTCAAATAGAGTAAACTATGTTCAATTGGAACATTATATAATGAAATGATTGAATTGTATGAAAAAAATTACATGAAAAGGTAAGTAATGCCACTGATATATAATAAAAATTATACGAAAAAATCTTGCACAGAAAGGTAAATAAAACCACTCAAATTCCTAAATATTTAAGTGGTTGTTGTGTCTAGATTCTATTGCTTTTAATTGCCTTCGTATCTTGAGTTTGGTTACAAATCCTTGTGTTTTGATCCAAATGTGAGATTAATTAAGTAGAAATGGTGTGAATATTTCAAGAATGTTAATTGGATTATTTTGTAAATTTTTCATGAAGGTTGAAGGGAAAGTTCACATAAATTTTGCATAAAAAGAGGAAAAAAAACAACGATGGTGACTTAACTTGTCACCATTATGATAAGTGCCCTCACGGGGTGACTTAACTTGTTACCCCCGTGACAAGTGCCCTCATAGGGTGACTTAACTTGTCACCCCCATAACCTATTTTTTCTTTAATTCATCAACTTGTTACGAGTCATGTGTAAGAGGGACAACTCGAAAACCTATACCTAAAACAAACTACAAATAGAAAGAATAAGGGAGGTGGTGGCACACTCAATCATACAAATCTTTCACACCACACAAACTGATTGGGAGATGGAGAATAGATAGAGAGAAGAAGGGGAGAAGAGAAGAGAGGACAGAGAGAGTTGGATGATGAAGAAGAACAACAGAGAGTTAGAAATAGAGTGAACATCCAATCATCTGGGTGAGAGCCAAGCAGAAGCAGAAGGCAAGAGCTAATGCAAGAAGCCTGAGAGGGGCAAGAGATCACCAAAACTCCCTTATTTGATCTTTGTTTGTTTATTTTGTTCTTTATTTGTTGCATTGTTTCTTTGTAATTTTACTGGACTCATTATCCTGTTAGCTTAACTGACTGATACTTTATTATCTTTTGATAGTTCACTCAGTTGTTTGCTTGGTTTATTGCGTAAATACTTCTCTTATACTGATAAGGATGGGATTGAAGTATTTAAATATGATGAATCTTATTATTTTCGTGATGGGTCGATCTCTTTTTCTTGAGAATTAATGTAGCTATTTTAGTTGACTATGCATAATTAAGTTATAGCTTTGTTGTCTTATTTGTTGTTTTGGTTTATGAGCTAATTGGATGTAATAGCATAACTAAACTTTGCATCATTTTGGTATTAAAGGAAGGATCGAGAAAAGAAGTTTAATATGGAACAAGAAACTAACTATGAACGCTTAGGTTAAGAATTAGAAAAATATTAAGTGGTAATTATTAGTTGGATTTTATAATTAATTTGGATGATAAACTTATTGAATACGAAAGTTAGTTTGTTTGTTATTTGAATTGATTTTAGAACCCAATTGGTAATTTTAGTAAGACAATAATCTAATCATTTCTCCTTAGTTATGCATAGGAGATTAAATTAGTGAAATTAATTCTCAAGAGTTTTCCACTTTGGTTAATTTATTCATCTTTGCTCCCAATTAATTTCGTTTACTTTTTAGTTTAATTTTGTGATTTCCTTTAAAGTCTTTACTCAACAAATCAAGATAGAGTGTTTAGGATTTTATCTGTTTTTATTTTTGTTTAACATTAATTTGAGTGGACCAATTTCACCTCTGTGGAGACAACCCTAGGTAATCAACTACAACTACCTCCTATACTTGTGAGTAGGATAGTCAAGGTATTTTTAGAACTTATTTTGGCACAAGTTGTTGACGCCTTTACTGGTGAGGTATTAAATGTTTGCACTTAATTTAATTTTGATTGTTTTGTTTGTTCATGCATACAGTTTTATCGTGTTATTTCATTGAGTTGTTTTGGTAATTTTTTTATTAATCCACTGTTATTTTTATTTGGTTTATGCAAGGAAGGAGGTCTCGAGAAGGCAAACTTGCTCCCTTTATTAACAACGTACATCGAATAAGTGGACCTCTAAGCAACTTTGAATACAATCTCAAGGGACCCAAACCAAAAGATCAAAAGATGGGTGAAAGGCAACTAGTAATGAAAGAGTATGCCAAATCAGTAATCGGTACAATCCCTTTGTGCATTAATCTGGGAGAGGCAGCCAAAAACTAATAATTGAAGAGCATCCACTACAATATGCTGCCATCTTTCTATGAAGTTCCTAATGAAGACCCTTTAAACTTCATTCAAGAATTCTATACCACTCTCCAGACAATCCCTTTGGATGACCTAAATGAAGATCAACTTAGGAGGAGGTGCTTCCTATGCATATTGAAGGATCGGGCCAAGGCATGGTTGATGACCCTTCTACCCGATTCATTGACTACATGGGAGGAGGTGTACAACAAATTCATAAGGAAGTTTTATTCCCATCAAAAGAATTTTGAGTTGCAGACAAAGATAGCAACCTTCAATTAGATGGAGGGAGAGTCACTCTATGACACGTAGGAACGCTTCAAACTCTTGCTCATTCAAGATCCACACCATCATTTTCCACTCCACATGCAGAACCAGTTCTTTTATGATGGATTGACACAACAATGTCAGTACACAGTGGAGAATTTAGCAAGAGGAGCTGTGGGAGAGAAGATTGTCAAAGAAATGTATGAAAATTTCGAAATATTAAGGGATAATTCTCAACAAAAAGCATGAGGGGAAAAGAGCTGGAGTTCATGAAGTGAGCTCAAATCCAGAATTGGCTACGCAATTAGCTGAGTTAACAAGGCATGTAAAGATGTTAACCACAAGATTACCCCAAAACATTCCAAATCAAGAGTTATGTGGTATATATGGAACTTGTAGTCATAGAGTTAATAGTTGTTCATATTCTTGTAAGCATTTTATAGATAGGGAAGAACAAGTGAACTCACTCATCGATTTTTAACCAAGGGAGTGAAATGATCTGTACTTAAACACCTATAACCCTGGTTGAAAAAACAACCCCAATTTTCCATGGAAGACCAATAATTCACAAGTTCAGCCTCAACAACAATACCAAAATTTTCAGAGGCCAAATCATTACTAAGGGCAATCTTCACTTCAAAACCCACCAAGCAAGCCTTCTTTGGAGGAAAGCCTAAATGAATTTATACAGGTCACAACTCAAAATCAAGAAATGAGCAATAAGTGATTTGATTCTTTGGAGGCATCTGTAAAGAGGATTGAGATCCAAGTGGGGCAAATCATTACTCAAATGCACAACAATCAGACAACCGGAGCAAACCTAAGCAATCACTATTTTGAGAAGTGGTAAGGAAATTAATAATCATGTTGAGATCCCTTTTAATCTATCTGGTGCAGGTAATCAAGAGGAGGAGAGCCTCACCAACGAAAAAGGTGAGTATAATGAAGAAAGCAATGGGCACCAAAAGACAAAAGTTTGAGCCAAACGAGAAGGCGACAGTTTCAAAGGTTGCAAGTGCAATGCTTCAGCAGTAATTACCCTCCAAATTGAAAGACCCATGGAGTTTTCTTATGCAAGTATCTATGGGTAATAGTGATGAGGTTAAGGGTATGCTTGTAATTAGTTGATAGGTCAATTCGTTATCTAAAAGGAATAATGAACAATGTGTTACTGAAGGATGGAGGATTGATTGTTCCTGTATATTTTGTTGTCCTAGACATGAGGGAGGTTAAAGAGCAAGGGAAGGAGTATACCATACTCCTAGGGAGGCCTTTTATAGCCACCACCAATAGCTTGATTGATGTGAAGAGTAGGAAATTCAGCACGACTATTTTGGAAGAAATAGTAGAATAATCTTTAATGTTGAACCTATTTCTACTACTACTGTTTCTGAAGACTGTTCTTTTGTTGATCAAATTGATGCTGCATATTATGATTTTGCCTTGCAAGAAGAGGAAGAAAAGGAGCAGGACTTGGTTATAGAGAGTGATTAATGCTGCCAATTGCTGGTCAATGTAACCGAGGGAGAGGTTGGCAAATTCTTAGAGAAAAATCCTAATGAAAGGAACAAAACAAGGGAATTGCTCATTTTGAGCGATCCGCCTTGAGCATAACGGATGAGGTGTCTAGCTAAAAAAATTAAAAAAGCACTAAATGGGAGGCAACCTATATAATTTCTATTTTCTTTTTCAATTAGTTGTTTGTTATTTCTTTTTAGTGAAACTCAACTTAATCTGTTTGCTTTGTGTGCATAGGCCTACTTTTCAATCTCTTGTATTTGTCTTCCTTGTAGCTATTCATCATTCCTTAATGTAGTATACCATGCTTATTGTCATGCTTCACACCGCATTGACGCAGCTGCCACCCACACTTTCGTATCGTATTTCTATCCCTTTTCTTTTTATTATTTTTACTGCTTGTTAGTTTAATTTATTTTAGTTTTAATGATTGTCCTTGTTCATGTTATTTTGTGTTTTACATCCCTCTTTTACCTTTTTGTATCATATTAGGAACAATGTGATATTTAGGGGGAGTATCAGCTAAAAAAATTATTATTTGTGTGTTGTGTGTTTGTTTTTTCAATTAATAGCTAGAGATACATGGTCGTGACATAAACTCGATCGGGATTAAAAATTCATAATACAAATGAATGAGTATACTTGCATGCTTAGACTAATTAAATTGGATTTTGGTTAAAAGGACATTAGCTTATTATGATAAATGAATGACACTTTTCATTTGGTAAGAATTTAAGCCTTTTTGAACTATTAAACACCAAATTCAAGTATTATTTGCTTAGAGTGTTCTTTCATAATTAAGGAACCCTAGAACTTGCTAGAAAATACTAGTTGAGATCACATAATCTTATGCAAACATTAAAATGAAAAAGGCAATTAGGTTTTACCCTTTTTGCTTAAAAAACCACCATAATGTTACACTTAGTGAACCCCTTTGAGCCTAACATGAAACCTTTTATTTCTTTAAACCCAAAATATGAGCCTTGACCTTTATTATTTACCCTCTTTATTGTATCTACCATAAGGCAAGTTGAGCATTTGAATGGGTATGATTAGGTTTAGGGAATAATTGTTTGAACAAATGTGGCGAATCATAGTATATAGTTGGCTTTTAAGTTAGGAATGGATCGGATTGTAATAATTTGTATCTTTCCTCTATATTTTTCCCTTTTAAACTTGATCTTGTTCTATATAAATACATGAAAAATATAAAAAAGAAATAAAAAGGAAAAGGAAAAAAGAAATAGAAATAGAAAAGAAAAGGAAGGAAAAGATGATAACCAAAAAAAGAAAAGAAAGAGGAGAGACATTAAAAGGGGAGTGTTAATCTTGCAATTGAAAGGAAAGAATTGAGTATTTTATGCTTCATATTTTATATTACTTTAAATGCTCAATTTGTTTTGTGGTTTTAAACTGTGATTTTCTTTTTTCCTACCCTAGCTCGACCCCATCACAACCAAAATAAAGACCTTCGAATTAACGTTTGTGTTTGATATGAGTGGTGGAGAATGGATTAGTAAGCAAGCCTATGATAGATGCCCTACATGGAATAAATGATGAGTGAATATACTCTACCTTTAAATGCTTAAGAGGATGGAGAGTGGAGTGAGCATCTATCACAATTGTTGATGGTTCTTTGAATTGAAATACTTGTTGATTTTGGCCAAATATGCAAAGAATAACTTGTTCATGGAGTATTATGAGTTTCAAGTTCTTAGGTTGTACTTATTGAAATGATCGTTGATATCTTTGACTATTATCTGGAAAATTTGTTGTTTCCATTGTTTGTTCTTATATAGTCTAGAGTTCTTTATTTTACTTGAGGACACGTATAGTTTAAGTGTAGGGGAATTGTTGTGTCTAGTTTCTAGTGCTTTTAATTGCCTTCATATCTTGATTTTGGTTACAAATCCTTGTGTTTTTATCCAAATGTGAGATTAATTGAGTTGAAATGGTTGGAATATTGCATAAATGTTAATTGAATTATTTTGTTAATTTTACATGAAGGTTGAAGGGAAAGTTCACATAAACTTTGCATGAAAAAGAAAAAAAGAACGGTGGTGACTTAACTTGTCACCACCGTGACAAGTGATGGGTGACTTAACTTGTCCACCCATAACCCATTGTTCCTTTAATTCATCAACTTATGACGTGTCATGTGCAGGGGGGGATGACAATACCTAAAACAAACTACAAATAGAAGCAGTAAGGAAGGTGGTGGCACATTCGATCATATACATCTTTCACACTACACAGACTCATTGGGGGACAGAGAACAGATAGAGAGAAGAAGGGGAGAAGAGAGAACAAAGAGAGTCGGGTAACGAAGAAGAACAACAGAGAGGTGGAAACAGAATGAACATTTGATTATCTGGATAAGAGCCAAGAAAAAGTAGAAGGTGAGAGCTAATAAATGAAGCTTGATAGAGGTGGGAGATCACCGCAACTCCCTCATCCGATCCTTGTTTGCTTATTTTGCTCTTTATATATTGCATTGTTTCTTTGTTATTTTACTAGACTCATTATCCTGTTAGCTTAACCGTCTGATAGTTTGTTATCTTTTTGATAGTTCATTTGGTTATTTACTTGGTTTATTTCTTAAATATTTCTCTTATACTAATAAAGATGTGATTGAGGTATTTGAATATATTGAATCTTGTCATTTTCATGACGGGCTTATTTCTATTTCTTGAAAATTAATGTAGCTATTTTAGTCGACTATGCATGATTGAGTTACAGTTTTGTTCTCTTATTTGTTAATGTGGTTTTTGAGCTGAATGGATGTAATAGCATGACCAAACTTTGCATCATTTTGGTATTAAATGATAAATCGAAAGAAGAAGTTAAATATGGAACGAGAAATTGTGGACGCTTAGGTTAAGAATTAGCAATATGTTAACTTAAGTGGTAATTATTAGTCGGGTTTAATAATTAATTTGGATGATAAACTTGTGGAATATGAAAGTTAGATTAGGTTGTTATCTGAACTAATTTTAGAACCCAATTGGAAATTTTAGTAAGACAACTATCTAATCATTTCCCCTTAGTTATGCATAGGAGATTAAATTAGTGAAATTAACTCTTAAGAGATTTCTACTTTGGTTAATCTATTCGTTTTTGCTCCCAATTAATTCCGTTTACTTTTTAGTTTAATTTTGTAATTTCCTTTAAAGCCTTTTCTCAACAAATGAGGATTAAGTGTTTAGGATTATATTTGTTTTATTTTTGTTCAAGATTAATTTGAGTGGACCAATTTCACCTCCGTGAGAGATGACCCTGGGTAATCAACTACAACTATCTCGTATACTTGCTAGTAGGATAGACTAGGTATTTCTAAAACTTATTTTGGCACAACAGTGGTCATTTTTTGTTGCTAGACAATAATCTTGATCTATAGATATAAATTGTTTGATTAAAGAATTAAAGATAAATTAAAGGAGTTTAATTTATTTAATCCTAAATATGACTTAAGATTATAATTTATATCAATTGCTAACATATTTAGGGACAAAATGAGTCACACATAAAGAACAGGATGAAGAGAGAAAAATATATTTTTAATCAAGTTATACTTAATTGTAAAATTTGAGAAACTTTCTAATTAAATATGAGATATTTAATAAATAATGATCAACATAAGATATTAGATCTTATTCGACGTAATTGGTATAGATCTAATTAAAGTTTAATTAAAATTAGAATTTATTTTCAATTAAATTAGTAAAATATCCAATACTTATGATAAATAAGCTTAAGCTATAAGGAAACTGGCGGTCTTTGCCTAATCTTCTTTGTAATACAAAATTTTCTCAACTTGTTATGTGAATACATTTATAGGTCGAACACTTATACGATTACAGTGGATGAGATGGGCCGATTTTAAAAACGGTTCGAGAGATACAATAAAAAAAGAATCAGGGTTTAGAATAAGGTACAAATTATGATTCATTATTTATTATGATTTATGTGTTAATAATTTTATATAATTTAATTTTTGACTTTCGAGAAATCAAAATAAAAAAGTTTTGTAATTATTTTGTTGCACACAAGAATGGATTCCAGCCTAATTTCCTAACAAATTACTTTATTCTTGTTGAAGTCTATAATTTTATAAAACATTCTTCGATAAGGTGGTGGCTTATATACAATACTTTGAATGATGATTATTATTTCCCTCCTCTAGTCTCGTAATTTTATGTAATTCGATAAATTTTGTATTTTGGAAGCTTTCTAACATTCAACCCCTCCATAGTTAGGACAAAAATGTTTTATTTTTATTTATTCCTTAACGACCCTACCCTTTCTTGGCACAATAAAACTTCCCAGCGCACGTTTTGATTTTCTTTATTCTTTTTGGGATCTTAGGGTGGTAGTATTTACTAACCCGCTACAGCAATATGCTCAACTGCATATTGTGTGCACATTGTCAAGTATTCAAAAGTCTTAGTGGATATTCAATAGAGAATGTAATGAAGCCCCTAATGGAAGCCTTAAGAGGCACATGCTTAGAATGAAAGCTTTGGAGAGTCAGTATTTACGATTTAGGCTTAGATCCCTCCATCTATTGATATACATATTCTCCTTTTGTTAATTTGTATTTGTCAACTCAGCCATACTGTTGTAGAAGCAATTATGATATTCCAGCTCAAGTTGTTCTTAACCGTCTACGGAGCCTACCTCTAAGTTAGTTTTCCAATCAAAAATATTAATTAAACAAACAAATTGTTTGATCATGTGGTCATCGTTCATTCCAATAACAAAGGGATATGTTATCTTGGGTTTTCCTTCTTATTGAATCATTTTAGTCTTTTGAAAAACTTCTTAATAAGTTCTTGTAGTTGTGATGTAGAGATAAGATATAGCATGGGTTATGTCATTTGAGATGTTAAACGTGACTTGCTTCTTTGAAGAGATAAGATATAGCATGGGTTATGTCAATTGCGTACTAATAAACTTGTTTTGAGATTTTTACAGAGCACTCTTGTAAGATACCTTCCTAGTTTGAACTTTCCCATTCCACTACTGCTAAATGTTAGAATTTTGAAGACAATTTATATATTTGAATTCTTGCAAATAAGAAAAGTGTACAAAAATACAAAAATATTAACAAAATTATAACAAAGTGAATTTGTTTCGACGGAAACCTCTTGTTCAAATCTTCATTCATAAGTTTAGTGCAAGAATTGATTGAATTAGTTTCAACTTGTTAATGTAAGTATCATAACTTAATAATTTAATATCATATAAATGATAACGTATAATTAAACATTTTGACGAAATTTTGAATATTATATAAATATAGTGAAATTTTAATTTCTTTAATTTTAAATTTAATAAAATTTTAGTATGTACGAAAGTGATGTAGTTATGATAAAATCTGAAATCTTTTAAAACTTATTTTTTCTCTTTTTAATATAAAAACTCCCTTTATTTATTTAAATTTTTAAAGATTTTTATAATTAATTTAAATGTTTAACTAGTATTGTGTTATAAGATTTTATTTTATTTAACATTCCTCAATTTCTAAAATCAATCATAAAATAATGTCTTGTGACAAATTTAATTAAAGAGAAAATTTTTAGTTCTACACCAGGCCTTACAGTAATCATGTCAAGGGCAACCTTGAAAAGTCTCGTCTGAAACTATCCAAGGATTGTTAATCTATTATCACTGTTTAATTTAAATAAATTATATAAACTGACTCAAAGATGAAATGGTTATTAAAAAAGAAAAGTCATCCCTAAATTTGTCTGGTTATAATCATTGGAGTTCGAAAGCCGAGGCAAACAGTTTTATAAACAGCCCCCGAGTGTGTAGAAGTTGAAGTCAGCATGGCAGCATTGCATAAGTGGCCTGGATCTCCTGCACTTTGGTCCGCATGGTAACATTTTAAGCCACTAGGCTCCTAAAATACAAGATCAACCACTCAATTGCGGGTCAGTCACAGGCAATCATAGAAGTCCCCATGTTTAACCACAGGCCATATCAAATGATTGTGAGAGAGTCTCCCCGCCTTTACTTTATGCACGAGGCTCATATTTTGCAGCCATAAAGTAACCATTCAATTAGAAGTACGTAGATAGAGTAGGAGCTTAGACCTACTATCAGGATGAAACAGCTTTGGATACGGAAACAGCAAAGGTGTAAGATATGGATATTGTGTGTTGTAGAAAAGCCCATCGACTCTGAATGATTGGAGACCCAGCATATTTTGCCTCCCTTGGACCCTACAATCTGTAAGACTCGCCACTAGTAATCCACAATCATTGAACGTCTCACCTAAAGCCACACAATTTGATTATCTAAAACAGTTAGCCTGATCAAGACTAACTACCGAATCATTGCCTATAACCAATCATAGTACGCGCCTGATACAAGCTACCCCATCAAATGAGTAAGCACAGTGCTACTTATAATTAGAGGGTCCTGCTTAACAATTATTTTTAATTTTGGGCCACATAAATACACGTCCTCCTTTTATGTCTATTCAATTCGAACCTGGAGCTTGAAATACACGTCCTATTTCTTATTTGGGTTGGCTATCTCAGACGTGTTCTTTTGTCCCGTTATTCCTGTAATCTTTTTTTTTTCAACTGTATAAATAAATAATTGAGATTAAATAAGATAGGATTAAGACAGAAGTAATAGGATAGAGGATCACGTCTTAAAGAGTTAATCTAAATGAAAAATATGACACGTATCTTAAGTTTAAGTTATATAAATAAATGATTGAGATAAAAATAAATAAAATTGAGACAAAAGTAATAGGGCAGAAGATCTGAGGGTGACTCTCTGAGTCGCGAGGTCATGAGATTTCAAGAACCTTTTGGAGTCCTTGTACATTTCAATGCCTAATACACTTCTAAAAAAGAGAACAAAACTAGACTTGAACCGCTTTCCTCCGACCGCAGGATAGATCATCTCTTAGTTATAATAGCTCCCCCCATTAACATTGTCATAAGTTTTATTATGTTTTATTGACTATAATTACAACGTTAACATTAGGGTTTGATTCTACTATAAGAACTAATAGTAGATAATAACTCTCTTTCAACATAATTTATAATTTCATAATCACAATTGTCATTTAATTGCATTTGTGATTTGTTGTATCATCTCAATTTAGTGTAGTTATATATATTCTATTTGTAATTATATATGTGTCATTCAATATTATCAATAATTAATACTCTATAATTTAAAACATTAATTCTATTAATAAGAAAAAAGGATAATTATTACTTGTTAGTTCTTAATTTAACAATGACAATAAGTAATGAAGAATTAGGGGATAATAATTTTTGTCTAGTTCAAGTTAATTGAGTTTCAAATTAGGTTTGACTTACTTTAAAAAATTTTGGACATTAGACTTAGTTCAAGCTCGGGTTACTCAACATGATTTGACCCAAAACTTGAAAATATCAAGTAAACTAACGTAATTTTTAATTTTAAAATTTAAAATTAATCAAACTTAATTTATACTTAATCAAATTTTGGGTCGCCTAAATCCGTCTAATGAAATTTGGGCTCAGAGTCTTATTTCTAATTTGACCCAATGTTAAAGAATCAAAATGGATGTTTTATAAAAGATGTGCACGCCTCTAACAAAAATTAGAAAACAAATCCTAATAAATTGTTTTATGTTGAGATACAATTGCGATTAATGTATAGGTGTGATTGAATGTACATTATAAACTATAAAACGAGGTCCCTTAAAAAGCAAAAAAGGGTATAGACGAAATATGAATTCTGAGTTTCTTCAGGATATTTTCATCACTTAAAATTTAAAAAATAGAGCAACATTTTTGTACTTTAAGAGTATTCTAATCTATACATGCACTTGCATGATTCAGATTATACATACTTATAAAAGAGGTTCCATATTATGTAGAACTCAATTTCATTTATTTCTTCTACTCGATATAAACATGAAATATAAGGTAGGGAAAAGCTAATAAAGTGAAGGGTCAAATGTTCAAATTACTTGCTTGTATTTAAAAAAAAAAGTCTAGTCCATCATCATTTATGATGTCAAGCTGTACTATAATATTTACAAAATAGTACTATTTATACTTTACTAATTTGTTCACCCATTCAAAGTAATATGACAGCTTAACAACATAAATCTATTGAATGTTGAGGTAGCTACCAACATAATCTAATTGAGCCACATCATATTTCTAAGATATTGACCCATATTTCAGAGTGTAATAGTAATTGCAACAATAAGAGAAGAACCCAAAGTGGCTGCTAAGGTTGTAACTACAGAAGAGGAATCTGCAGTGGCTGTTTAGAATCACAACAAGACGAGAGGAATCCAATGCGGTTGTCTAAAATCACATTGACGGGACCAAAATCCAAAGCGATTATTTGGATTTGTAGTTGGTTCAGCCTGGTTTTGGCGGAATTGCATGTTGTCGTTTAGATCTATGGAATTGGCTGCTTCTTACGAGAATTCCGGCTTGAAGGTTCCTGCAAAACAAGGAAGACACGTCGGGGGTTGTTTCCCGATTAGCCCCTCCGACGCTCAAGTTAGTCTTTTGTGAGGGTTGGATCTCTGTAAGCAGAGAAAACTAGGGTTATGAGTTGCGTACCTCTTTCGTGATAAAATCATACCTTATATATGGGATGGACGCTAGGTTTAAGTCTTTATGTAGACTTCTACTTCTGCATGGGAGGTTTTCGTCTGCAAGTGGGCTGTATATATCTGGGCCTGGGCCTGGGCCTTGCCTAGCTGATAGGCGTGAGACCAATCCTCGAAGGATGGACCGATCGACCCACGGGTCGTTATGACTGAGTTCGGACCCAGCACGACCGCCCCAACCAAATTTATATATATTGAACGCCATGTTATGTTTGATGACCAAGTTTAACCGCACAAAATTAAAAGTGGAGGTGTCAAATATGTTTCTAATGAAGATCCAACCGCTCGGATTCATGTAACGTCCATCTTGTGTTACCAATAAACGTGTAATGTTTATAACCCAGTTCCTTCTACTAATTGATCTCAATTTTCTCTTTAAAGTAATTCTATCTTATCTCTACTCCATGTTTATCTACTCCACCTGCTTCAGGAAAGTCCCAAATCCCACTCAACCTCTAATTCTCCCGCATGATACCCAGCTCCCTTATCTCCATAACCATATTCGTCCCTTTCCCCCAACCCATCCGTATCCCCCGGTCTTAATTTAATAGTCGGTCTTATCTAGATTCTAGTTGTTGCAGTGTTAGGGTTAAAGTTCAAAGCAACATGAACACCAGTGCTGGTGAAGTACATCATAACGACGGCGACGAGGAAACAGCAGAGATGATTGCGTATGCGGTATGCCATGCAACTTGCAATGGGCTCAGTGCTGCCCATGACACGGAAAGCCGCAGTTGAACTTGACGTTTTCGAGATCATATCCCGTGCAGGTGCTGACTCCAAACTCTCTGCTTCAGAGATTGCGGCCAAGCTTCCCACGACCAACCCCGATGCGCCATTGATGTTGGACCGCATACTCAGGCTTTTGGCCAGTCACCAAGTGCTTGGATGCTCTGTGAAAGGGTTGACGAGGTTTTACAGTTTGACACCCGTGTCTAAACACTTCGTGCGTAACCAAGACGGCGTGTCGTTGTGTCCCCTGGTGAAGTTGTGTCAAGACAAAATCTGCATCCAAAGCTGGTTTGTCTAAAAGCTTCTTTAGCAGCTCTCATACATAGCAATATCTTGTCTTTTGTAAAGGAAAATGTTTCAATCTCCATTTCATTTCAGGTTCGAGCTGAGAAATGCGGTTCTTGAGGGAAGGGCTGCATTTAATAGGGCTCATGGGATGAATGCTTTTGAGTACCCTGCCATAGATCCTCGATTCAACCAGGTTTTTAACAGTGCAATGTTACACTTGATTATGGTCACGAAAGATATCTCATATGAAGGATTCGTGCACCTTAACCGGCTGGTTGATGTCCGTGGCGGCCTGGGATGCTCTCTCAACCAAATAATTTCTAAACATCCCCATATTAAGGGTTTCAATTTCGAGTTGCCTCATGTTATAGAAAAAGGCCCACATTACCCTAGTACGATTGTTCAACATGTTCTTATTTACCAAATTAAGAATTGCAAGTTTTGTGACTTTATAGATGATATGTAAGTAATAACAAGAATTCCTAACACACTGTTTAATTCTTTCTAATAAAATTCCCAACTATGGTAAGAAATAATTCTTCGAACATCTCTCATTCATGACATTTATAAAAACTTGGTGTTAAATGAATGGAGAGGGACTAGCATATACATTCTACGTGTAAGAATTGAACATTTAGGGGGGAATAAGTTCAAAGCGTTCCAAATGGAGACACCGTATGTTGGATCCCGTTTCCGGAACCTAACTCTTGCGAAAACCATCACTTGTTCTAATTCAAACTTTCTCAAATCAACTCCAAATGATACCACATTTCATTGAGAGATAAATACATGTCTTATAAATTCATTGCTTCAAGAATCGCTTCATTCGGAGGTCGGATGAGGGAGTTATGATCAAAAGAATTCAACATGCTCAAACCTTAAATTGATTTGTACCTCTCTTGGCGCGATTGCCATAACTTTCACCACTATTATCAGATTGCTTTTGTGTTTGGACCATTAGAAAGAAGCCATCCAGAACTAAAACTTTCATGAAGACCAAAAAGTCTGATTCTACTTCTAACAGTGTCTAAATTTGCCATCTTTCCCGTGAATGTCTGTTTAACGGACATGCATCGAGCTTAGGAGGCCAAAATGACACGAGAATGTCCGTTTAACGGACATAGACTGGCCAAAGGGTGTTTTTACACCCGAGAAGGTCCGTTAAACGGACATTGGGTCTCCCCAAAGTCCTCCAAACCCTCTTTCATGCTTCCTACAACCATCCTAACATTATAAAAACTTATAATCTTCCCAAAATCACTTATTCTCATGCTAAAACACTTCATAACAACTTGAACATCAAATTCATTTCATCAAACTCTCAATTCTTGATCCATTTGGTCCATCAAAACCACAAATTCTCATCAATTACCATAGCTATCACATACACAAGTCCTATGCAGCATCATAACTTGTAATAATCATATCTCTTAACTCCGACATCCAAAAATTACAAACTTTATAGCGTCGGAAAGATAAAAAGATGAACTACATCTTTCATGAAGGAAACTTTGGCTAATTCTATCTCAATTATTTCAGATTTTTCCATGGAAGTCAAACATAAATCTTGTCCTTGTTAAAACTTGCAAATCCTTCCTAATTTTACCTTCTCAATTACAGCATCATTCTTATCCAGTCAAATACCAATTGGAATCCATCAATTCATCAACTTCAATTTATTCAAAAACATCTCATGATTATCATCATAACTTTCCTATCTTTCTTGTCCATATTGCCTCACTTATATATATATCGATT
>JAOTIZ010000201.1:12876465-12889288 GCA_027123425.1 Erythroxylum panamense | reverse complement strand
CACTACGAATTCTGTGATTTTATTAGTAATCTAATTATGTTCATCCAAACCTCATTGTGTGTTAGGTTTATAGATTTTTGTTTCCGACTGTCAGTCCCTTTGTCTCTGTGTCGAAAGAAACTCCATTTTTCCTTGCATGCATTCCTAAGTGAACCCAAAGAGCCAATAGGTTAGTGTGCTCTGTAAGAAATTTCTCATTTATGATTAATGTTTGATTCTCGTTAAGACTGAGTTGTGTGTTTTGCTCCTTGGTATTGCTTTACTTACAATTTGTCGGAGAACGAATGGTTGTTCTCTGTTGACGTTCGGCATCAATTTGATCTGGGTAACCATGTTGATGCCATAAAGTTTAACTGCTAACGAAGGAAGTGAATTTGGAACCCAATCCATAGTCATGTAAACTTTGTTTTTTCTTTATCCTAAAATATTTCACTTGTTTGTTGACGATTGTATATAATATATGTTTAATAACTCTAGAATCATTTGTATATTACAAATTTGCAAAAATAGAAGTAGTTCAATCTGCATTTTTGATTACCTAATGGCATATCGAACTGCATCTGTCTGTGAGTACGAGTAACCTTTTGCTATAGTTGCTGAAGTATGTGCAAAAGTATGAGTTTGTAAGATTGTTTATGATTACGATAATTGCTATACTTATTCCAAATATTCATCGGCCCATTTTACATAATTTTGATTCTTATGACTAATTCCGATTGAAATCCTTTAACTTTCAAAATTTCTGTAAGGTTATGTAATTCATTTTTGACCAATCCAACTTTTAACTTCATTTTTCTGGACCAAATTAGTTTAATTATGACTGCTCAGAGCTTGAGGTGTATACAGGCATAAATAATAGTATGTACTCTTAACAATTATGTTCGCAAAAAATTGGCCAATTTAGCTTCTAACTTCATTTTTTCTGGACTAAATTAGTTTAGTTATGACCCACTCAGAGTTTGAGATGCATTCAGGCATAAACAATAATATGTTTACATATATGGGCTTGCGATTCACTTCCTGTTTACTTGTACTGATTGATAAAACAATAAACTTTCATATATACGTATTAGTCCCTTGGTGTTTACATAATGTAAATGCTCATCTATGGAGATACATATACAAACACATATGTATCTAGTGTTTGGAACTTCATATTTTGCATACTGCTTCGCAATTTTATTTTTTCATTTGGAATTTGTTGACTGAAATTTGCATTATTGGATTGCTGGGGTTAAAAATTATACATCGCAATTCTTAAAAGAGAAACATAAATAGATGATCTATTACCTCCAGTTGTGTTAGCTGCCTTATGTTTGTGGTTATGGCTACAATGGTAGTTTGCTGCTACAGTGATTGAATATAGTTGACTGACTGCAATGCTGTGCGTGTTCATGAACTGCACTGACATGATATTTATGAACTCATTAATGCAATTGCTGGTCGTTCATAGTTGTGTTACCTATTTGCAGATCCTTGTAGAAAAACATTTTATGTCAACTGTTGGAAGTTTGGACCTGTGTATATGGAACCTTTGTATGTGACTTTATCGTTTTTAGTTACAGGTCTTGAAGACGAAAAAGCAGGTGCTTTTTGGTTTTCATAAATCGGGAAGGTACCACCCTTTTAACTGCATATATGGCCAGTAATAAGAAACTAAGCAATGCTCTTAAAGTGACAAGAGCTTTGGATATCCCCGATGATGAGGTCAAACCAGTGCTGGAGGAGCTACTGAAGGTGTATGACAAAAGTTGGGAACTTATAGAAGCAGAGGAATATCGGGTGCTCATAGATTCATATTTTGAATTAAAGGAAAGTAAGGTAATCTTTGACTATGCAATTGCATCCCACCTCAGTAAGTTTAATTGCTTCTGAAGATGGCATATGTTCTCATGTTCCACAGTGTGACATATCAAGTTCCTGGCCTCATGCTTTTTTTTTTAAGACATATCAAATTCCTGGCCTCATACTATTTTTTTAACTGATCAGGGAACAGATGATCAAAATGATATTCATATGAAGGATGATAAGAATGGAAGGCCTCCTAAAAAGTTGTGTGTTGAAGACAAAGAAGATCACGTGTCCTCTACTAGAGATAAGGTAAACCAAAATTTATCTTGGATAGTAGATGATAACAAATTTCTGATGAATGATTATGCATCTGAAAGACATAAGAAAGTGCATGTTAAAGAGAAAGAAAAGCAGATGTCTTCTTCCGGAGACAAGGTAAACCAGAATGTAGCTTTGGCAAAAGATGGAGATAAAGTTCATATGAAGAATTATATATGCGAAAAACCTCCAAAGAAACTGCTTCCTAATGAGAAAAATCAGTTATGTTTTACCAGCAACAAGGTAAGTCAAAATATAGCTCAGGTAAAAGATGGTGATGTGGAAATTACCACATCTACAGTGAAATTTAGGGGGCCAAGAGAACTGACCTCTGATCCTAACAGAAGCAAAAGAAGTGAACTTCCTGTAAAACAGCTTTTCTCTAAATTTAAAAATTCAACTGCTGAGACAGCATTGCTCGAATCGTATCCTAAACACAAACTTTATGGGAATGGCCCTTCTCTTCATCTGGGAAAAAAGACATGTAATTCTTATAGCAGAGAGCCGACTGTTGGAGGTACGGAACAAATCGCCAATGACTTGACAAAATCTGCGGTTAAAAAAGTTGGTGATAGCCTTCACTCTCTTGGTCCAAATAATGAAGCATCAGGAAGTAGTAACTCAAATATGGTTTCAAGAAAGAAGGCTTTGAAGCTCTCTAATGCTCACCAGAAAAGATTTATTCCTGGTGAAAATAGAATCAAACATCAGCTAAGTGATATTACAAAAGGTACAGAAAACATCAAAATTTCGTTAGTAGGAAATGAGGAGCTCCCAAAGTTTACTTACATTCCACACAATATAGTCTATCAAGGTGCTTATGTGCATATCTCACTTGCCCGGGTTTCGGACATGGACTGCTGTTCAAGTTGTTCTGGAGATTGTCTGTCATCTTCAATACCATGTGCTTGTACCAGTGAAACTGGTGGAGAATTTGCTTACACACGCGAAGGCCTTCTAAAAGATGGATTTCTGAACACTTGCATACTTATGAAGCATAACCCTCGAGATCACCATTTTGTATTCTGTCAAGAGTGCCCCATAGAAAGAGCCAAGAATGATTATATACCTGAAGACTGCAAGGGGCATTTGGTTAGAAAGTTTATTAAAGAATGCTGGAGAAAATGTGGATGCGACATGACTTGTGGAAATCGAGTGGTGCAACGTGGTATTTCATGCAACTTGGAGGTTAGATGATCTCTGAAATCCTAGAAGTGGTTCTGATGAAAATTCTTTTCTTATATATGTTAACCAATGAACTTGAAATTACATGTAGCAGTAGAGCTGTTTCTTGCCTTTGACTTATTGGATCCAAAATTTACATTCCCTCTTACAAAGATGCATGTTGCTGGCATTTTTTGTTTCAGGTATTCTCGCCTGCTGAAGGTAAAGGCTGGGGTGTTAGAACACTTAAAGACTTGCCGAAAGGAACCTTTGTTTGTGAATACGTTGGAGAAATAGTGACGAATATGGAATTATATGAACGAAATCTGAAAAATAATGGTAGTGACAAACATACATATCCTGTCACACTTGATGCAGACTGGGGATCAGAGAAGGTTCTAAAGGATGAAGAAGCACTTTGTTTGGATGCAACATTTAGTGGAAATGTTGCAAGGTTTATTAATCATAGGTAATAATTATTGTCTGTATATTGATTGATTTGATGTTTATAATGATTGATTTTACGGATAGATTGGCAGAATAGCATATGGACGAAAATCAATAAATTGGAGGAAGCATAGTGAGAATGATAAGGGAGATCAAATGTGCAAATTGGGAAATTTTTCATTGGATTTTTTCTTATTTTCTTGATTCTAAGAACATCTCTGGTAATCCTAACATGATCCGAGACCATGGAACTCGGATGAAAGTTGAAGTTGGAGCAGACGCCAGACTTTAAGTAACATACAACTTTCTTCAATGAACATTCTTATGAAACCTCATCATTGATTAAGTTGACAAGGCTATTCTGTTTTGATTTGTCATTCATGTACTCATAGGACCTCCTTTAACTTTCAACTCTGATCATTCATCTTTATTAGTTTTCTTTCCTCCTTTACAGATGTGGAGATGCAAACTTGATTGACATTCCCGTTGAAATTGAGACTCCAGATAGACACTATTACCATGTATTATCCCAGTGGCTTTGTTTTTACATACTTTGCATGGTTAATTGCCAGAAAATGAAAATTATTCTTATCTTCTTATTGAAGTTCATTAGAAGATCTGATCTCTGACCCTCATTGCAGCTTGCTTTTTTCACGACAAGAAAGGTAAATGCTTTGGAAGAACTGACTTGGGTAAGTGCTTTTAGTAGTAAACTATGTGATTATATAGATGAACATGTAAATCAGATAATAAAAAACTGGCAAGCGGACTTTGTTTGCGAAATGGTCAACCACAAGAACCTCAAAAACTAAATCCACGTCTTGGGAGGTTTTCTGAAAGCACCAACACCATAGGGGGACTTTTGAGTGTATTTTACCTACATATAATATTTTTATTGATTATTAGCAAGACATCTTAGTAATCTAAAATGAATTTTTATAAAGATAATAGAATGAATAAAAGATATGCATTAAAATTTCAAATTTTAAATTTTTTTCTGCTATTAAATTAGTATTTATATTATTTATCTTTAAATTAGAAATAAAGAAATTAAAGAAAGCATTAGAATTTATGATATTAAGTCAAATTCTTGAGATCCTGATCCATAATAAAGGTTGATGTATATTAGTGAAAAATTCATAATTTTTGCCTAAAGTAATTGACATAACCATGAAAATTGGTACTCATTTTTGTACTATACATCTTTTAGTCATTTAATACTGCCATTTGGTAACTAATTTTTGGTAAAGTTTTAGGTGCCATAATTTCAAGCACCCCAAAGTTTACTCAAACATTAGAAGTATGCTTGATTTCTTATACTTTATTGTTTGAAATACTTTGTCTTGCTTATTGCATTAATTCTTGCTTAGAGGCCATCGTATGATTAAGATGAAGATTAATGTTAGAGATAATATTTTACTCAATTTCTTACCAAATGTCATAATTCGATTAAACTGTGCATTTACAACTCTAGTCATGAGTAAAACTAGGTGAGGTCCATGAATGAAAAACTAGTTATTGTCCATATAGGATTCTTAGGTAAACTTTTAGTATTCTTAGTTACCCAATTCGAGATATTGCCATGTTTAGTAATAATTCTTCCTGTTTTACCTTGATTATGTCTCGAGAAAAAAAAATTGCATGTGCCTGTTTTTTTTTTTGGATGCGTAAATAGAAATTTGATGGAAATAACTGTTAATGTTATTTGTATGAAATTGTTTTCAGGACTATGGAATTGACTTCAGTGACCATAATCATCCAATAGAGGCATTTTCATGTCTCTGTGGAAGTGCATCTTGCCGAGATGTAAAACAAAAAGGTAATCATTAGATTAGTTAATATTACAAGTTTTATCTGGAAGAATAAGGAAAGCTTGGAGCACCTGTCCCATAATACTTATCTTAGCTTGTTACTGTGGTTATTTTGTCTTAGGGAATAGATCTGTGAAAAGGTGATCATTTTGGTAGCGGAGAACAGAACTTTATGACTATGATCTTATAATCATTAATGGCGACCATCTTGCTATGATTATCAACCATTCAATACTGCAGTCTGAATCTGGCGATTACTGGATTTTTGATGGCTAACGCTACAATACAGCAGATGAAATTTTTTGGTACACAGAAAGGCCCGTTGCAATTCTTTAACGGGATGACTGCTGGTTATTTTGGTGAAAGTCTACAGAAAGCTTCTTTTTGGGGGGTGTGACAAATTTAGTGGCCCGTTTTTCCAGAGCATACAGCCAATTGGAGAACAGTTTCAGATTGTGGCACTGATTATATGGCCAGGACCTAATAGAGCTCAGGTCCTGTACCATTTTTGCTGCATTTTGTTCCAGTTTCGGAAGAGAATTACAAGTGTTCTTGGCTAGCAGAATCATGTTCATGTTAGTTCCTAACAATCACGTTTCTTTGACCGCCATTGTAATAAAAGAAGGTACTGGCACTTAGAAGGGATGGCAGTTGACTTTTAACCCGATTAATATTTGTACCACCCGATCTTAAAAAATGAATATGAAGGCAAAAAAAAATATAGATTTTAAATTGATGCTAAAAATGGATGTGAATATAAATTTAGACATGGGTTTAGTGATAACTCGAATCGATGGATACTTATATTTGACTTTTTTTTATTAACTTTATTTTTTCTGCATATAATTTGGTATTCTCACTTTACTTCTAAAGGAGTAGCCAATTCTTTTATATTAAATGGAAAATGTTGCATTCCAAGAAAGAGAAACAAAAAGTCTTTTGAAAAGACATCGTAAAGAAGGTCTTCTCAAAGCACCTACTCAACTCAACCATGCCTTGTTTATCACTTATATGAGTCGTCTCTTTAAAGAACATGTATGTCATTTCATAGAGACGAATTGTTATCAAGGATACAGCTAAGTTTGAGTGGAAGTGTGGAGTCGATGGATAACCATGCGAAGTCCTCACTTGGTTATAACTGCATTTATAACTAAAACCACTTTACTCTCAATCAGTCCTTACTCTTCACCTTTTTCTCGGTAAAAGGAGTCCTTTCGTACGGCAAAGTTGTCTGAAAGCATATTATCTTAATTAATTCTTTCAATTGGTGACATTTTCCTTTACACTTTCAATCTTTTATATACCATTGATCCTTCAGTTACTTTGGCAGATTCCACTCTTTTACAAAAACAAGTCATATAAAATATTGTATTTTTTTGTCTCTTTGTCCTTATAGGGTGATTGCCTAACCTCCCACTCGGGTGATTTTTCGGTCACCGGCACCAACTGCAACTCAAATTTCTTTGATGTTTACTCACTTTGTAAAGCCTATATCTGCAGACTCTTAGTACTTGATATGAATTTTATTTTCAAAATATCATTTTACATTCTCTCAAAAGTCTCATTCTCTCGACAAATTAGTTTCAAAATGATGTTTTTATTTCCTTTTTCATAGATGGAAGAAAAAATCAAAGAGGTTTTCTTTGCAACTTATAAGTTAAAAGAGATGATGTCTGAAAATCATCAAGAGATCCTTAATAAAGGAGTTGAGAATCATACAACAAAGAATTTCTCTAGTCCACCTCATGACGAAGAAGAGCTTGCAGCTATGGGCTTTGGTGATCATGGTGCAACTAAAAGCAAGAAGCGTACTTCTCCTGTGTGGCTAGAGTTTACTCTGGTGACTGTGAAAGGTGTTGATAAGGCTGAGTGTAAGCATTGCGAAGGGAAGCTTTCTGTTAAAGGTATAAACGAGACTTCACATCTGCGTGAGCATTTGATCAAGTATTGTCTAAAGAAACATTTAAGACTTGCTAGAGGCCAGAAATCATTATTAATTGAGAGTGGGACTAAGTCTGATGGGAAAAAAACTTTGCAAACCTACAAATGTAGCCAGGAATTCTCAAGAAGAGAGTTAGTTAATATGATTGTAATGCATGAGTATCCTTTATCTATGGTTGATCACATTAGTTTCAGAAGATTTGTAGTGAGTTTAAACAATAAATTTAGGATGATATCTCATAGTACATTGAGAAATGACATTCTAAAAATGTTTCTAAATGAAAAATCAAACTTGAAAAAAATGTTGGAGGACCATAGGTCTAGGATTGCTATCACTATAGACATGTGGATAGCTTCTAACTAAAAGAAAGGATGCATGGTTTTGATTGGACACTTCATTGATGGAGATTGGGTTTTAAGAAATCGAATTATAAGGTAATTAATTTTCTTAGATTTAACATGTTTCCTTCCTTATTGGAAATATTAAGTTTTCTTAAGATGTTATATGCAAATACTTTTATTTTTATCTTGGTTACCATATATAGATATAGTAATTCGCATGTTTAGTAATTAGTTTCTTTATACATGCTAAATACTAATTACCTAGAGAACCATTCTATGTTCTGTATTTAAGTTGTAATAAATTTTTATCATTTTATTTTATAGGTTTATATTTGTGCCATGCCCATATACAAAAGAGACTATTGAAATTTTTAGAGGAGTGTTTGTATGAGTTTAGCCTAGAAACTAAGATTTCTTATATGGTTGTGGATAATTGTAAAACAAATTATGCAATGATGAACCTTCTACGTGAGAAGCTTGATGCCAATTCTCTTATACTAAACGGAAAATTTTTGCATATGCGATATAGCGCTCAGATATTAAACTTGATTGTTAAGGATGCTTTGGATTTCATGGGTGAAGGGTTAGAAAGAATTCGTGATTGCATTTTATTTTGGGCATCAACTCCTAAAACGATAGAGGAGTTTGAGGATGAAACTAAGTTTTTGAAAGTTTCATCTTCTAAAAAGTTAGCTCTTGATTGTAAGACCAGGTGGAATTCTACTTATTTGATGCTTGAGATAGCTTTGCCATACAAAGGTGTTTTCAAGAGGTTGGAACATTTGAATAATTGACTTAAGTTTACTTTGCCTAGTGATGAAGATTAGAAGTAGGCAAGCATTATTTGTGACAAATTGAGAGTATTTTACAAGGTAACAGAGCTTTTTTTTTGGCAGAAAATACCCCACTGCAAACTTATTCTTTCGACATGTTTGTGAAATTAAGTTGAAGTTATTTAAGTGGACGTCATCTCATTATGAAATTGTTCGAACTATGGCACTAAATATGATTAAAAAGTAAAATGAATATTGGTTTCGTGTGAATGGAATACTAGCTATTGCTTCTATTTTGGACCCAAGAAATAAGATAGATTGCGTTGAGTTCTATTCTAGTGACATTTATGGAAGTAAAGCTAATATTGAGATTGAGAGGTTGAAGAGTTTGCTTTATGAACTATTGTTAGAATATCAAGATAAATATGCTTTAGACATAAGGAACTCTACAACATATACTAATTTAGTTGTTTCATCGTCTTCATATGAGGCTACCCATTTTGGAAAACATCAAGAAGATTGCGGAGATAGCGAAGAAATCAAAGAAAAGAAGGTTAAACTTAAGATTTGATATGGACCATTATTTGGAGGAAGATACAATGCCTGAAAATAACTATTTTGACATTTTGGCTTACTGGAAGCAAGAATTCAAGTATCCAATGCTAGCATTGTTGAAGTATTGATGTGTTTGCAAAATTTGATACCTGGAGATTATTCAAGTAATATATATTTCCTTATTAATATTTGCAACATTTGTATTTGAAACTTCTTACCTATACAATTTTCATATTGAATCTTCCTTACAGATTCTGCTTTACAAAGTTCATATGTGATTGCTGCGATCTTTGATGATGTTGATGCAAGCCAAGAGGAATCGGGTGAAGTGATTGATTTTGTAATTCATTTTATTTTTCATCATTTACTCATTTTTACTTAAAATATTAAATTAACTTATAATTTGATTCTATTTGATAACATATTTTATTTTCTCATAGGATGATAATAATGCAAAAGATATAGAGATGGAGTTTTGAATGTTGTGGAGTTCATGCAAAGACAATTTGAAACTTTGGATATTTCTGTCTGTGTTCCAATTCTTGATTGTGAAAAATATATGTTGTCTTTGCACTAGACATTATGATTTTTATTATTCCAATTTTATGGTTTTTAAAGACATATAAATCAAAATCTTGATTTATTATTATTAAAGTAATTTTGATTTGGAACGTTCGGAAAAATTTGCTCTTTACATTTTCTATTTAGAAATTATATTTTTTATGTGCGATAAAACCCAATGGATATCCAAAAACCCAAACAATTCAATTAATTTAGATATGGGTAATAAATCGTAAAAACTGATAGATTTTAAATAGATAATGGATTGAATCATAAAAAATGAATATGAATATGAGAAGAGTAATATCCAAATTGAATCCTATCTATTGCTATCCTTAAACATGCTTAAAGCTCTAAAACCATCAATTTGATAAAATCTTAAATCCACTGTAACATTTTGCATGTTCTATAATTCAAATTTAGTAAGTTAAAGCATGCATATATAGTTATTAATCGCATAAGTCCTCATAATTACACCAAATCAATAAACACATATACTAGAAATCTTAATACATACAGACCACTTATTAATCGTAGAAAACATACCTTAATCCCCTCTTCATATAGATTCTAGCGGTTCTCACAAAAAATGGCATATCTAGAGTTCAATCATCCTAACTTATTACTCGGTCAATTGAAGGTTTTTAAGTTACGAAATATTATGATCATTCAATGAAAAATTAAGGCACATTCTATCGATTAATAGATATGTTTGGTTGATCGATAAAGTAAGTTCGGTTCGATCATCTGGTAGTTTCAAGTTTTTAAAACAATAACGAAATTTAGTCACCAATAAAGGGTTTGGTCAATCAATGTCCCCACTAGACAGACCTGATGCAAAAATACATGTTTGTTCACCAATTCCCTTAAACATCACAAAAATAATCCATAACATCAAGAAATTCCAAACTCTCACATTATATTAAAGTCCAAGCATGTAGAACAAGTCAATACACAATCTTGTATTATGAGAACATACAAGTGACAAAATTCATTGTCTCACGTTTTTATAAAGCTATTATGCGTGGAGGTTGCTAAATAAAAATAAATCAAGTGGTAAACATTAATTCCTCAAAAGAAAATTTACCATAATTCAAGTTCAAAAAATATTTATCCTAAAATAGCTAGGTAAAAGATGTACCTCAAATAGCTAAGTAAAAGATGTATTTACATAACTATAATCTTAAGGAAGATATCAAGATTATAGTTTTAAGAAGTAACCAAGTGCCTTAAGTTTTCTATGTAAACTTTCTTTTGAACCACTAAATTTAAACAATTCGAAGAAATCAACGCAAAACACACACTTAACTGTTGTGCAATAAGTATTATTTATTTATTTATCAAAGAATGTATAAAATGTTAATTCAATACTAGTTATACTTAGTGATTAACAATTTCCAATCTTCCAAGATCCGAGTGAGCCAGTCCTTTTCCAAATGTGACCCATTCAATTAATGTAACAAGAAGCTGAGATTTTTCTTTTCTTTTCAATCAATGGGAAATTATACATGTATTTTATAACAAAAAGAAAAGAAATAGTCAATTCAATGGATTATTTAAGAAGAAAAGAGGATTGGTGTTAGAGTCGATCATATTTGTGTTGAGAAATCAAACGAGTTGGTGGGTGGATCCAACTGAGTATCATATATAATTAACTCACATCATCGTTTCTGATGTGTCAGTTGAATTTCTTGCAATCCACATATGATGATTTTAAACAGAGGCAGTCAACTAGCACCTTACACATTTCAGGATCAGATCATCTGTCTAATATTATCCTGTCTTATTTTGTACATAAAATATTAACTATTTATTTTGTGGAACTCACGCGGAGTTTACGCGGAACCTATACAGAATTTATAAAAATAAACGGCTGAGATTCATTGGACACAATAAAATACCATAATATTAAACAGGAGATCTGAACTCCACATTTCATTAGATATTTTGTGGCGAGGAACCTTAACAATTTGTGGTAGATAGATGAACGTTACGTGGCTATTACCATTAATTGATGTCCTTAATAATTAGTTTCTTCCATTTTAACTTTGATTTAGATGGTGTGGAGAGATTGATTAGTGTCCCATGAACTCCCTTTCCTTTATGTTTACGTTATATACCCTCGTTGGTTTAACTTAATTTATAACCACTTTACAAAATATACCTGTAATCTAAACATAAACAGAAGAACTTTGACCTTGCTTACTAGTGTATATATGTACATATACACACTTTGAAAACGATCATATTATAGAGATTTAGTAACTGGGCGGTGTGTGTATATTGATGGATACTTATACAAGTAGATTTAGGTTGCTGACCGATATTCAAGTATTACATATTAGCCATATTATTTATAACATTGACTAATCAGGGAGTGACAGCGTTTTCGTTACCTACTACTGAGAGAAAATATACACACATATAAAGACAAAGAGGGCTGGAAAGCAGCCATCACAGACTTTGTGTTCGCATCACGACACTTTGATTTGACCCATACCAAAAACCAAACCATCTCTCTGGAAGCAAACGTATGAAGATTTGAGTTTTAACACACACGCACACATACAGAAAAGAGCCTCTTCACCTACCCCTCTACCAACCCCGTAAATTTATTTCGTATCTCATTGAGACTTTGTTAGTTTGTCAGTCACTTTTGTCTTGCATTTTATCCTTAGAATGTTCGTATATATGTGTCATTTGGCCAGTTTTAGTCACGCAGCAGAGATTTTAAAATTCTTCTCTCTGAAAAACAAGTATATAAATAAACGAGAGGAAGAAACCTTGTCCATGCGCGTTAAATTATTACAAGTTGATTGCTTTATCATTTTGTCAACTACTAGGGATGGCAACGGGGCGGGTATGCCATCCCCGTACCCGCCCCATGAGTGCGCCCCCACCCTCATACCCGCCCCCATCCCCGTTGGAGATTTTTTGGCACCCCCCATACTCGTACTCGTTGGGGGTTTGACCCCCATCGGGTACCCGTTTACCCGCCTCTTTTTTTTTTTAAAAAATAAGCTTATTTAATATGAATGGATTATTTGTTTTTCTTTTAAATTTTCATGCTACATTCATAAATACATACTGAATTTAAATAAGCTTATATTTATTTAATGC
>JAOTIZ010000201.1:12833915-12846296 GCA_027123425.1 Erythroxylum panamense | reverse complement strand
CAAAAACTGTTATTCATTCTTTCATGTTCAAAGCAATATCACATTAATAAAAGCAATTTCACTTTGCAAATCTTTTCACAGAATTTAGCACTTCGAACAATTTATAAACTTAACATATCACAAAAGTAACCTAGCAAATCACAAATTCACAAACACAGTGGTTCGGGTGGATCCGAAACGGAACGTACTACACATTTCCGCGAAGCGGTTATGTGTAGCCGTGACTGATGGAAATCCTTGAAAGGAATTCCAGTGCCACTTGCGGGCAGGCGGGAGAAGCCTATGGTTAGACAGGTGCACCTGACTCGAACGGGATCACCCTAAACCCAAAGAAAGCACATAATTCACATAATTCGAAATTATTAGCCGTAACTGGCTATTACAAATTCACTTTCGCATAATTAAGCCAAACTGGCAAATCTTTTCCGAAATCACACATTCAAGTCTTTTTCACATAACGAAACATAACACAAATGATTTCTAACATAATTTACAATCAAAGAACATCCCATACAAATGAAAAACATAACCAAGAGTAATTTATACAAAACTTTAAAGTCATTGGAAAGCATTATTTCACATTTATTCCCAAAATTAAGTAGGCCTATTATCTCAAGTATTAAAAAATCTCCCACCTTAAATTCCTTTAGCTTGTAGGATAGTCAATTTGCCTTGGCTCTTCCTCTAATTGCCTCAATTCACCTTCATTAAGCATAATATCCCATAAGAACATAGGATATCAAAATTGGACAATTTTTAAGGAAAGGAAAACTTGAATTAACACCTACCTAACTTAACCCATACCTAAACTAAGCTATTTAAGCCAAAACTACCTAAAATACCCAAGAATTTCGAAATTCTCGTACCTTAGAAGGTGACCCACGAAATTCTGATTTTGCTTCTAATTAAGGATTAACCCTTCCTCTTCTTTGTTCTTCTCAAAGAAACTCTTAGAATCCCTTCTCCAAAGTAAGAAAACCACCAAGCCCTAACTCTTCTCTTCTTCTTCTTCTTCTTCTCCTTATCTCCACCGAAAGTCTCCTCTTTCTCTTTTCTATGTAAGTTTCGTATGCTTCTAAATAACCTAAGGTAACTTTATTTCTTAAACTTTAAAAACCTAAGCCCCTTCATCCAAAACTACGTAGTTTTCGTTTACTCCTTCCTTTCCTTGCCATTTTCGTTTCCTTCTTCATGTTTTAAGGCTAAATCATCAAGCATTTCCTTCCTAAACTTAAAAATTCCATGGGCTTCCTCTTGATCCACGACAATCACCATTTTATTCCCTCCTTTCTTCATTTAATGACATTTAAAAGGGCTAAAAGCCCATCTCCTAAGCTTTAAGCCTTAAACATATGCAAATTTCCTACATCATCTTATTCTTTGCAATTTCTAAGAACTTTATCAAAATTCTAATTTTAACTAGATACTTCTAATTAATTTCCATTAACTAAGTACTAAAAATCCCAAATTATTCTAACTAAAAGAAATTATCAATCTAAACCTCAAAATAAATCAAATATGCTTAATGCAAATCGGGGCCCAACAAAAAGTCTGAGAAATAAGCATTTTTTGATAAATTTCTATTGTGGAATTTTTATTAAATGGCAAAAGCTTTGAAAATTGATTTTTGCTTATTTTTCGATTTATAAACATGTTATCCACGAGCTTTAAAGCTCACCCCCCTTTCATCCCCATCTCCAGGTATCGAGCAGGAGATCAGATGAAAGAAAGTTAAGGCATTGGTTTGATTTTGCATATCTTGTATTTTGTGTAATTTGAATTTTGGTATTGGTATTGTATATGGCTTGGAATGCCATTAATATTTTATAAGCCTTTATTTCATGATGTGTATGAATTATTATTTTGTATATTGAATTAAGATATGAATGGGAATCGCATATGATTATGAATGGGATTGAATGTGATATGGGTTCCAGACAGGAGGTCTGATGATTGTGACGATTGATTGAGAATTATTGAAGTGTTCTAGGTATATGAATGTGTTTTGATTATGTTGGGATTCCGGACAGGAGGTCTGATGAATTGTGATGTTTGAGCTAAAATATTGAAGTGCTTAGTATGTTTAAAATTGATAGTATATGGACATGTGTGATTGTTTTTACGGCAAAAGAAAAATAAGAATAAGTTTTTGTTTAAACCGACGGGATATGAATGAATAAGAAGAATCATTGGAATAGAGATTTTTGATTAAGGATGAATTTCCAAATGGGAAATTGATTTGCTTTGTAAGAGATTGAATAAAATGAAAAAAAAATTTATACCGGATTTGATTGGCTTAGATTAGATGTCTTAAGGTTTCCAACGCGACGCTTTTCTAAAATAATTGTTCTCGGATGTCGGAGTTAAGTTTTTGTTCTTAAGCGATTTTGTTTTCGTTGTTTCTGAGCCATTCGATTCGTATTCGATTTGTTTTTCGGTTTCGTTTGTGATCCGCTTTGTCCGCCTTTCGTTTCCCAACCAAATTTGATTTCTGCTTTAGATTTGTTTTCGCTTTGTGATTCCGAGTTATCGTTTCCTTTCGCTTCCGCATTTTGAATTTCGAATTTCCGATTCCGCTTTTGGCTTTCCGCGTTAGATTTCGTTTGTTTTTGCTTTCGACTTTTGTAATTAGTTTTTCCGTTTTCCGATTTCCGCTTTGGATTTCGTTTCGCTTTGTGATTTGATCTTATGTTTCAGCCGTTGTGTATTCCGATTCCGTTTTTCCGGTTGGGGTCTGGTTCTAAAATCGGGTCCCAACATTTGAATTGGATACCTTCGTCTTCCATGTAAATCGTAAACAGAGCTCCAAAGTCTACAACCCTATTTTGTGCTCTATTTCCCACTATTGGTACTTTTCCTTTCGATTGTTAGCATTTAGCAATTTGCTTAATTCTTGGCCCTATTATTAAGTGGCGGCCTACAAATCATCAAAAAACACAAAAAAAACACAAAAAAACACCCAAAAATGTAAATGGAGAAAATAAGCACAAAATTATGTAAAAAATCACTTCAAAAACATAAGATTTGTGTGGAACTAACAAAATGTATCAAGGAGGGAGTAAAATCTAATTGAAAGATGCAATAACTAGTAAGAAATCTAAGGAAAGTGAAGAGAGAAGTGAGAGAAATTTTTAGTGGAGGCTAAGGTTTAGATAGAGAAAGTATATGTCAAATGCAAGAAAATATGAAAATATAGGGTTAAGGTTGAAGAAGGAGGGGTAACATTGGGGTTTTTGATGAAAATAACATTTATTCACTTGTTCTGCATCATGTCACAATCGTCATGGTGAATTCTGTCACCCTTGTCCTATTTTGTCATTTCTTCCTTATGTATCCTCTGAGCTTGCTTCCTTAACTCATATTAACTTTAAAAGAAAGAATTTTAGCCATCCAAACCACTCCTTAAATATTGAAATTAAAACCCTAATATTAGAATTCAAAACATATCTATTTGCTAAGTTATAGTCGTTAGCTTGACCATTCATCATCCGAGATGTTTTCAATCATTATAAAGGAAAGAAATTACTTCCCTTTCTTGAAGAACACTCCTTTGAGATACAGTTTGCATCTATGTCCATTCACTTTGAAGGTTTCCTTGTTTGGATTATCTAATTCAAGAGCTCTGTGTACGAATATGTGGGTTACTTTGAAAGGCCCACTCCACCTTAATTTGATCTTTTTAATAAACAACTTCAATCTCAACTTGTATAATAAAACCACATCTTCCACTTTGAACTCTTTCTTCTTAATATGATAATCATGTCTGTTCTTCAGATTTTCCTTTTATAACTTGGCATTCTTATATGCATCAAGGAAAATTCATTAATTTCGTTCAATTGTAGGAGTCTTCATTGATCATCTTGCTTCCAATCAAATTTTATAACTTTTGTCATCTAGTATGTTCTATGCTCAAGTTCCACAGGTAAATGACAAGCTTTACCATACACAAGCATAAAAGGGAGTCGTTCCGACCTGGGTTTTAAAGGCAGTTCAATAAGCCCATAAGTCATCATCCAGCTTTAATGCCCAATCCTTCCTTAAACCATTTATTGTCTTCTCCAATATTCATTTAAGTTTACAGTTGACAACTTCCATTTCCCACTTGCTTATGGGTGGTATGGAGTGGTGACACAATGGTGAACTCCATATCTTTTTGAAAGAGCATCAAAATATGTATTACAAAAATGTGCTCCTCTATCACTTATTATCATTCTCGACACTCCAAATTGGTTGAATAGTCATTTAATGAATTTTTGTATTACCCTGCCATCATTAATCAAAATTGTCATAGCTTCAACCCATCATGATACATAGACTACTCCTACTAAAATATACATTTTCGCCATGTAGGATGGGAAAGGCCCCATGAATTCAAGTCCCACACATCGAAAACTTTAACTTCTAAAATGTTAGATAAGGGCATCTCATCTCTTTTTAAGATGTTCCCCTCTTTTTAACATCCGTTAAAATGTGCCATGAATTCTCAAGCATCTTTAAATAGATGCAACCAATAATCCACATTCCAGTACTCTCATCACCATCTTGCTTGCTCCATAATGCCCAACATATATAGTTTGTGACACTGCATCAATATATTTAGCATCTCCTCCTCCAAAACTTACTTCCTTGTTAGTCCATCAGCATATGTTCTGTACAAGATCGGGCCATCCCATAAATAATGGGTACGCTCAGACAAGAATTTTTTTCTATTAATATGATAAATCCAAAGGAAGCTTACCATTAGCAACAAAATTTGCTATATCTGCGAACCATGGTGCTATAATGTGGTCAAGTAACATCAAGGTTTCATTAGGGAATCGCTTCGTAATATAGTCACATTGCTTAATTTACCCTCCTTTCAATTGGGATAAGTGGTCTGCTACCATATTTTCTGCTTCCTTCTTATCTCTTAACTCGATGTCAAATTCTTGTAATATTAGTACCCATCGAATAAGGCTCAGTTTTACATCCTTCTTAGCGAAAAGATATTTAAGTGCAATGTGATCTGTAAAAATGATCACATTAAAGCCTAAGAGGTATGACCAAAACTTTTCACATGCATGCATCATCGCTAGTAACTCCTTCTCAATGGTGGAGTAATAAATTTAGGGCCTAATTAATGTCTTACTTGTGTAGTATACCGCATGATGCTTTGTATCCTTCCTTTGGCCTATACGTAACCCACAGCTTGGTCACTAACATCGCACATGACTTCAAATGGCAATGAATAATCTGATGACGTTAAGATTGGTGCTAATACTAATGCCTCCTTTAGTTGATTAAACTTAGATAAGCAGTTACCGTAGAAATAAAAAGGCACTTCCTTTACTAATAAGTTTTTCAGAGGTCTAGCAATTGATGAGAAGTCCTTAACAAAGTGATAGTGAAATTCTGTATGACCTAGGAATGCTCACATGCCCTTAACATTAATAGGTGGTGAAAGCTTCTATATGACCCCTGTCATTGCTATGTCCACTTTGATCACTTGGCACGATATTTTATGTCCCAACATGATCCCTTCGTGCAGCATGGCATTTCTCCCAATTTAACACTAACTGTGATTCTTTACATCTTTAGAGTACTCTATCCAAATTAGTCAGACATTGCTCAAAAAAGTCTCCAAAGACTAAAAAATAATCCATAAACACCTCCATAATGTCCTCAATCATATCCACAAAGATAGACATCATGTGTCTTTAAAATATAGCTAGAGCATTGCACAACTCGAAAGGCATATGTTTATATGCAAATGTCCCATAAGGGCACATAAATTTGGTCTTTTCTTAGTCCTTTGGATAGATAAAAATCTAATTGTATCCCGAGTAACCATCTAAGAAGCAATAGAATGAATGACCAGCCACTCTTTCTATCATTTGATCCACAAATGGAAGAGGAAAATGATCCTTTTTAGTCACTTTATTGAGTTTGCAATAGTCAATGTAAACTCTCCATCCTACAACTGTTCTTATGGAAATCAAATATCCACTTTCACTATCCATTATGGTCATTTTGTCCTTCTTTGGTAAGCATTATACTAGGCTAACTGATTCGCCATCAAATATCAGGTATTTAATACTTGCATCTAAAAACTTAACCACTTCTTTCATATGAGGGTTTAAACTTCATTGATGTTCCCTCACATCTATGCTTCCTTCTTTGGCTTTTATCCTATGCATAACAACATTTGGGCTTATAACTCAAATGTCAGATATCAACCATACCATGACCTTCATCTGCTTCTTTATGATCACTGCCACCTACTCTCTTGTTCCCTATCTAGCTGATTGGAAATGATGATGGGTAAAGTTTGTACTTCACCTAGAAAGGTATATCTAAGGTGTATGGGTAAAGGCATAAGCTCTAAAGTTGGTGGCTTCTCTATAGAGGATGGTATGGGTGCTTCTATCCTTAGTAATATATCCTAATGTATTTGAGCACTTGAATCCTCCATCTTAGCTTCTTCCTCAAACTTAGCTTTATTTGCCTTTTCAACTTCATCGTCCATTCGGTTTCCTAAATTTTAATTTCTTCAAAGCAACTTTCTTCGTGCTATATAATGCATTTATCCATAATACTAATCTTTATGAAAGGGGTACTTTCTTTCAGACTTTTTAATGCTTTGTTCATATTGAAATCCACTTGATTCTCACCAATTCGAAGTCTTAGTTTACCTTCATAAACTTCTATTAATGCTCTTCTACTGTTCATGAAAGGTCGTCCAAAACTTAGTGGACTTCTTATCCTTTTCAAAATCTAAGACTATGAAGTCTACAGGGATAATGAACTTGTCCACTTACATGAAGACATCTTCCACCACCCTCAATGATCTCTTAATTGATTGATCTGCCAACTAAATCAGCATTGAAATTGGCTTCACCTTGTTGATCCCCAATTTCCTAAATATCGATAAAGACACAAGATTTACACTTACGCCTAAGTTATGTAAGCACTTTGGAAATTTTCATTCACCAACCACACAGGGTATTGTGAAACTACCTAGATCCTTCAACTTAAAAGGCATATGATTTGTGATTATGGAGCTTCAACTTCAAATTAATGGTACCGTTTGGTTATCTTCTCAAGTCCACTTTTTTTATAATATGTCCTTCAAGAACTTCACGTACATGGGCATATGCTCCAATGCCTCCGCAAAAGATAGTTTAATTTGTAAAGTCTTTAACTTCTCCACAAACTCTACAAATTATGCATCCAATTTTCTCTTTTGTAAATATTGATGGAATGGATCTTGGGTGGATATGGTGGAGGGGCTTCATAAGGAAGGTACTCACTCTTCCCTTCATCCTTCTTCTTTATTTCTTAATCCTCTATTGGGTGGTTCGCAATTTGTTTGTATTTTAGTTGCTCAAGTTCTTTCCCATTTCTAAGTGTGATTGCCTTGAGTTGCTCCCTTATGTTTGCTTCAGTATTACTTTACAGACTCGCCACACTTCTTATAGAAAATGCATTTACCAATTGGCCATTTGAACTTATAATTTATGAATGGAAGAGGCGTGATTTTTAGTTACTTGTTTAAACTGTCCTTTCATACTTATGAGTCTGTCCATAATCTTGTCCAATTTTGAGTCACTGGCATTAGACTTCTCTTGTTGAAATCTAGGTGAACCTTGATTTTGCATTTGGTTACAAAATTCGCATCTATGTTGAATTGCTTTAATTGGAGTAAATGAAAATGCTTTCAAGTCGTTAAGTTATCTTGTTAAATTTTCAATCTTAGCTTATATTTTTGTCACCGAATCAATAATAATGACTCCTTTTTAATCGCAGAGGGTTAATTACTGGCTACTTCAATCTAACGTCTAGAGACAGTTATTATTCACCATCTCTTCTAACAAAAGCCTCCACTTCCTCAACTGTCATCCTCATCAAATATCATATATAAGCTGCATCTATGGTGCCCCTTATAGGTAGATTAACTCCACTATATCAGGTTTGCAATAGGAATTGATTGGATAGCTTATGGTGAGGACATCTCCTATATAAATCCTTGTAACATTCCTACACTTCATACAATGACTCCTTGACATTCTGTTGAAATTTTGTATTCTAATTTATTAACCTCATCATCTTCATCAGAGGGAAGTACTTGTTTAAATGTGCACATACTAGTTGCTCCCATATCATGATGTTTGTCAGGTTTAAGGAGTGATACTATGTTTTGGCTCTATCCCTTAGTATGAAGGGAAAAAGCATCATCCTAACAACATTTTCTAACATTCCATTATATCAGAAGGTATCACATATTTCAAGAAAATTCACCAAATGGGCTTCAGGATCCTCATTAGCTAACCAATAAAACTACATATTGTCTGTAACATATTCAGTAATAGTTTGATCTCAAATGATATTGCTTGCACCGATGGTCGAGTGATGCCTTAATGTGCAACGTTAAACCTAATTTCATTAAATCCATTATGATTCGCTGCTGGTCTCCTTGATTATAATCTTCTGCCATCGTTCTTTCGATCTCTTCTTGATATCTCGATCTTCGAATTTCTTGTTCTTGTCTTGTGATGTCAAAAGTTGGAGTATCTTCTATCTTGCTTGAACTCCAAGTAATTCTTGTGTTCATGCAGTATCAAAGAGAGAAGAATGGCAAAAAAATCCTTAGATCAAAGGAATTCAAAAATTCTTAAACTAATTCCTAAGTAACGGTGCTAAAAAAATTTTGAGCAAGTTTTATATCTAATAAAACTCTTAATACCTGTAAGTATATGGTCATTTCTTGTAGTATCAAAAGGTATTAATCCCATAAGGAAATAAATAAAACTGGTTGAACCTAACTTTGTCTAAGGTATTAGAATATAATTTGAGTGAAATAATGATATAAATTAAAATAATTAAATAAAATCACTCAAGCAAATAAATAAAATTGAGCTACCAAATTGAATTAAGGTTTATCAAGAATAAATTCTTAGGATTTATTCTTGCATTATTTTTTCCCCTTAACTATTATTGATCCAATTATGTGTTAACCATATATTTCCTAAGGGATTGATTTCTCTCTCTCAAGACCTAATCAATTAATCATAATTGATGAATCCCAATTGAATCCAAAATTCCAAATTTGCAACCTCTTAATTCATAAAACTTCCTAACATTTTCAATTAGATCTAAAGTTATCTATTAGATAATTAAGTTCTCACTAAAGATCTCTTTTCGAATGATCATTAATTTGATAATTGCATGACTTTTTTAATCACCAACTCTCATTGTAAAACCTAGTCTGATTGCTTTTGACTCAATCTTTTGATTTATTGTCAAGTATGAAATGCACAATTATCACATCACCAAATTTTTGTATTGAATCAATAAAGATGTCACAAAATAACTTCGACATAAACCCTCATCTAGAAATTAGAAACTTACAAATGTAATAGACATTCGAGAATTCATTTTACACGTCAAGTTTAATGAAAATAACATAAGGAAAAGAATAAAATCTTAGTTTAGAGCTTGATTTGAAAAATTGAAAATTTGCACATTCTTCTTGATCTCCCCTGTTTGATCCACTTCTGTAAGATGGTTGTTATGCTTTTTAGGTTTCTTTTTGTTCTTCATACATGTCTTAGGTTTTATGGGTGTAATTAGGGTTTTCCCCGTTTGATCGGATCCAAAAATGCTCCTAACCCTAAAATAGATGGAAAAAGTCACACCTAGGAAGCCTCTACGTCACGATCATGACTTTGGAAGATTTGTTTCTATCATGATTATGACCTGGAATTCATAATCATGACCTTACCCATGCAACTTCATACAGTTCCAACCTCTTTTTTTGTTAATTATATAATCTTTGACACTAACAATTACATCAAACACCTCAAGAAACATAAAATTAAGATCGAAAACATGCTCTAAATCATATAAACACTTATACAATAAGTAAATACCTTTATGAACCCAATTCTAAGCCTAAATATGCAACAATTATCTGATAAACACCTATAAATACACTCAAACACCTATCAAAACATAGTATAAATTACAACAATCAATGACGATTAGCAAATTGCTTCATATGTTTTTGTGCTCGATGTAAATGAAAACGTAGAATATTAATCATAGCTTTCTTATCTAATAAGAATTGATTACCTGATAAAATAGAAGAGTCACTAGCTAAATATGGAGTAATACACAGGAGATGGAAAACTATAGACAACTTGGAAAGGAGTGACATTTATAGTGGAATGAAAAATGGTGTTGTACCACCGTTCTACTAAGGATAACCATCCACTCCAATTTCGGACAATTTGACCATATACAGTGAAGATATCTTTAGAGTGTGTAATTAAGAACCTCTATTTAGCCGTCTGATTAAGGACGGTAAGTAGTGGAAAACTGCAACTTAAATTCTTGGAGAAGAAAGAATTATTTCCCAAAAACACTCATAAAGATCACATCTTTATCGAAAATAATCATTTGTAGCATAACATGCAGCTTGAAAATATGATCCATAAAAATTTTAGTATCCTTTTTTTGTAGTATAAGGATTGTGTAAGGGAAGAAAATGGGTGTATTTGATCATCCTATCAATAATTGAGAAAATTACCAAATGTCCCTCTAACAATGGCAAACCCTCCACAAAATATATGCTAATATCAATCCATAAATGTTAAGAAATAGGTAAGGATAAAGCAAACCAGGTGATGTACTAGTTTCATTTTTATTCCTCTAACAAACTTCACATTTACACACAACCTCCCTAACATCTCTTTGTAACTTTCACCAGAAACAATTTACACTCAACCTCTTATAAGTTCCCAGCCAACCAGAATGTCACCTATAAGTAGTTGCATGTGATAATTCAATTAATTTGAGACAAAAAGGTGCTAAATTTCCAACTACTGAATGATCTTTCTAATTGTAAAACATGATTGGTCTATATATAAATCGTTCCTTTATACTCACCCTGAAGGATATACTATATTAATTTCTGAAGAGATATATCCTATTGCCAACTATCCTTTATTTCTAAAAGTAACCTTATGTTTATCTGCAAAATAGTTAAGGTGAATAGCTCATAACTAATCACCATTGATAAGGAATATGTAGTAGATTTGTCAATCCCCTTCTTATACTTAATAGAAAAATCAAAACTCAAGAAGTCAATTATATTGAAAAGGAGTTGTAATTTTCTAATCCATCAAGTATTTCAAACTTTGATGATCTGTTTAAACAATGCAATGTCTTCCAGTTAAGTAATGAGATCATTGTCTAACCACTATTACTAAGGCTAAAAATTCCTTTTCGTAAACAGATAGGTATTTGCATTTGTAAGATAACATTTTACTAGCAAATACTAAAAGTAATTTTTCTTGCATAAGCACTGCACTTATACCCTCTTCACTCACATCAGCTTCTACCACAAATTCTTTAATAAAATAGGGAAGAGTTATTACAAGAGCTGTTTTTAAAGCATGCTTCAAATATGAGAATGAAATTGATGCCTCTTTTGTCCATTGAAATGAATCTTTCTTCAAAACATTAGATATAGGTTTGCTTATCTATCCCTAAACTCTAATAAATCTTCTGCAATAATCACATAGGCCTAAGAATCCTCTAAGTTGTTTAACATTTTGCAGTTGTGGCTAAGCAGACACTACATGAATCTTCTATGGATCTGTCAATACTCCATTGCCACTTATGATATGTACAAAGTATTCCACTTGAGGGAATCCAAAAGAACACTTAGACATTTTTATGTCCAATTGTTGTTCTTTTAAAATCTCTAATACTAAATGTAGATGCTTCAAATGCAATTCAAAGGATCAACTATATATGAAAATATCATTAAAAAAAACACCAACACGAAGCTTTACAAATACACCTTAAATATTTGATTCATTAAGCTTCGAAATTTAGTTGGTGCATTCATCAACCTAAAAGGCATTACAAGAATTTCATAATGTCCTTCATGGGTTCTAAAAGTTGTTTTTGTAAATTTCATCCTTATTCACTCGTATTTGATTATAACTCGCTTGAAGATCCAATTTAGAAAAGAACTGTGTATCATTTAACTCATCAAATAATTCTTCCACCAAAAGAATAGGAAAATTTTCCTTTATGGTTCACTAATTTAGGGATTTATAATCAACGTCGTAATCATCATTCTTATTAATCGAAATCACTATAGCTGATAATAGGTTGATGCTTAGTTTGATGATACCTTATTGTAACATATCCTCCACCAATTCTTCTATAATGTGTTTCTAGACTCTAGAGTACCTGTAAGGTCAAAGATTTATAACCTCTATTCCCTCCTTCAATGGTATTCAATGCAAACATCGCTTAAAATGATATGCTTGGGTACTCCTCTTCTTCATTCTCACCTTCTTCGTCTACCACAATCATTTTTAACATTTT
>JAOTIZ010000201.1:12801094-12821283 GCA_027123425.1 Erythroxylum panamense | reverse complement strand
GATGCTTGTATCAGTTTCCTTTTTGGGTTTTGTTAGGAGACTGATAGACTTGTCTATTCTGACATTGGATGACTGTACCAGATAATTATTTTGGATTATTGATTTACTGATTTCTGTTATACTGTGATTTATTTTACTGCAATGCCATATGGATATTAGCGAAATTTTCTGGTAGTGAACCTTTATCGTGAGATACGTGTCGGAGGGACCTTCGGGGGTTCCGATATGTACCCTACGATGAGGGGGCGCTACAAATACAATCCACACAAATGCTAAGATCCGTAAATCCAATTTAGGAAATATTTTATTTTTTACTAATCTTTGATGTCGTTCTTTGGAAACTTGTCCTATAGGCCTATACTACAAATAAGCAGATCTATCATTAATCAAACTAAGTTTGATACTAATATCAGGATTCAAAGTCAATAAACTTTTAGCATAAACAATGTTAAGGTTTAATTTATATAAACCATCACATAGTACACTACTACTAATCAAGTGGTTATGTCTGTAAAAACAAAAACTACTACTTCCAAATTTAAATGAGTATCATGATCTATTAAGTTTGGATAAAGATACTAAATTCGTAGATATATTAGGTACATAAAAAGTTTCACATAAGTCTAAATGATATTCAGTGTCTAGGATTAAGCGATAAGTCCCAACACATTCCATTGAAACTCTTGTTTTATTGCCCACATAGACAAGTCCTTCATTTGATCTTGTGGTTTGGGTTATAAGGAATCTATACAAGGTATTAGAAATATAAGTAGTATAACCAAAATCAATCCACCAAGTATTAAAAGGAACTTTAGCAAGGTTTGTTTCAAAATATACATAAGCATTAGGCTTACCTTTCTTCTCAAACTATGCCTTACGTTTAGAACATTCCTTTTGGAAATGCCTAACCTTCTTACAGAAATGACATTTGTGTTCATCATGTTCCTTTTTATGGATCTAAAAGGATTCCCTCTAACTTTCAGGTTCCCTTCACTTTCTTCTAATGCTTCTTTTCACCTTTCTTACTAACTCCTTGATTCTTGACATAATTAATGGAGTGGTTTTCTTAGTTCTTAAGCCTAGTCTCTTCTTAAACTGACATATTGTGCAACTCATACATATTTTGTTTTTCTTTCATATTATTATAGTTTATTTGGAAAGGCCTATACTTAGACGATAATGAGATGTAAAAGGAAGCTTTCATTCCTAAAAACTTAAGTCTTGTTTCAATGTTTTTCATCTCATTGACATGTTCATGTATAGTACATGATCCATCAAATTTGATGGTGGCCAACGTACTTATAAGAGTCCCAATAAGAGATTTATCAGTATACTAAGAGGGCTCTTCTAAAAACTTGAATAATTCCTTAACACTTTTAGTTTTGAGAAGCACAGACTTAATATTTTCAGCAATTGTCATCTTCATATACATCTTACTAAATCCATTTTATCTTTCCTAATTGTTAAAATAATTTTCTCCTCATCAATATAAAAACATTAAAACCATCTACTTTATCAATTTTAAATGACAAATCCAGGTCCATAACCCCAAGATAGAACTAGATTTCTTCACTTGATTCGAAGAAGTTTAGTTTATTAAACATCATAACAGATGCGAGATTTAGATGAATGGTAATAGTTACTACAACAAATTAAAACTTAACATTAATGCTTTGAGTCATATAACAACATGCTACACAAATTCAAAAAAAAAATCATAAATTATATATTCATGTTAACCTTTGGGCAATCCATTAACAAACCATACAACATATAATGATTTTCATAAATTGTATATTAATGTTTACGTTTGAGCAATATATTAATATACCATACAACACATAATGATGCTAATATATACATAATTTGGTAATCACTCATACATCAACTAGAAATATTTACTATCTTTGTATATCTAAATACAACTAACTATACATATGCATTACATACATTCATTCTCATTAACTATAAAATAAACAAACCACCTTTAACCGATTTCAAAAACATTCTATACCAATGAGTTTTAATTTATCTATAACATTACAATTCATTAACATCAAATTATGAGTAATTGAAATTTAAAAAAATTGAAATAAAAAATAAAAAATATTGTACAACATGAAAGCATAAATTTCTTATAATAAAGCCTTGATACCACATGAAAGCATAATTTGTAAAACACGATAAGATTTTGAAATTCATAGAACTCAAATATGTACATTTATATTCAGAATTCTATTCCCATACAAAGAAAGAGTTTCTAAATACTAACCTTTCTCCATGGTTAAGTGATATGGAAACGATTCATAGATGTAAGTTCCTTAACCAATCTCTCTTTCCCAAACTTTATATCTCACTTTTCATACATGGTGGTGTTTTATGAGAAGATAAAACTTATTAGGTTGAGACAACCCTAATATAGTTAAAAAATTGCAAACTATCAATCAAATTTGTAACTTCCTGTTATAATCGGTTAAAAGCATATACGCCAATTTATTAAATAATTAAATCCTCTAATTGTCTTTTTAACACATAAGTCACTTAAAGGATTTATTTATAGAGTGAGTCGAACACATCCAAAATGCAATGAGATATGTGAAGAGTTGAGGGCTTTGATTAGAAAGATTAAAATCCTTGGTTATGTTACTGACTTAAGTTATATATTGCAAGAGGCTAGAAGAGAAGAAGCACATTCTTAAGATTCATAATGAAAGATTGGTGATTGCAAATGGAATAATTAATACCCCTCTTAGGGTCTAACATAGATATTTAAAAATCTTAAAATTTTGTACAAACTATAAATTTTGAAGATGTTTGCAGATTAATGGATTGAATTTTTAAAAGAGGGAGGTATAGTATTGTGGGCTCTTTTATTAGCTAAGATTAATTCCTAAAATTATATAAATATAAATCAGATAAAAATTAAGATTTTTCAATTTAAAATTTAAAATTAACAATTTAAAAATATTGAAGTTCTCTTTGAGCACTTTCAAATGTATAAATCTAAATTAAATTTTAGTGCAAAAATCAAGCTTTAAAATTTCCAATTTTCTAATTTATTAAGATAAGTGCAAATTAATTTGTGAACATTACATATAATTAAAAAAGTCAATCTTTTGAATTAAAAATGAGTGCTAAAATATGCTACATCCATACATATTCATATGTCAGACTATTTAAGCTTAAAATTTGTGTAACGTTTGTAAATGAAGAGATCAAAATATAAAATAGACAAGTTAATAATAAGATTCAATTGTAAAAAAAAAATACATCAATGTCTTTTTAAATATTTAAGTGTAATTACCTACAACATGGAATAGAGTTTCTATGTTAACAAATATTTAAAATGTGAGAATTGATGATTGAAATTATGAGCCACTACTAACTGCCTTGATTAGATGGGATAAAATCACAATTTGTTTCCATTTCAACCCTAGATACATATCTTGCAACGATTTGATCCCCCTTTTTGTTCATATTAGTGGTAACTTATTTGTCAACAATTAAATATCAAAAAAATCATGTACATGTGACATAAACAAAATAAATTTTAGTAGTGATATTGTCATATTGTTCTGGTTAGTCATTTGACATATGTATATATAAATTGCTTTCGTTGGTTTTGTGGAACTATTAAGGACCTGATGCCATTCTAGAATTCTTCAACAAAGGCCAGATTTATGGTCCATAGGGTTAAAGAACCAAAGATTTCAGATTTCATTCTAGATGTAAGAAGCTAAGAATTGCTAATCTTTGCTTTGCAAATGATCTCATACTCCTTTCCAATGCTTATCAGAGTTCTGAATCAACAAGATGTCTAGATTGGAAACCAATTGTTCCAAGAGTTGCTTTTATTCATCAAAATTTGTTATAAATAAGCAATCTGTCATTGAAACTATCACTGGTTTCAAACTATACGGACACTTTTTATATTATACTCAGGAATTCCCATTTTAGCTACCAGCCATACATATGGAGATTTCAATAAACTTTTTAACTGTATCAACTGCAGAATCTCTTATTGGAGTTCTAAATTACTTTCTACAGCTAGAAGATCAGTGAGTATCTTATCTGGACTAAATTCAGTCAATGCTTTTTGGTCTGCATATGTTGTTATACCCAAAAGAGTAATCAAATCACCAGAGATGATGTGCGGCGAGTTTCTTTGGAATGGGAATGATGAAAGTGTCAAAAGAGCTCGGATGCAATGGAAATAGGTATGCTTACCTAAAGATAAAGGAGTCCAGATCTTCTGTCCAGTTTTATGATGTTTTATTGTGTTCAGTGAATCTCAGTCATTTATTTATGTGAGTCTCGTGTGGGTCCCGTATAAATAAATGCGGATCCCACAGAAATAAATGGCTGAAATTCACTGGACACAATAAAACACCATAAAATTAGACAGATGATCATTCCTCATGATAAAGGTGGTTTGGGACTCTCAAACTAATGGACAATGCTATGATGTCCAACAGGTTATGGAGGTTATTAACTGACTAACATTCCTTGTGATATAAATGGATTTATGAGATCCATATAAAAAAAATAGCAACATATGGACCATAAAGATTAAATCTGTTTATTCTTCAACCCTGAAAGCCATTCTAAAGACTAGGGAATTGTTGATGAATGAATTCACTTATCTCAATGGATATGGCATGCAAGCCAATTTTTGGTTTGACAATTGGACATCTCTGGGTCCTCTTCATTGATTGCAAGAAGTGGAACGTCTTAAACTTGTTATTGGTAAAAAAGCAACTATAGCTAATACACTAATTGACAGACAAATCTTTATACAAAGCTCTGTCCCTAGACCCATTTGTGAAGAAATTGTTCACACCCACTTGAGTGAAGAGGAAGATTATTATATTGAAGAATTCAAGACATGACAAGTTTAGCAACCAATCTTACAAGAAGTTTATCCAAAAACACTATACCAAGATTCTCGGGCACAAAGTCGTTTGGCACAATCAATTTCATTCTGCCTATGGCTAGCTATAAAAGATAAGTTTGGATAAGCTGTAGAGATTCCTAAATATCCCTAATAGGTTTATTCTTTGTTGGAAAGCTGAAGAAAGTACTAAAACTTGTTTTTTTAATGTGCATTTGTCAATATGTAGTACGTGGAAGTATGCGTTACACTAATGCTTTAATTCGTGATGCACCTGGAAGATGGGAATCTACAAGGAGATGGTGTAATGAAATCAAGTATCTTGATCTTGACTCTACAATCGAGTGGTCGTTCAGCCTAGTTACAGCATATCCGGTGAAAGTTACATGGAATGAAAGAAATGCTAGGATGTTTTAATACAAAAGTCTAACGGCAGAACAATTCAGTTGCATAATCATTATGCAAATCGGAGGATACATGAGCGTACACAATACTAGACGCACTTGTCTTCGTTAAAGAGTGTAATGCTTGGCTTTCAGTACGTGTAGTTCTTTGTAGCTACTTTGTAACCTTTGCTTGTCATTATTATTTGGTTACGTCAGATTTTGTTATTTTGTTGGGACTGGATGCTGTTGCTTGAATCTATAAGATTGACTAATTCTGGTTGAGAGATACCTGCAAAATAATAAAGGCACGTGCGGTTGATTCCCAATAGACCCCTCCAAAGCTCAAGTCAGTCTCTTGAGAAAATTTTGGTGGCTAGTGAATAAAGAAAAATAGGGTTCTTCAAAGTCATACATGTTTCATGTTGAAGTAATGAATTTATATGGCTAATATCTATAGGAATTAGGTCAATCATAAAAGGATGGGCCGATCGGCCCATGCACCGTTCTGAATTTGAACTTGAGCCTAGCACGACCGACCCAATCATTATTATTTTCTTAAAAAAAATTGTTAAGGATGAAATTAAACAAGGAATGGGGTGTGGGGGTGATGGCAAGCGGACATGTAACGCGTGAATGACAGCAATTAAAAGGGTGAAATGAGTTGAAGATAAAGCGCCGGATAATTAGGCTCGTGATTGCAGATCTAGGGAAAGAGCTGTGGGATCCACACTTGTTGCATCTTCTCTTCTTACAAAAGCAACTGGAACAACCATATTTTACTTTTATTAATTTCATGTGCAAGTCTTTGTTGTTCTTTTGAGGCGAGTTCGAAGTTCGAACTTGTCAGTTTCACAAAGCAAAAGGTAGTCAATTCATGCATTTCGAGTTTTGACCTCTCTTCTCTTCTCCACTGGCTAGTCCCTTTTATTTTTGACTTACGTTTACACAAAGGATAAGAGTATAAGACACAAACATAAACGTAAAGCTCGTCATAAAACATTTACACTTGCCAAGTCCATGAACCTTCAAGCCTGGTGTGGTCCAACCAAAATTTGTACTTTTCTCCCCAGTGTCTCGTGAGCTCCTGCAGCTTCCTCTTTCACCTCCTCCTTCCGCCTCAGCCTCTCCCACTTAAACGTTGTCGTTTCCTCAGTCCCCCCCTGCAAATGTTGACTTCTACTTCTACTTCTTCTGCATTCTGCTCACATTGTCATCTCCTGTGACTTGATAACCATTTCTCTCCCTTCACTTACAGGTAACCTTCATTTCCTTTCTTTTCGGCAGATTTGGCTTTTGGCTTCTTCATTTTGTTTCTCTCTTTATTTCTACTTCAAGATCTTACTCAAAGACTGGATCTTTCTAAACTTAATCGTCTTTGTCTTCATTTAATTGTATGTTTCTATAGATTTGTGGAGTTAGTTGCTATTTTCAGTTGTTTGATTTGAAATGCTGTGAGCTAAGCCGGTAAACGTGTGTTTTCTTAAGTGCCGCCTTTTGTTTAGATACTCATTTGCCTATTCTCTCTCCCATTCCCGGCTCTTGGTTTTGACAATGCGGGCACTTGGTTGTAAAGAAAATGTCTGGGGACTGAAAGCTAGAGGGCTTGTAAGAGTTGGTGAGATGTCGAATACATGGACCTGAGTTATGAGTTTTCGAATCAGTTGAATGGTTTAGCTGATGTTGATTGTGGCTATGTTTTGAACTTGGTGGGTTCCAAGATAGAGAAATTCGTAAATTAATTTTTTATTCTGTGGTTCGCTTCTTTTTCTCTGCTTTGATTGGCAACTAAAAGAGACTATTGAAAGTTTTCCTGTTCTGACTTATTGGGTTTTCGTCGTGCAACTGAGGTTTTAAGTGATTGTTCGTGCAAAATTCTTAGTTCCTCTTGTCCATTCAGGGGGAACTCTATAGCAGAGGTTTAAAATTTCGTTCCAGAAACCGACAATATTTCTGCAGTTCCATCTCTTCTGTTAAAATGATCTTTCTCGCTTAAGAGCTGCATTTATTAACTTTTCCGATAATGTAGCTTCTTCTTGTAGCCTCGGTGCAGTCTTTTCCTGCCTTCATTGTAGATTTGGTTACTGAATTTCCTGGGTAATTCCTGAATTCACTATTAGTTATTCAACTTATAGAATGTTGTTTATGTGTCCAGGAAATAAAGAAAATTATTGTTGAATACACTCTATGGAGCAGTATGAAATACTGGAGCAAATTGGGAAAGGGTCATTTGGTTCGGCTCTTCTTGTAAGACATAAGCATGAGAAAAAGAAGTAAGAATCAACATAACTCTCTACTCCCCATACCCTCTTTTAAAAGCCCATGTAAAATGATAAGAACAATAATTAAGATTTATCCTACCATCTTATGCCAACTTTTATTTCATTGATTATTAAGGTATGTGCTGAAAAAGATTCGACTTGCTCGTCAAACCGATAGGTCACGCCGTTCTGCACATCAAGAGGTTGGAATAGTAAACTCCAACTTGCTCCAGATGTCTATAATTTGTGACCAGTTTATCCTGATAATGCATAGCTTTGTCCCACATTGTACTTGTTTGGAGTCCCGCAATTTTTTCTCTTGCACTGAGAATCCTCATATAAACAGATGTGTACTGGCATATTTTTTCTGTTGAAAAAGGAATTTAAGTAATGCCTTTGGCCCTGCTCTTTTTTGTTTCAATAAAATTGAAATATAGTCTTAGGAAAGGTTTGTGCTTAGTAGTTAGATTGGCACAAATGATGATATGACATTAACTTAGGATATTGGGACCTCTATATAATGCATATTAACAAATGTTACTATAGTTAATGTGTGATTGCATTAATAACTGCTTGTTCTTGATCTTGAATTTGTATAATGATACCGGGATACACGAACCTCAAATTCAGTCCTGTTCCTTGCAGATGGCGCTCATTTCAAGAATCATAAATCCATTTATTGTTGAATATAAGGATTCTTGGGTTGAAAAGGTATACTTTTCCAATATGATATTGATTTACATATCATATTTGCTAGTTCTTTTATATTTCAAAGCCCCTTCCCTACCTTGGGAAAATATCTCCTTGTTTCCTAACTGTTTTCACTTGATGAATGCTCCATGTGTACTTAAATGTGATCATGCCAACTTCTAGTCCACTGTAATTTATTGTAGTTTTCAACTCATCTTTCCGAATCATTGCAGCATTTGACCAAGTACACCTTTAAGCATAATTCCACTTATCTGATTTCTTGTTTATGAACTGTTCATTGTTCGATGAATTGTTTGATGATCTCATTCACTTTCTTTTAACTTGAGTAGAAATTGGGCATCTTTCATGTTGGGAATTGTCTTTTCTAGAAAAAAAATTATATTCTTGAGGTTATTTTTAGTTGAAATTGCAATTATGGTAACAATTAAAGCTTTCTAAGATGCTCCTTTTGAATTTCATTTACTTCATTTCCCAATGGCTAGGACAATGTCATGCTTGGATGAGTTGAGAATCTCTGTTATTGAATGAAATTGGTATTTTAAATATGATGGCAATTATGCATTAATTACAAAAAATTTAAGATATTATCGTTACTTTATTAATAGTTGATGACATCAATAGAATGCATTTATTTTGCCATTTTGGTTTGTTTCTATGGATAAAGATCCCCAACATTTTTGGGTTATGATTTCTTCACATTCTCCTAGTTCCCACAAGATCAGTTGTCATATTAATGGTCTAATATTGTGAATGATACTTCTTGCTCAGGGTTGCTATGTGTGTATCATCATAGGTTATTGTGAAGGAGGAGACATGTAAGTTCTTTTTTTTGCCAAGAGTAAGATCTATGTAATTAGGTGAATGTTTTTGCTTGAATTATATTGGGGACATGTTGTACTCATGTTCTTCTCGTTCCTTTATAGGGCAGAAGCTATAAAGAAAGCTAACAGTATACTATTTCCAGAGGAGGTAGGTTGTGTTCATTGCTTATTTTTCTATTTTTCAATGCTTTTTTGTTCTGGCAACATTGTAATTAATTGCTGTAATAGGTTGGCATTAGTGACTTGTATGGAACCAGAATCTTGCATAATAAAGGCCCTTATCAATTGACTTTTGGTTGACTGTCTTTCAGAAACTCTGTAAATGGCTCGTTCAGCTTTTTATGGCACTTGATTACTTGCACATGAACCATATTCTTCATCGTGATGTCAAGGTTAGTAGCTTCTTAATGTCCACAAATTAAAAAATGTTGCCTTTATAATGTGTGAAGCTACGTTGTACTGATATTGTCTCATGATTCCTTCAGTGTTCTAATATCTTCTTGACAAAAGATAAAGATATTCGTCTAGGTGAGTGATCCTATGATCAAATTGCAAGGCAATTTGAATAATATCTAGCTATGTGAATACTCATGATCAATGCTTATGCAGGTGATTTTGGACTTGCAAAAATTTTGACTTCTGATGACCTTGCTTCTTCGGTGAGAAATATGATCCAATGATGTTCCTCCAATTAGAGCTTTACATATTTGGTGTTATTAATGGGCATTGAGTAATATATCTAGGTCGTGGGAACTCCTAGCTATATGTGTCCGGAGCTTCTTGCTGATATACCGTATGGTTCAAAGTCAGACATATGGTCTTTAGGTAAGTTGGTTTTTATTTGATTAATCAACTAGGTTATGATGAATAATTTTATTCATGTTATATTTTTGTTTTCAATCTAGGATGTTGTATCTATGAAATGGCTGCTCTCAAGCCTGCATTCAAGGCATTTGTAAGTTTGCAACCCTATTATTGGTCGTTAAATAGATTTAAAATGTGTTTTGTTAACTTATTTATTTTATTTAAATGTGAAACATGGATTATGTGAGAACTAGGATCCATTTCTTTTATTGTAAGTTTGGATTTACATGTGAATTTTGTTGAACATAAATAGGTATACACGTAAATGAGGTGGAATAAGTGTAGTTAAATATGCACTTTTGCACATTCAACTTTTCAGTATTGCTTTTTGTAAACTTACAACATCCCAATGAGAGTCTCGTTGATATGCAGGGTCTGCGAAAGTCCAGAAGTACACAACCTTATCCCTAACTAGTAGAAAAGTTGTTTCTGATAAGCTTAGGAGAAGAAATTCACGTGATTCGTTATATATAGAATTGAGTCATATATATACATGTATATTACTACTAATCAGGGATTGTAATCCCTATAATCAAGGGATCGTAATCTGTTACGTAATTGAATATAAATAGAATATTTTCAGTGGAGAATGAATTGAAACAGAGAGAAATGAGCACAAATAGGAGCAACAACGCTTTTTGCATTCAGTGATCGTACGAGAAAACAAAAGATCCACTAGTCAAGGAGACTAGGGCCTATCCTATCCCACACACAATTACAATGATTCCCAAAAGATGCCCCCTACAGACACCTTCACGCTCCTTTTATTGTTGCTGTAATAACTAACTGCCTTCTCAATTGTTGCCATTTGTCGCTTCATGGTTTTGCTGGTGATGCTAGTGACATGTTGTTCTTATTCTTTTTGGACTTCCTTGTATAGACTTGCTTAATTGGGTGTTTATCAATACTCCCGGCGAGAAGTTTCACCTTGTCCTCAATGTGGAAATCAGGGAAATGATCTTCGATATCCTGGAACTTCTCCCAAGAGCGCTCATAAGTTGATAATTCATTCCATTCGATGAGAACCTCTTTTGAATCATCGAGTGCAATGCGAATATCCAAGACCGACTTTGGAGAAACATGTAGCTCCATAACATCAGTGAGGCAAGCTGGTAATGGTTGGTGCTGGAACTGTTTTCCTACTGCTTGAACACTCACATCATCCACTAAACTACCCACAATGTTTTCTAATGTTTCGACTTTCTTCTCCATTCTCGTTTTAACCATACACTGCCAGGATTCGAGGCTCTGATACCTTTGTTACATAATTGAATATAAACAGAATATTTTCAGTGGAGAATGAATTGAAACAAAGAGAAATGAGCATAAATAGGAGCAACAACGCTTTTTGCATTCAGTGATCGTACGAGAAAACAAAACATCCACTAGCCAAGGAGACTAGGGCCTATCCTATCCCACACACAATTACAATGATTTGCAAAAGATGCCCCCTACAGACTCCTTCACGTGCCTTTTATTGCTACTGTAATAATTAACTGCCTTCTCAATTGTTGCCATCTGTCCCTTCATGGTTTTGCTGGTGATGCTAGTGACGTGTTGTTCTTATTCTTTTTGGACTTCCTTGTATAGACTTGCTTAATTGGGTGTTTATCAATATCCTTGCGATTAAGCCTATGACTTGTATCTAAAATCTCTATAATTTGTAATATCTATGATATGTAACAATCTCCCTCAAGCTGGAGTTTGGATGTTGATAATGTCCAGCTTGTTACAAAGATATTCAACTCCATTCCCATTTAAAGGCTTTGTAAAAAGGTCCTCTTGCTATTCCTCAGTCTTCACATATCCTGTAGAAACCAAAATTTGTTGTACCTTTTCACGAACAGAGTGACAATCAATTTGAATATGGTTAGTGTTATGGTCCCGCGTTTGGGATCGAGTCACAGGGCGAGTATACTGTTTTTTTGGTTGACCTATCTTGAGTAGAATTTCAGCTCTTCAAAGGGAGGCTGATACCTTAGAGTTCGATAGAGAGAACTCTGATCTCTTATTTGAATAAATTCTGACTTGCTCTTTATTAATTCCGATTGCCTTTAAATAGGCAAGTCTCCTTACAATAATAGAATCCCTACTCTAAGCATGTTTCCTACTTTCGAAGTCTCCTTACAATAATAGAATTCCTACTCTAAGCATGTTTCCTACTTTCGATAATCCTACCTTATTATTATCCTATCAATAATAGGATTCCTATCGTAATATTATCCTAATAAGGAAATAACCATAAAACAGCAACTATCTAACAAATCGATAAGAATCCAAATTAATGTTTTTTTCTTTCATACGTTTTCCCCAAGAATGTGTCCACAACAGTTAGTTTGTTCATAAAACACAGGGTTAGAAGCTATATGAAGAGTAGCTTGGTTATTACCATAACTTTGCTGGCATTGAGACTTTAAGACTAATTTCAGTAAAGAGGTAATATATCCACATTATTTCACACACAGATTGTACCATAGCTTTGTAAGAGCAGCTTGGTTATTACCCTAAATTTGCTAGCATTGAGACTTTAAGGCCAATTCCAAACAAGAGCTAATATTTCCACATTATTTCACACACAGATTGTACCATAGCTTTGTATTTTAATTTTGTACTCAAGCGAGATACAACATTCTATTTCTTACTTTTCCATGGGACCAAATTTCCTCCAACGAGAACACAATAGCCTGTGGTTGATTTTTGATCAATCTTAGATCCTACCCAATCTGCATTTGAGAAGCACTCTATACGAATGTGGTCATAATTTTTATGTAGTAAATCTCATCTGGGAGCTCCTTTCATGTAAAACAGGATCTGCTCTAAATTGGCCCGATGATAAACTATTGGAAAAGCCATAAATTGACTTACAATACTAACAAAGTAAGCAATATCAGGACAAGGTATCATGAGATATTTAGTTTCCCATCCAATCTCCTATACTTCTCAGGATCTTCAAACAAATCTCCATCATTCATGAGTTGCAAATTAGTTGATGTTGGAGCACTGCATGGTTTAGCACCAATTTCCCAGTTTCGGATAGTAGATCAAGTACATATTTTCTTTGAGATAAGAAGTTTCATTTCTTATTTCTGGTCACCTCTATTCCCAAGAAATACTCTAATTCCCCTAAATCCTTCATTTAAAACTAGCTGTGAAGAAAGAAATTTGCATGACATCACTACCAATAATAACAATATCATTTAAGTACACAACAAGAATGATAATGCTAGATGTAGAGTGTTTGTAGAAGACTGAATGGTGAGACTTGCTCTTGCTCATTCAAAACTATCCAACTACTTGACACAATTTTTTAAACCAAGTATGAGGACTATATCTCAAACTATATAGAGATCTTTGAAGCTGGCACTCTTTCCCATTACCCCCAGAGAAACAAACCCAAATGGTTGCCCCATGTAAACCTCCTCATGTAGGTCTCTATGTAGGAAGACATTTTTAACATCCAATTGATGTAAGGGTTAGTAGCGAGTAGCTGCCATAGATATAAGTAAACAAATAGATGCCTACTTAGCCACAGGAAAGAAAGTATTGGAGTAGTCCATACCATAAGTTTAGGTATAGCCTTTAACAACAAAACGAGTTTTAAGTCTAGCCACAGCCATCGGGATCAACTTTAATTGTAAAGACCCACTTATGGCCTATAACCTTTTTTCCAATAGGTAAATTCACTAAGGTCCAAGTACTATTAACATCGAGAGCATTTATCTCCTCTATCATTGCTAGTTGCTAGCTAGGATGAGACAAGGTCTCATGAACAGTTTGGGAAGGGATACAACATCAAGAAAGGCAACAAAAAAATATTAAGAAGACAAATGATCATAAGAAACAAAAGATGAAATTGGGTAAGTGCATTAACGTTTACCTTTATTGAGTGCAGTGGGAAGGTTAAGATCAATGATTATGCAATTTGATGACGAAGAAAGAACTAGTGTCAAACATGTCAGAAATCATAAATATCTCGTTGTCGGGAATAAACATGTAGAATAGCTAGAGGTGGAGGTGGAGGCGGTGCCAAAGTAGCATGTGTAGAAACAAAGAAACAACATTGGATGAATGCTAGGTGACACGATACACTAATAAATGATCTTTCTCCCCCTGACTATCAAAAGTGTTTGAAGAAATTGGAAAGAAGGGAAGATTTTCCCTAAATGTAACATCAGCAGACACAAAGTATTTATTAAGACTAGGACAATAATATTGATACCCTTTTTGAAGATGAGAGTACCCCAAAAAGACAAATTTCATAGACTTGGGATCTAATTGTTGACTTGAGGATGAATATCACAGACAACAACATGTACTTCAAAACATACGAGGCTCAATGGGAAACAAGGGTTTGGTAGTAAAGAGGATGTGATAAGGAATCTTACTATGAAGAACAGATGTATCATACGATTGATCAAAAAATAAAATGTTGAAATAGCATCAGCCAAAACACTTGGGAATATGTGTTTGGAACAAAAGCTCCCTGGCTGTTTCAAGGAGATATCTATATTTTCTTTCAACGACACCATTTTCAGATGGTGTTACACACAAGAAGTCTAGTGAATAATGCCATATTTAAGCTTGTAAGTCTGAGAGGAATTAGAAATGTATTATTTGACATTATTGCTCTGTAAATTATGTAAAGAAACATTAAATTGTGTTTTAATTTCAGCACAGAACATGGTAAAATGGGAAAATAACTTGGAATGGTTTCTCATTAAATAAAGCCAAGTAATTCGAGAAAAGTCATTAACAAAGGTAACAAAGTATCGAAATTCAGTTTTAGATACAATAGGACACAAACCGTCAATATTGGAATGAACTAACTCGAAGGGAAACTAGCTTTCTTATTAACTCGAGAAACATAAGGCAAACTATGATGTTTTGCAAACTGACATGACTAACAATCTAAAGATGATATACTTTGAAATTCTTTACACATTTTCTTTAACACAAACAAAGAAGGATGATCAAATCGACAGTGTGCTTCAAAAAGGGTTAAAATAACGGGGGAAGTAATGTGTATGGGCACAAACTCAAGAGTATCCAAGAAATAGAGACCTTTGAATACATGTCCACTACCAATAATCTTCTTTGCGATAAGATCCTGAAATAGATAATAATTCAAAAAAAGTAAGACAACAATTTAGAGCTTGAGTAATTTTGCTGACATATATTAAATTAAATGAAAATCTGAGTAGGCCTCAAACATATGATAGGGAAAATGAAGGAGTACGATTAGCAGTTTCAGAAACTAGAGCAGATGAGGTAGAACCATCTGCCAAAATGACTTTGGAATGATATTTGTGGCATTTAAAGGTGGAAAGAACATTAGGATTACCTGTCATATGATTATTAACACCAAAATCAATAACCCATTGAGTGTTGGAGGAGGAAAGGAGGCATTTATCGGGATTACCTGTCTCAACAATAGCAGTACGAGTTGAGTGAGATTTTTGAGACTTATTTTGTAGCTTTGGACATGTGCGCTTGATATGCACCATCTCATGACAGTAGTGACACTTGACTCCTTTTGTATTATGATTCTGCTTTGCCCAACCCATTGTATTGCCTCCTTTATTTTGATGTTGATTAGAATGCCTTCCATTAATGTGACTAACAAGAGCGCTAGAAGCCCGAGCAAATGGAGGAACAATAGCACTATTCTCTGTGTGATGAACTTTGGTGAATACTTCATTTAGAGAGTAAATTTTCGCACAAGAGAGGATTTGAGACTTTGCTGTATCAAAATGATAATTGAGGCCAAATAAAAGAATTGATAACTACCATTTTCTCCCATTGAGTTTGTTGTACTTTAATATCAGGACTAAAAGGTAACATGACATTCAATCCTTCATAAACGTTTTTGAAATTCATAAAGTAGGTTTGAATAAACTGATCATGCTGTTCAAACCGATAAAACTCTTACAAACCTCTTGAATATATGTAGTATTCTCTTTTTACAAATACAAAAATTACAAATAATCCATTACTTCCTTAACATGCTGACAATGATTAATCATTCTGACTACTTTAGTGTCTATCAAATTTCGAATTTGCAAGAACAATCCAACTTCATGTTTCAATGATTCCTTTCCTGTACCATCAATCGATGGATCATCTATAAGGTGGTCATATTTGGAAACACTGTGCAAATAAATCGTAATTGTCTTGCTTCAACCTAGATAGTTAGTACCTATTAACTTATATTCAATAATCTTAGATATTATTATAATAACATCATCATCACACCTAGTCTGAAGTCCCGCAATAAAGCGTGGTCTGGGAAGATCTGATAGTACGCAGCCTTATCCCTACAATTAATTTCTGCTCTTCAGCCATATTAAAACAAAGCCACGTGATAGACCAGGGGATTTTGTGGCAGTCTCGATTCAGAAGTTCAGTGACAAAAAGAATTGAGGGAAAAAAAAAGCAGTGACAAGAAAAATCAATGTGAAACGTTCAGAAGCTACACCAAACAAGGCTATGTGTTAAGAAAGCACACACCAAGTATCTAGTAGTTTCCAATAATTCTACAAAATAAGTTACCTCAGTGACAATATCATCAATACTTCTGAAAACATAGAAGAGCAAGGACTGAAACTCTTTATTATTGAGTTACAGTGGTGAAACAGTGTGTGAACCACCTAGGCAATGCTGGGAAAGGTGATGGGGTAGTACAGCTCTGTCACACCGGTATCCACGCACTTGTGAGTGGGAAAGATGACAGGTTATCTGGCTGACATGTGTGGTCATAGCATGGCCTCTGGTGATCAGTTTTTGATTAGGGTTTGGTCAGTGGCTGGTGAGTCTAGGGGTACTTGGGGTGAGAGTCAAACATAACCTTGAATGAGTGACCCAAACACTTGCAGCTAAGGCAAGGAGAATACTGAAATTTTGCACTTGGGCAGAAAACTAAACCTTCAAATAGCCAGCTTTGATACCATGTAAACATAGGAGCAAATTTTCACTTTCTTTACTCATTATGTACAGAATGGAGTAAGTGAGTCATTTATATACATGTATATCGCTGGTAATTAGGGATTATAATCCCTCTACTGTGATAATAGAGCTGCCATTAGCATATCTCACAATCCTGTCCAGCATGATAGAACAAAACACAGAAATTGACCGACACTTTGTAAAGGAGAAACTTGTGAATGGCTCTTTACACTTATCCCATGTGAGGTCTAATGAACAACTGACAGATGTCTTTACCAAAGGACTCTACAACAAACAGTTTCATAATCTTGTTTGCAAGTTGGGCATTTGTGATATCTATGTACCAACTTGGGAGGGAGTGTTGGCTAGAGTTATTACCATAGTTATCAGAATTGATTGTATTTCCTTGTATACATTTAGGAATTGGTAGCTGTTGTAATTTCTCCCTGATTTCTTCCTGTAACTGAGAGATGTGATAGCTGGAATAGTTTCCTAAATAGTCCTAGGCTTTGTGTATATAGACAATAGGATTTCTCTGTAAAAGACATCTCAATTCACCAATAGCAACACTTTTGGTTTCTCTGATTTATTTTCTTCAGGTTCTGTTGGATATATTTAGATCTCTATATCTTTTATTCCTGCATCTTATCTCTGGTTATCCTAGCTTTTGATTGCTTCACTTAAAAGTCAATTTGTGCACTGACTTGACACGTAGTATAGTTATATTTGGGTAGGGCACTGGGGTGGATCATGGTTGAACTTAATTATGAAAGTTAAGGGGTGGGCACCATTTTAAATAACCAGTCATATGTCGTAAATGAACATCAATATCTTGCTTCTCTTACAGTCAAAAAAGGGTTAGGAGAAAAAGGAATGAAGGAGAAGAAAGAATATCAGGATAGTGAGGTTTTAAGAGCAATATCATGTTTGCCTATTTATGTTGACCTTTGTGTTGAAGAGTAGAAGGCACAAGTTCAGCGACTCCTGTTACTTATCATTGTTTGTCAATATGATGAGCATTAGAGTTATTCTTCATTTTTTCCTTTGTAAACCAGAAGTTTCTCTTGAATGTTCGGTATGGATTCTATTTCTTTTGCTTCTTGTTTCTCTCATTAGTCACTTGTTTGCTGTTGAGCAGGACATGCAAGCCTTGATTAACAAGATAAACAAGTCAATAGTGGCTCCGCTTCCAACTAAATATTCTGGTGCTTTGTATGTTCTTTTCCTCATTTTTACTGTGCTGATGCCGGATTCTATGTTGTGATGCATTCTAATCAGGCTTATGTGTTTTCCAGTCGAGGTCTTGTGAAAAGTATGCTGCGAAAGAACCCAGAACTGAGACCAAGTGTATGTCAAATCTTTGTCAACTTAAATCATTTCTGTTAAAATCTGGCTTTGGTTGATCAACAATTTGAACAAATTTTTTATTTCATTTATATTCATGGTTAATTCAAGAAACTTTCCAGTCCATGATTGTCATTGCAGCATCCTTGTCTTGATGACCTTGTTTATATTGAGAAATACTCTGGAAGCTTTAGCAGTAGGAGATCTGCATTTGCGTATGAATTTAATGTCTTTGTCATCTGAATATTCATTGATACAGGCTGCAGAACTACTCAGGCATCCCCATCTCCAACCATATGTCCTCAAAGTTCAGCTTAAGATCAATAGCCCTAGAAGAAATACATTGCCTTCTCAATGGCCTGAATCTAAGTATATGAAGAAAACAAGATTCTTGGAGCCAGAAGATGTTCCTGTTAAAAGGTACAGGGAGAAGCAGTTCTCTTTCACTAATGACAGGACACGAAATCCAAGTGTATCTGCAGGAGAGCATGATTTGGTGTGCTCTACAAAAGGAATACATGATACTTTGAACTATTTGAATAGAAGACTATCAGATCTATCTATTGAAAGCAGCAATGAAGGAACAGTCATTTGCAGATCAATAACTTCGAAGCCTATCAACAAAAACCTGAAAATTACTTCTGGAAAAGCTTCTGTGACTTCAAAAAGGGAATCTGTAAGTTTAGGACATGGACAATTGCACATGCACGGACATGCGCACTTTTGAGTATCCGATGTTATTTTCACACTTATTCTCATGACTGATTTTCCAATTTTCAGCTTCCTGTTATACAAGCATCAACGAAAAAGACAGTCTCTACAACTCGTAGAGCATCTTTGCCATTGCCAATCAGAAAACAAATGCAAGATTCACCATACAGACCTAGTGTTGGCATCCTTCAGAATATAAAATCTCCAGATGTCTCAGTCAATGCTCCTCGAATTGACAGGATGGCAGAATTCCCATTAGCTTCCTATGAGGATCCATTCTTTCCTGTGCACAGAAACTCATCATCCTCTGCAAAAGGATCATTAGGCTCCCGAGATCATGATGATCATTTGATAACAAAGGACAAGTGCACTGTTCAAACTTGTGATAAGCCCTACACCAAGCCTAGTTATGCTGATGCATGGAATGGAATTGATCGCAACATGTTTCAGGTGGATGAAGAAGATGGAAGCAACTCCTCTAATCAAAATGCAACTGCGGGAGCATCAAGCCGCACCTCATCAGACACTAGACGCCATAGGTTTGACACCTCATCATACCAGCAACGTGCTGAAGCTCTGGAAGGTTTGCTTGAATTCAGTGCTAGACTGTTGCAAGATGAAAGGTATGATGAGCTTGGAGTGCTGCTAAGGCCATTTGGACCTGGTAAGGTTTCTCCTAGGGAAACTGCTATATGGTTGGCAAAGAGCTTTAAGGAGAACACACAAAAACAGGAAGATGAATTAGTTCCTCCTTTGCCACATATCTAACTCTGACAATTCTGAATTCAGCACATTAGCTTTTTTAAAAACCCATTGTAGAGAGGCAGTATATTTTCAGACAGATGGTTTATTTTAAATTTTCACGCCACACATCTTCGATGACCCATTAGTCTGAGTCATGCAATAGCAGTATTTATTCACCAAAAGGAACATTTCTTTTAGCTGGAGAATATGTATAAAAAGCGATAAAAGCAACGGAGGATCTACATTTACTTTGCTTCTGTTGCAGCTTGAGGATGACAATGGGTAGGGTTTGGTTCGGGTTTTACTCAACCTATATCCATATCTATTTTTTATGACTCAATTCATATCCATATTCATATCCATCGGTTTTTACGATTTACTACCCATATTCAAATTCATTGGGTTGTTCGGATTTTTGGATATCCATCGGGTTGTATAAAACATAAAAATATAACTTCTAAATAAAAAATATAAAGAGTAGATTTTTGCGAACGCTCCAAATCAAAATAACTTTAAT
>JAOTIZ010000201.1:12755067-12766544 GCA_027123425.1 Erythroxylum panamense | reverse complement strand
AAATCCTGGAGCAAATACACAAGCCATTGAAGCTCACAAACGGCAGTGCCCATACTCCTATACTCGGCCTCACAACTAGAACGAGAAACAGTAGTTTGTTTTTTACTCTTCCAGCTAATCAATGAACTTCCCCAAAAAATGCAATACCTACTCACATATTTGTGAGAAATAGGACAAGAAGCCCAATCACTGTCACAATAACATGACAAGTTCAAGCTACCCATATTGCTACAAAATAAGCTCTTCCCTTTAGTTCCAGCAAGAAAACGCAACACGTGCATAACCCCATCCCAATGAGCTTTCGTAGGAGAGGCCACAAACTGACTAAGTTGCTGAACACTAAAGGTAATGTAAGGTCGGGTTAGATTGAGATAAAGTAACCTCCCAACCACTCTCCTGTACCTATCTGCATCTGGGAATGGCTCACTATGCATATCAAATTTATGATTTCTAGGCAGGGGTGTAGCAGTAAAATGAGTTTCAACAAGCCCACAATCAACTGAGATATCCTGAAAATATTTCTTCTGAGAAAGGAAAGTACCTGCAAGAGTGCGAATTACCTCAACACCAAGGAAATACTTGACATTCCCCAAATCCTTAATGGTGAACATGGAATGGAGAAACGTCTTCACAGCAACAATATCTTCCTCACAAGTCTCCCCAATTAAAACATCATCAACATATACTAAGAGAGCAAGAAAACCACGATTGTTTGTTAAAGTAAACAAACAATGATCATGAACTGACTGAGAAAAACCATATTGCAAAAGCTGTGCAGTAAACTCATAATTCCACTCCCTAGAAGCTTGTTTTAAACTATACAAAGATTTTTTTAATCTACAAACATCACCCTGTACAACTTTGGTGTAACCTTCTGGTGGAATCAAATAAACTTCCTCCTTCAAATATCCATGCAAAAAGGCATTATTAATATCTAATTGATGAACAAACTAATGTTGCAAAGTAGCAAGAGCAAGAAAAGTCCTTATGGTAACTAACTTAGCAACAGGGGAAAAGCTATCAAAGAAATCTATACCAGCAGTTTGATTATACCCCTTTGCCACCAATCTAGCCTTATATCTCTCCACATTCCCATTAGAATCAAACTTCACCTTGAAAACCCATTTGGATCCTATAGCCTTCTTGCCTTTCAGTAGTTTGGTGAGCTCCCATGTTTGATTTTCTTCAAGAGCTGACAACTCCTTATTCATAGCCTCCACCCATTCATCATACTGTACAGCTTGTTTATAGGATTGAGGTTCAAGAATTTTGCCAATATTAGCCATAAAGGTTGTATAAGTAGGAGAAACCGTATAGTCTTCACCAGGAGCTGCTAAATTACTGCTACAAGTCACATAATCTTGCATCCATACAGGTGACCTTCGTTGTCTTAAACTCTGTCTGAGTTGTGGTGCAAGTACAATATTATCATGCAGATCATCAACTACTGCCTCTGATTCATATGGTTCATGATCTAAACCAACATCATCTGCCAAATCCTCAAAATTTGTAAAAACACGTCTCACCCTAGCCTCTTCTACACCAGAAACATCTTCAATAGATGAGTGACCAACCCCTAAGTCATTATAAGCAACATCATGCGAATTCCAAATTGGATTGGAAGTTTCAACAGGGGCACATCTACTCTGGTCTTTCTCAGTAGCAAAAGGAAAAACAGTCTCATAAAAAACATCCCTTGAACTAAACATCTTACAAGTTTCCAAGTCATATACCTTGTAAGCCTTCTGTCCTACTGCATAGCCCACCATGACACATTTGGTGGCCCTTGTGTCTAGTTTTCCCTTTCCTGGAGCTGTGTTGGTAGCATAACACAAACAACCAAACACCTTCAGCTTGGCATAATCGGGGACCGTATGATATAATAACTCAAAAGGCGGTTACTAGCTTGTTCATGGTATCAGAGCCAGATGGTTTTCAAAGGGCGACGATCTTGATCATTGATAACTAGCTCTGATACCATGAACAAGCTAGTAACCGCCTTTTAGAGAGAAGAGAAAGAAAATGTATTTTTGATATATTTAACTAAAAACCCAGTAGCTGTTATATATACATGAAAACAGAGCTATCAACTCTACACTATTAACTGTCAACGAATAACGAACTAACTATACATCGACTCAACTTACTATATATCTACGTTATTTCTACAACTACAGCTTTGGGTTATTCTTCATTGCATTCACTAAAAGGGGCGTGCAAACTAGGTCAGGAGGACCTCAGTCAGATCTGTCAGGTTTATTATATATTCCAGGCCTTAACATTTCAACTGAACGTGTAGTTTCTTTATCGATCTGCTATTAATATATTATTATTAGTAACATTTCCTCATCGACACATATGCGGTGACCATCACAGTTACAATATTTTGCTTATATGTACTTTATTTTCCCCCCCAAGCGTCAGTCTTATATTTCGTGGAGACATGTAAACCAAATTTATTGTCGACGAGCCTTGTACCCGAAAGGTACCTATGATCAATTACGGAGTGAGCCCATTGACAGTGATGATAAATTATAGATTCGTAGGCTTATTGGAGCTTTGAGTTTCACTGAAATGAATGCAAGTTGATAAAAGTCAGGTTTGATTACCATGTAATGCTGATGGCAAAACTGTTATGTTTCATTTAGTAACCCGTAATAAAGAGATAGGAATAAAAATATAACTTTTATTCTTAACTTTTAGTTTTTAAATAATTTTAAGTTTTTATTTCTAAAGAGATATGGATATAAGTTGAAATTAAATATCAAAAATAAAAGATAAGAGATATTATTAAGCTATTATTAAAATTTTATTAAGATATTTTTAAGATATCAAAATATTATCATCAAAATTATATATTACAATTTTTATATTAATTTCTTTAATAATTATTTTATTTTGTATCATTTATATTTTTATTCTCATCATAAAAATTACTCATAATTATTTAAAAATTAATAATTTTATATATTACTTTTTATTAATTATTTATAAAAATATAAAATATTTTAACTAATCATTTACAAAATAAATTATATAACAGTTATGTATGAGTAAAAAATTGATTATTATTATTATTATTATTCAATACTAAATATTAACATAAATATTAACTTTGTTTAAACACACATAATTAGTAATTTTATTTCTATTCCAATTCTCTTTTTTTTTAATTCTAATTTTACAAGTTTTTATTTCAATTCCTTTGATTATCAAACGATGTAAAGGATTTTTAAGTTCGACTAGGGTGAAATCTTAGGTGAATATATATTAAAACTGAAATCAAATCAGAGAAGTGTCAAATAGGCACAAGCCTGGAGCTTGAAATTTCATTCCTCTTCGGATTAATGAACCAATAATGTGAAAGATAACTTGTTTGAAATATGTAATTGTATACAATCTGCTCTAACCTCACTTTAGGGCAAAGAACATTGAGAAAATGCATGCAAGTACTAGAAAATGCATTGCAAAGTTCCGTCATTGTACAAAGCTACTACTAGAAACACAGGTAGAAAAAGTTCCACACAAATGAAGAGCAAGCTTATGACAAAGGGAAACGTGTGCTTAGTATACAAGAGATATTTAATGGGCTCATACCGGTACGCAAGAAGCGGCAGCATGAGTCAGGATTTTGCTGGAGGTCGAGTCATTGTTGATGCGGTGAGCTAAGGGATGGAAATCGGGGGACTGATCTTAGAATTAACTTTCTGCTACCTTTACAATGAGTTGATGAACAAAACCCATGATGAGGAGGTACCGTTTTGCAGTTAAGAGAGGCCAACTTCACACTTGTGAGTGAATGCTTGCTGGTCAAAACATCAGGAGTCTCATCTTTTGAGATCATCTGAAGATGCTTCTTGATCTTAACCTGTCCACGGGAAAGATTTACACTTCCAGGTTTTTGGCCGACACGTATTCCAGCTGGTGATGAATCAACTATTGCAAGAGATCCAGATAGCTGCCTGCTAAAAACAATCGCCCGTTGAATAAGACAACAATAGTTTGTCAAGTTTTTCCTTGTAAAATAAAATTTCAATCAACGTGGATGTCAAGGAGGGTTTAAATACAGAACCTGTTAGCTTCAGGAGGTATTGGAAGATTTTGATCCTCATCTTTAGCCCTTTTCATCATCTCATCATTGGAAGCCACACCTACAGCATTCTTGTCCTTTGCTTTGAATTCTTCACATTCTAGTTCATTTTCCTCAAATCCTATAGAATTCAAATTAATCGTGCAACTAATAAGAGAAGAGAAAGTAAAGAAAAGCCAGAGTATCGCTACTGATCCCAGCTATAATGTTTATGTTTGGGGTCAGCCTATTTAGTTACTAAAGATGTACACGGAAGTAATAAGAGCATGTAAACAACCCACCGTTTTTGTTACCGAAACTATTTTTACAGGCCTCACATCGACAGTGGAAAGAGCAGCCAACACCCCCCTTCATTTACAAGAAAATTTCCATCTTTAGATGTGAATAACAGAATATCAAATTGAAAGAGACAATGCCCAGGACCTGAAAGCACTCGCAGTATTTCTTTAAACAACTTGACTTTTTACAGTTGCATCCCTTTTTATGCCTGGCTGAAGCTGGCGTTTTGTTACTTGCATCCTGCAAAAACAAAATTCAAGTGTATAAATACTGAGGAAATCAATTTAGAATGGCATCTCGGTCTTCAGAGTTTGATTGTAGATTACACCGAGTTACGACCTTAGGGTTTCATCTCACAAATTCCCTTAAAGGAATAAGAATGGAACAGAAAAGGCTAATGAAACTTTAAACTATTATCATATAGCCTAGGAAGAAGATCTAACCAAAAAACCAGTAGCAGAATCAGTGGTCCTTATAACTTTGGGAGCAAATGCTAGAGGGTTTCGAGATTCAATCTGTTTGCGAGTCTCCAGAACTGTACTTTCATGAGCCGGCTCATTGAGACAGTCTTGGCATGAACAAGGCTCAATACAATAGAGACCAGCAGCAAAGCATTCACAGTAACTGTCTTCAATAAAAAATGATTATAACCATGGGAAGAATTACACACTAAGTTATTTGATCCCAAATGCTTGAGATGAGGAGAACACACTAGAAAAATGATCAAATGACAGAAAACACAAGCTAGGAAATGAATATAGTATATGAAATTGTGCATTCAACTACGTCATAAAATACTTATACCAAATGACGAAGTACCATGTCATGAAAAAAATGCACTTGTCAATCATTGTTTGAGCTAGGTTTCAATATATTTAATAATCAGGATTTTCTATACACATATTCAGTGCTGTATTCCAATGTCAAGTGTTGCATTTTTATCATTATTACTGCTTTCACAAAGTTTAAAAAGTTCAATAACCACACCAAGAAATGAAGCAACTGACAAAATTCTGATCTAGAAAAACTTGTTTGGAGCACCACTTTCAGAGGTAACTAGCATAAATATTGTAAAGCAGCAAAGGATAATTTATTCACTTTGTTATGGTTAAGATTATGAACCATGTAAGTGGCAGTGTCAGAAACTATGGATTGGGACTTTTAACAAACAATTTAGGCCATCCATAGGTAATGACCATAAGTTTGTGAAAGATGAATGAACGTACAGTTTCAAGCATTTTGACCTTTTACAGTTGCAGCGCTTGCAAGCTGCAGTTACATGCTCCATTTTGTGTCTGCAAATGAAATAAAAGTTTAACAAAGGTGTTCTAGCCAAAGAATTCAATTTCAAGCGAAAACTTTAATCCTTCATATACTTCTTCATTCTGGGACTATTGTTGTCAAATTCTTCACTGATATCCATTGATACAAGCACAGCTTTTCCAGTATCTCTAGTATCACAAGGAACTAAATCTGTCATCCCAAAAGTTAGTAACAAAATTATGTCAACATTTAAATAAATACTGAACATTAAGATTATAATTGTGGTTGCTTACTCCTTTCTTGTATTCCTGAATCTGTAGCTTGAATATTGGCAACATTATCATCTGTTGAATTAGTTATAGGAGCATTTATATAGAAACCAACATCCCTTCCTGAAAACATGGGGGATGTGCTGTCTTGTCCTGCTCTATTTGAAGTTGTGCGGTTTTGTATGATGGGAACTCTATGATCTAGTTGTGATGCCAACGAAGAACTACTATTGGAACTGCATGTTGGTTCCCTTTTATAAGTTCCTGCCATTTCAAAAAGTAGGCTCCGCCTTCGTATGCTATGTTGCTGCCATGGACAAAGGAGATGGTTCAGGGTTCAGCAATGTGGAAATTTGGATATCAGGTAATAGTTTGCAGTAATATGGAATAGTGCAAAAGAATATGCAAGAATGAACTTTTAAGTATCAGGTCAAGAGTTCAAGCTAATAGATATTAGCTTTGTTCCTTTAGAGAATAAGATATAATACATGTTACAGTGAGCATGAATTTTCTAAGACTGGGAATAATTTACTTTGACCTTCCAAGTAGTACATGCATTTCAAATTTTGCTAAACTGTGGGATCAGTAATCTGCTGCACGTATATGTGAACTGGCGCACCTTTAAATTTGTATTCTTAAATGGCCTCAGCTAAATCAACCTTAAGTCTCATAATACATCACATGTTTGCCAAGAGCAACATGTATGATCCTTTAATTCAGTATAATAGAAGATCTCAAGGTGCCGCCAACGTTTTTCTACTAATTGAGTCACATAAAAGGTTATCCATGGTATCCTGTTATCAATTCAATTACACAAAGAAGTTTGATCTGACCTTACAGTTGGACTGACTGGAATCTTCTTCAGCGACCAATTTGGTGGCTGCATCTTTAACAACTAGCTTATTCATTAGAGAGCCAGAAAGTATATTTGGTATTTCATCTGTATGTTTCTGTTCTCCGATATCTACTGGTAGAGGTCCCGATTGTTCCATTTCATCTTGTTCAGAGGAACCAAAAGAATCAATGGTAATCATATTGTCAAAATTATTTGTCTTACCATGCGGAGTATCTAAGACATCTGAGATGAAAGATATTGTTCCAGGATCCACCAGTTTTTGCTCTTCAGTAACAGAAGAATCAAAGTCAGAAATCAGCATCACCCAATCACATCCCACCTCATCTCTTCTTTGCTCAACTCTGGATATCTTACGCAGAAACTTGTCATCGTCATATGGGCAATGTCTTTCTTCTAATTTGCCTCTTGCTTCACATTGATAACCTACACTAATTGCATTGAGTGGCACCATGCTACTATTTAGGTTAGCACTATCAGAACTTAGTGCTTTTGGGAGCTCAATGGTTAATTCCAACTTATCACCAGATGGCTCAATAGAAACGTCCGAGGCTGAAGAAGCAAAACACCTCAATTGTTCAGTGTACGATGGTGTACTACTACCAACTCCTTTAACTAGAGGCAGCTGAGTTATTGATGGCATTGATAACAGATGCCTAGCAGCAAAATCAGCACCATTAACCCCTCAATTCTTCATAAATTCAGAAGAAAAAAAAATTGATTTTGTTTAGATTTAAAAAACTGCAGTTAGTTCTACCTTCTAATACTAGAATCGGCGTCTCTTTTGGAATTCAGTTGGGGTGAAGTGAAAACCGGGAGAGGTGAAGCAAATGAGGGTGAGTTGTATGCTTGATTGGTTTGTATAGACTTAACGAGCTCGATTGGAGAGAGATTGTTGATGTAGTTAAATACAGGGGAATCCTGCAAGGTCCACAAGCATCTCCTTCTCAGAGCAGTACGCTCAATAGCACAGAATAAAGCAAAATCGTCAAGCACAAGACAAGTACAAATCCCCCTTGAATTCCGAAAATTGAGCCAGAAATTTTTAGCAACTATCAATTATATCAGGTACTAAGAATTTACCTCGGGAATTCAGAAGGCCAACTACACCATCAGTATAAAGGTAACCAAGGAACATAATGTTATAGTCCGAGGAAGTTAGGCAAACATACGATGATAGACCACAGACCCGGGAAAACAAAAATCAACACGACCATTCAAGGATTCAAACATGAAACAACACCTGAGGAAAACCGATCCACCAAAAATTTTTACATGGACATAGTTACAACTCAAACCCATTCCTTACAACCAACCCCAAAAGAGAGGCCAAAAAGATGAGAAAAAACCCGTATGAAAATAAAAAAAAAGATTAATCTCGTGTAAAAATTTGATCATAGGTGATATAGACAAGAGCCGTTTCGAGAGAGAGAAAGAGAGAGACCTCGAACTGGGAGAGAGGAACTGATGTGGTGGTTGGTTCCTTACTGGGGGTCTTGAGATGGGATGAAACGTCCCTGCAGATGTCTTCATCTTGTGCAACAACCATTTCCATTTCAATTTCCATTTCCATGAAAAAAAAAAAAAAGTCCTCAGTTAAACAGTTCAACGAATAGCCTCCAAAACACTTAGAAAAGAGACTTAAAAGAAGAAGGGCGGGAAGGCGGGAAAGCAGAGATGTGATGGATGTCTTCTTGGGCTGGGTCACGTGGATTCATCTTTTCGTTTTTAAGAGGCTGTCCAAGTTTTATACATGGGCTCATAATCATATTTGATATGCTTTAAATTAATCCACTTCAAGAAATGTTTTAATAAGTTTATGATAATTTCTTTATTATTATTATTATTAAAGCAAACTTTTTCACATTTTTTTCATTTAACTTCTTTTCTGCTATATCAAAACGTAAATGTTTTCAATATGAGATATTTTAGAGCATGTAAATACAACAGAAAGAAGAATTTCCAAAGTATTCGGAAGTTAAACCTTATAGAAAAGTCAATTTTCACTTTCTTATTAGCAAACTTTTCCTTTCTAATATTCTTATGGCTTTCATAGCTGTGCAAAGTTTGACCGTCTCTCTACCCTATTAGTTTATGTCATACAGCAAATTAATTGATTGTAATTTAATGACAAAATAATTTAAAAACATTATTGATCTTATACATCTTTAAATGCATATGGTAAAATCTATAGGATATGTAAATATTACAAATTAAATTATGATAAGATCATAATTATGAGATTCATACTCTATTTATGTATTATCTCTAAATTATTCTCAATTATTGTTTTATTAAGACATGATATTAATAAAGTGTAAAAAGATTATCACACAGTATGTTTCTTTTTTTTGGAGGAAGTAGTCGATCTCATAAGCTAAAATTTGGGGATATTTAAACAAACATGCTGATACTTATTAGAAAAACAAGTTCACTGAACTAACTCCATATGAGAATTTTACTTAGAACATTAATTTTATGTCTATAGAAAGTTTCAATATGAAGATTATATAAGTGATCCTTTAACTTAAGATCTCCAAAGTTATCTCATATAAAAATTGATGAGCAAGTTTTAATCTTTATAAAACTCTCAATATTTTCGCAAGCACACGAAAAATTAGTGAACTAATCGAATCCTAATTCATCTAAGGCCTAAAAATGTAATTAAAATGAAAATAAAAACTAAACATAAAAGTAAACAATTGAATATGGAGTGATTGAAATGAGATTTCTAAATTAATGCAAGAAATCAAATTTAAGCACCACCAATTGATAATTGAAATTCAAACAAGGAAGATTAACAAATTATGAGAAAGAGGATTTATCCTACCATCAATGCTAACTTAGTCACTTTATGTTAATATGGTGTCGATCTTAGACTTTTAAAGGGTGGATTATTCTATCTCGAGTTGTAATCACTAAGTCCTAAATCATAAATCCTAATTAAGTTGAGTTGCCGAACATATAATCTCTTGATTAACAAAATAGCCTACAACCTAATTAGTTCTTAAGCATTCCAATAAATAATCGGGTCCTCACACGAGATCTCTCTCTGTATACTTACTGATTTGATTATTTGGGTGATCTATTAGATCGTTTAACTTTCATTAACCAACCTAATCATTTTGCATTCCATTCACTCTCTCAATTTATTAACGAATGATGCAATTACAACAAATAATCATGACACCCAACATCATTAACAACAAAAGCAACTACATTAACATTAAATCAAGTATAAACCTCTAAAAGAAGTTAGAATATCCTTAACCCAAGATTCATCAATATCAACTTCATCTCATACATCAAATGAATGAATTAAAATATGAAAAGAAGAAAAGATAACTTGGAGGATTGGAGGTTGAAGCAGCTAAAGCTCCACCTTCTTCTTTCTCTTCTTCTCTCTCTTCCTTCTTCCTCTTCCTTAGCTTTTTCCCAAAGTGGAAAAAGGAGGTCATTTCTCTTCTCTTATGTAGTCTTTTCTAATTAGGGTAAAAAAATAGGTTTTACTCGAGCCCAAAAGTCTGAAATAACTCATAAAAAATTAAGTTTAAGAGGTTGGTCCGTGTCTGTCTGCATGCAGGGAGGCCACAATCATGGCCAACTGAAATGGTCTCTATCACAATCGTGGTTTGATGAAAGGGTCTCTGTTACGATCATGGGCCAAGATCGTGGTCTTGAGTCTTCCATCAGACTTTCCCCAAATCTTCTTCTTTCTTTGATGTCTTTTCTCAAACACTAACAAACACATCAACGCACCTCAAGCACACAAAATTAAAGCTCACTAGTAGGCTCTAACCTACATAACACTCAAAACACAAATATCTAACTAAGTAACAAAACTTTAAACCTAAACATGCATGAATCAATTACTTAACAACTACAAACAAACTAAAATGCCTACTAAAACATCATGCAACCTACAACTATCAGAAATTGCTATGTTTTGATACTATTTATGACTTATTTTAGTTAAGAATAGCTCAATCAGTAGTCATTGGATATAGTATGAAATATATGGAGGTAGTTTAGTATATGATTCGTTACCTTAAAGTGATTAGGGAGAATGTTTTATTGTTTTAGATTAGTATTAACTCAGGAAATCCTTAGTCAAGGTAGAATGACACTTTGTAAAATAGTTTACAAATGTCATTAATTGAATTAATTACTAATGATAGAGAACTGACATGATTGGACTCAAATAGAGTAGACATTATTTTTATACTCTATGTCTAATAAAAATTTGTATGACAAAAGGATAGATTTGTATAGAAAAACCATGCACAAAAATGTTAGTCAAAACTACTTTAACATTCCTAAATATTCAGATAGTCAGGATGCACCAATCTTGATCTATGGATATAAATTATTTAATTAGATAATTAAAGATCAATTAAAAGTTATAATTTATAATGTTAAATTTGATTTATAGTTATAATTTATATCTATTGCCAACATATTTGGAAACCTAATGGATCACACACAAAGAATGAGTTGAAGAGAGAAGTGTTTTAATCAAGTTAGATTTGATTGTAAAGTTTGAGAAATTTTATGGTTAAATATAAGATATTTGACAAATAAGGATCAATATAAGATGTTGGATCTTATTTGGGCATAATTGATATTTAATTCTAATTATATTATAATTCTAATTAAAGTTTAATTAAAATTAGAATGTAATTTTAAATTAAATTACTAAAATATTCAAAACCTATTATAAATA
>JAOTIZ010000201.1:12733405-12748796 GCA_027123425.1 Erythroxylum panamense | reverse complement strand
ACAAGTTAATAATAACATAATTAAATATTGTAAAATAAATATTGATACAATTATAAAATAATCAATGAATTACATCTACTCTTCTTATTATACTACAGGGGCATTTCTATCATTAACACTGTTTTTTGTTCTGTCCCCTGCAACCAAACACATTTTTGTCCTCAGGACGAAGAAAATTATCTCTGTTCTGTCCACCACAACTAAACATCTCACTGTCTCCAATTCTTATCCTGTTCCGTCTCGTCTCGTCTCTGCATGTTGAAGACGCTAACCAAACAGACAGTTAGTGTCATTAGAAACTTAAGGCACAAGGGAACAATTTTCTAGAATAAAGTGTTATAGAAATACACTATTTTCCTTATCATAATGATCATGTAAAGTAAACCCGAAAGTCTGTGTTGAAAAGAAAGTTGGAATAGTTAATGAGTGTATGAATTTTGACACATTTGGAGTACAATTGATCTTTGAATCAATTTAGTACAAAAGTATACTCGGGTATATGTCATTGAACATGCATGTTACGTGATACATTTATAAAAATGCATATTCAGTTACATGAATAATGTGGTAACATGAAATTGTATTTGATTGCATATAGAAGAGTAGCTAGAGCAACTGCTTCCTGATATTATCGGAACTTCTAGGCAATAAGCAAAAAGGGAGCAAAGTGAGTAACCTAAAATAATCTCACCTTAATTTGTACTGTTTATTACTAAATTGAATTTGATATGTGTTTATTGTGTTCTGAATTTCGGATGCATGTAAACATCATTGGAAGTGCTACTTGTATGTGAATGAGATTGACTATTTGATTCTCAACTGAAAAGTTGAATGTTGGACCTAGCCCGATGATTTCTGTTAATGCGCATATACAAAAATGAATGCGATTGAAAGTGATTGAATGTGATGACTGAATTGTGGCATGCATTTCATTTCAATGCATGGAATATAACGACAGTTATGACCGATGTTGTCAGTAAAAAAACTTAAAGCTCAGACATTCGTGATTAGAGCCTAAGGCTCAATGTATTTAAAGAGCCATGTATACTCAACGGATATGGGACAGTATAAAAGAGCTTGATATCCACAATGAATACGGGACATTGAAAAAAGCACACAGTCACAACATTGTAATAAATGATTTGAGTCTTATAAACATTGCATTCAAATATGATACGAATAAATTGAATAACTGCATTATTATGATGTCGTCCCTTGTATGAATATGTGATAATGAATGGTATGAACTTGTATTTGAATTATGAGATTTGTGAACAAGTGATTCATAATATTAGTGGACGTGACAAAGTTGATGTGAATTACATGATAATATAAACTGTTGTGTTGTATGACAAGAGTAAACCATCGAGGATAGTTACTCTACTGAATTCGCAAAACTTATCAAAATTGCAACGTTGACAATTTTAGGTTTGAGAGAGCGACGACTTAGCTGCTAAGACTGCATTTTGGTACAAGTTATGACTCAAAGGTTGGTCAAGCTGGGACTAAAGACTGAAGAAATAGTTTGTTTTAATTTTTGGTTAGTTTCCTTATGTATGTATCATATTATGTAGAATGAGTTGAAAACACTCTAGGTTGACATTGTAAAATATGGATGATGGTTAATGCTACAGTGTGAATTGTAGTTTGAGAAATGAAATGAGGAAAATTTTAGTTTTCAGACAATGTGTTATTTATAGTTTTACTTACGATGCTATGTGATATAGTGAAGCTGAAATGGTTAACACATCATTTCTATCGAACATGTACACGTGTGTCCGAAGGGTGCATATGCATGTGTCAAATGGGAGTGAGGTGCTACACATTTCTATTCACAACTAGGAAATAAGGCATGACTTTATCACTCAATTTAGGCAAATTCACCTTTGTCTAGGATGAATTATACTTGGGTACTATTGTCCATAAGCTTTCATTATTGACAAAGTGAGAATGCACCTTCTTAACCCATAAGACTTGTCTTTAATGAAAAGTCTCCGGATCCTTTTGGATATAAGTACTTTGTTTGTTAGTTAAATTAGTATAATCTCCAAACTCCCTTCCTCCCTAAGAAGGCATATCTTGCTCCATTTCACCTTAACTAGTGCAAGAGTTGAATTGTCCCTAGCCCATAGGAACTTCCTCATAATTCTTTCAATTGTCTTCGTAATGTTTGTAAGGAATATGAGATGAGAATACCAATATAAGCGTAGGCTATTTACCACAAATTAATTAATTGAATCCTTCCGGTAAGTGATAGGGATCCCTCAATAGATAAAAGGGGGGTTTAATGCCTTTAGTCTAGTGATTGAAGAAAGCTAGGTTGACAAATTCAATGCACTTGTAGATATGAATAAGTGACTTTTATCCTTATTAATAATGAGCCTAGAAATGTTACTAAAAGTATTCAAGCATTAGCACACTTAGTAAGTAGTCATCAGCCTTAAAAAAGATGATAAAGTCATCGACAAATGATAGGCTACATATCTTCAATTTCTTTCACTTAGAATGAAACCTGAATTTCTCCTTCTAGTAAATAACTAGTTTAATGAGTCTAGTTATCACTTGTAGGCCTAGGTAAAGAGATAACAAAAACTCTGAAAATGCTACATGTTAAATCTTAATAAAAATGTATTTATACTTTACATAACATATATTTGTGTTATGTGTGTGTGCGCGCTTCAATTTTCAAAAACTTATTTATGTTTCTTGTTTTTTTAAGTGTTGAGGTCATTAACTTAGTTTAGATGGCAGGCATCACGTTCGAACAATTTGGATTCACAATACTGGCATGACTTAGAAAACAATTCCATCAGATATGAAAACAATTCCATTGATACATGCGGTTATAAATACATGAATAGATTACGCTTCGGGAGTTTGGGCCTAATTTCATCAAACCCGAAAGGGACCCGCCCAAACCTCTAATCCAGAAAAAGATGTCAGGGATGGTAAGACGGACGAGGAGATTGATTTGCGGGTAAGATATTCAACGTTAGAAGATGCAGTGCTTCTCTCTTGTTATCCAATCTTGCTTGAAATTAACAGCTAAAGATAGAGCATTGAACGGCAAAATTAAATCCTTTTCCAAATTGGGAGTAGAAAGAGAGTCCTGTAAAGCTTCATTCGTCAAAAAGGCCCAAGATTACAGTTTTACCATCACTTCAATACCTACACTGGTTCAGATTCCCATCAGTTATTTGTGGTCCAAAACAGTGTGCAGGATTGTTACTGTTTACTTGCTATTCCTGATCAGTGGTTTTGCTGTGGCTCCTGCACAATCTGCAATTTCACATCCATGTGAGGACGTCGACAGTTACTATGGTGGTGTTGGTCTTCTCAAAGGCAAAGCTCTCAAGACAAGACTCTATTCTATCATCTCTCCACATCGACCCCTGTCCTACAAACAGGTTTTTCCATCTTTTTTGACCTTTTGGTTTCTCTTCTCTGCTTTTGCTTCATTTTTAAATCATTCAGGTGTGGGATGCTCTTAGCATTCTTGATGCTGCAAATGCTTATTGCCCTGAAATTTCGGAAGATGTGTATGTATATAATGCATTTACAACTCAGTTTGCTTCTTAGTCCATTATACTACACCTCACTAGATTGGCCTTTTTCTTTTCAGCATTGAAATTTACTCCTTGAAAGTTGTTTCAAAGCGCTTAGCTGGAAAACCTGAAGGTTGGAATAGTGAGTCTACGATTCTTTCCTTTTGCATTTATATTTTAGCATATATATATATACTAAGCCCAAACCTACTTCAAAGCACATAAGCTTGGTTGTTAGAGACTGACAGGTAATTGCAACTTCATTGCATGTTAATTAGAGGTTTCTGAGAGGGCTGTTTGGTAAATATGAAAACATGTGGAATTAGTGTATAAGGATATGTTCAAATTGAGACTTTGCTCTTGTGCAAATCTCTCATCTTCTTAACGTGGTGACATAGCGTTCTTAATTCTTTGGCTTTGACTGTTTGAGTTGATGCTCTATCTTAGTTAGCATGTTGTAATGTTTTAGGATCCTCCTGAATTATGCTGTTCAATTTATGGGACAACACCTTATAAACAATTTAGATTTCAGCATTTGATTATTTGATCTAACCCAGACTTAAGTTCTCCTTTTACGTGTGTCTAAACATATAATTGGTTTTCATTCATTGCAATTGATGTGCAAGATGCATTATGAAGAAAGAAATACATAAGAAGATCATCTTGATTAGGAAGTAATTGAAGTGATTATCTTCTTTAGGTAGTAATCATCTTACTTAGGAAGTTTATTATTTTCATAAGTCTATTTTTAGTAGGAGAATAAATTAACAAATTTCGATTATTTTTTATTTTTCAAAAATTTTGTGTACTAAACCTATTTGAAGGGTATTACAATGAATAAGAAGGTAAAAATAGTTAACATAAAGTTTGTCAAGGGCGAGCAGTATAAACAGAAACTATAGGGTTCAGAAAGGGGAAGAATTTTAGTAAAGAAAAAAAGGATTTTCCAGTGGTCGTCCCTTGACTAGATCATACAGAAAAGCACATATCAATTTGGTATCAGTGTCTAGTGTCATAGATGATTTTGTAGAGTTGTGAAGCCGAATAATGTGTTCATGAGAAACACTGAGTAGAAGTTGTCTATGGTGGAGGCCCACCAACGTCCAAAGAAAAGTTCTTAATCTCGTACTTGGAGGAGATTTTGCGAGAGCTGAAGGGTCGTGGTAAGAATAATGAAGTGGGGAGCAATAGTGTACTTGTGGAGACTGAAGGGAGAAAAGAAGCATTGGGCAAGTCAGAGGGAATTCCTTGGTATTCTAAGTTACCTTTTTTTAACTGATGCTACTGACGATCTGTTGATTACGGTCTATAAAAGTGAACAGTTATTTGAAAAATCAGCGAATGCTTGAAGGAGAGAAGGTGGAGCTAGCAACATTCCATCTTAATGGAGAGGTACAACTGTAGTTTATTAGGTAAAACAAGAAGAGGGAAGAATGGATTGGGAGACATTTACGAAGCAATGTCACCTGAGGTTTAGTCCTCATACGAGTCTCAACCCCTAGGTGAATTGGCCAATGTAAAGCAAATAGATATGGTGGAAGATTATCAGAAGTAGGTCTTATCTTTTTTAGCTTGAACCACAAAGCTCACTACGAAGCAACAAATCGGCCTATTGACAATTGGTCTTATGGAAGGGCAGTAATTAGAAGCAAAATTACAGCAACCCAAAAAAAAAAAAGAGTAGTCAAGTTGTTTTAGGAGGAATCCTAAGGCAACACCTACTAGGAGCAATTTGAAAATAGCTAGTGGAGAGACAATCGCAGAGAAGAAAAGTTTTGGGGAAACATTAAGCAAAAATACATGTTTTTAAAAGTTAACCAATGCAAAGATAGAGGAACGAAGGAAAATTGGGTTTTGCTTCAATTATGATGAAGCATTCTATTTGGGACATAAATGTAAGAAGTTATTCTGGATAGAATTAGTAGAATCCGAAGAAGTGGATGAAGGAGGGTTAGAATTTCCGAAGTTATCCTAAGTTCGAGTTTGAGGACAAATTCTTTGTCTAGAGGGAGTAATGATATGCAAGATACATTATTAGGAATGAAATATACAAGATCATCTTGATTAGGAAGTAATTGTAGTGGTTATCTTATTTAGGCAGTAGTTATTTGATATAAGAAGTCTATTATTCTTGTGAATTACTTTTATTAGGAGAACAAATTAGCAGATTTCTATTCTACTTTATTTATTAAAAACTCTATGTATTGAACCTATTTAAAGTGCATTATGATGAATAAGTAGTCAAAATTTCTAGTAAAAAAAGTTAACAGAAAAATTTTCAGGAACGAATTTTCTAAATAGTAACCATAGAATCTGGAAAGGGGAAAAACTTTAACAAAAGAAAATAGTATTTTCCTGTGAGTCTAATCTTACACAACATATATCAAGAGCCTTATTCTTGAATGTCAAATTTGACTCTAATATTATAGTTGTTGATAGAAAAATGAAATGAAGTGTACAAATACTTGCAAAATTTTATAATATAAGATAGAGAATAAAATTATGTTCTTTTTGATATGTTTAATATGGATCCACGTTGAATAGTGTAATCGTTGTATCGCAAAAGCTTGTCATTCCCAAACTAGGAGGATGGCAAGATCATTTTCCGACAAAGAAAGACTTGCACTTTCTCAGTTTTTAATGTGCTTATTAGCATTTTAACATGATAGAGGTTTATGAATTTTGATATGGACGCATTGTGGGAAGAAGCTACGAGGGAGATAACAACTACTTGTAAAGAGGAGTGTTTTATTAGGAGTCTATTAGAGGAGTTTTTTATTTTTAGTAGGAGTCTATTACTTCTGCTCTAGTTTTTGTTATAGTTATGTTAATAAAAACAGCTTGTATAGGAGTCTTTCTATAAGTCCTAAAACAACTTGTACAGGAGTCCTAGTTTAGGTGGAACTTTTATGTTTCTTTGCCTATATAGGAGTCCTAGTTAGGTGGAATTTTTATGTTTCTTTGCCTATATAAGGCTATTACATTATGCAATAAAGAAAGCAACAAGTTATCATAAAAATTAACTTAGAAGTAGAATATATCATAAAAATTAACTTAGAAGTAGAATAATTTATTCCAATCTCCAGGCCTTGTCCTTGACAAGTGCTGCCATTTTTTATGATCAAAAATAGGTTTTGCGAGGAAGGGAACCAACATAAATAAGGAAAAAGATATTATCTTTCCTGATAATCCTCCTTGGACTCAATCCCAAGCATAGGAACTCAACAAATTTACACCTTTTTCTTTTGTAATCTTTATAGTTTGACTCTAAGCAACCTCAATAGTTTAAATTAACACAATTATCTTTGATATTGCTAAACTGTAGGAACCCTTGTAACTAAATCTAAACCACATAGTCTTATTGAATTTTGCATTTTCTTAATTATACTTAAAAGTCATTGACCAATCGTTATATAGCCTCCTGGTTATCTTAAAAGTTTTATGCTCCACAATAATTGTATCCAAACATAAATTTTTTTATATTTGTGGGATTGTTGACTTTGTAGAAGTATACATTTGGGAAGCATTTTAGGCCCCCCTTAGGACTTCGGCTATGTTGAACTGATTGAAATGTCTGGCCTATGATTATAGTGCAGGCTTGAGATTTCTGATTGATTATTTTATAATTTAATATTCTATTTATGCCCTCTCCCAATTTTGTCTTTAATGTCTTATATGCCATACAAAGGTGGTTCCTGTCCTCAAAATGATTTTATTGCGCTATAACAAGTTGAAAATTGAATGTCCATGACAATCGCTCATGATAATTCCAGTATAGGCTTTTGATTGTATTTGGTCCAAAATTTTATCAGACTTTCTCTGAATATTTTTGACTGGCATTAGCATCCATGGTCCTCAAACCATTTCATTTAAATTTTCAGGGGAGCATTTGTGGCCTCGTTCTTATGGGGTAGCCAATTGGCCATTGTTAACTGACATACACAACATTCGCCCAGCAGATGTGAATGGTGAGAAAGGCTATGCCGTCAGGGATCAAAAATTTTAGTCTCACAAGGTGATACCTGTACACTTTATTCATACCATAAATGATGTTTTTGACAGTTAATTCATCTAGGGGTAACAAATACTACGGAGAATGTCATGTTACTTCAGTTAAATGCTTAAAACCAGCCCATAAAGAAGCCACTTTGGACACAGAAACAGACGGAGAGATATGGGCACCACCTGTTCAGGTTTCCCTATTTATACTGGTTTAGTACGTTCTCAATATACGACAGTTAACGTGATTATTGTACACATCCTGAAGTTTTTGAGATAAATTAACAACTTTGGCCTGTTTTCATGTTGGTATCTCAGAAGGAACCATATTGTTTGCAGCTTAAACTTGTGAATGTCAGCCTTCTAACCTGTCACACTTCCGAAACTTGCATGCTTTTTCTTTAACCTGTCACACTTCCGAAACTTGCATGCTTTTTCTTAAAGAACCTTCTGAACATGCAAGTCAAAGAAGGATTTGCTATTTATAAATGCTTTGTGTTTTTTGGTCTTTCCAAGGATTTTAGCACACACCAGTGGACTGTTTGGCTGTGCTTCAAAAAATCTTTCTTTGGTTTGGGCTATCTCATTAGCATGGAAATAACTAGAGAAGCAAATCAGATAAAAGTTTCTGTCCTCTCACGCTCTTTTTCTTTTCTTTTTTTATTTTTTTTATAAGGTAGTTATGTCCTCTGTTGCAAGTGACTTACATTTTCGTCTGAGTCTACTTACTGCAAATGTTGAAGAATCCTTGTAGGAACTTTATAAAATCATAGCTGCCTATCTATAATTAGATCTTGATACTAGTCATAATAATCATGGTTTTGTTGTGAACATATTAATGAAACAAGTTCAATGAGGCAGTTAGGACCCTAAATAATACGGCATCAAGCTTAGTCTGTCAAAATTCATTATAGGTGAAATTGATATGGTAAATGTATAAGAAATTTGTACTTAGAATTGTGGAACAGGAATTCCTATTTGGTATCGACAGCGTCAATATCTTCTATCATGTTGCCCTTGTTCTTCAATTTCATACGTTCAAGACCCGGGACTTAATTCCTTGCAAATCAAGCTTTGAGCTAGAGAGCCTAATAAGCCTTCAATATCCCATTTAAACATAATTCTGTAAAGAAATCTAAATCTGGTAAGGTACCGCCTCACACCTTCGTCACCTTGAGGTTAAATGTAAGAATTCCATGCTAGATTCCTGCAAACAAACAGCTGCTGATAAAACTTCTGAGCATCTTCAGTGGCATGCACCAAATTATATGTTTCTTAGTCAAAATATAGCAAGCAGGTACATATTCTAAAATTGTCGCCCTGATTGATTACTCGTTTCCTGTGATCCAACTTTCAGGTTAGAGGGGATATAGCGAGGGCAATAATGTATATGGCCATATGCTATGGATTTCATCAGCCAGGCGGCCGCAATCTGTACCTCTCTGATTCTCCGAATATTGGTAGGTTGAGAGAACTGTAATGTTGCTGCACGAGTTTGTACATATTTTAAGAACGCATATTCGTTTCTTTCAATTTTAGATGGATTAGTAAGTCAACAGCGCTTACCATGGCAAAGGTAATTGTCATGTGACTAATTGGTTTCTACCCTGTGGCTGTGGACCACTCTTTTTATAGAGAATAGGGAGATGGGGCTACTTTCTTCTTTGTTAAGATGGAATGAGATTGACACACCTTCAAGGGAAGAAAAGCTGAGGAACGAAAGAATATGCAAATTCTATCAGCATAATAGGAACCCCTTCGTAGATCATCCTGAGTACGCCAATCTCATATGGGCTACAGTTTCAAACCATGGCAACCTGGGAAGCCATTGACGTCAGTTTCAAAATATCATATTTGGTCGTTCACTGTTGTACAGCGGAAATGTAAGTTACAATAATTGCTAGCCAGTGAAACTGTAAGCCACCGCCAAGCAGCAGGAGCAACCCCATAAATCCTTGGAAGTTTGGTTTCATAAGGCTTCTCATTTTGTATCTCGCATATTTTAGTTTGGGTATCATGATTTTGGTTTTTAGATTTCCTGAAGTAAATCATATTGGTAGAGATGATTAGTAATAGAAGTATGATTTGAGTAGAACTCATCCATAGCACAAGTACGTAAACTTTATAAATTGCAAATGGAACCTTTTAAGAAAGACGAGAGATGCATGACGAAATTTTTTAAGAGAGAATGCTCAATGCTATGTGCAGAACAGAAGATTGAAACGAATCAGGCGTTACAAAAATCTCAATAGGTATTAAATGATCATGATGAAGAAATTAGTTTTGTATAAACAGAAATAAGAGGTTGAATGAGTTTAGTTGTTCAAGATTTTCAGTTTCCTAAGAATTGTTAATTTTCGCTAATCATCGATCAGTATCACCATGTCCAGGAAAATGATAAACCTTTTTCTGTCTTCGCAGATGATTAACAATATTGATCATTAATTATAGAAAAAGTAATTAGATAACCACAACTCCTATTTCATAAGGTCCTAGGTGAAAATGTTGAACATAAACATCTAGAGAAAACATAACTAGAAGAGTTTAAGGGAGGCAATAATAATGTTTATAGAGCTTTTCTAAACCAGTTAGAAAGAACATCATCTACAAACTTCACATGTAGAAATGCCTATTATGACAACACCATCACATCCCTTTATCCTTACTCCGGATTCTACTATCCGACAATGTCTATGCTAACTTTGCCACCAATTCCACTAGGATCAAGAATTTCAATGTCTTTTTAAGGGTATCCAATGTCGAAACTGGAGGGGAATTAAAACAAGATCCGATTCCAATAGAAATATCATAAATTTTTTTTCGTATTTTAATTTCTTAAAAATTAATATCACTTTAATTTTATAAAATAATTAACAATTAAATGATAATGAAGCATGAATCTTAATTTGTATCTTATTCTGAAGCTTAAACATATTCTTGTCATATTCTTCGAACCATTTCCGAAATCGATTCATCTCAACCTCGATAGTAGCACAAGTGTTCGACCTCTAACAGTATCTACAAAATAGGTTGGGAGAACTGTGTAACTCTTACTAAGAGAGTTAAGCAAGAAGAGTAAGTTATGGACATTTTAGTAATTTAACTGAAATTAAATTCTAATTTCAATTAACCTTAATTAGAATTATAAATAATTATATTTAAATACCATGTATTCTATGGATATGATATCTATCTAGTGTGATGTGTGGAATATATGATAAAGGTAGAGTCTTTAAATCTTTCTATTGATCGATCATGTCATATCGCCCCAAGTTAGATATCCAATTGCTTCGATTTGAATTATCCAGAAAATACCTTACATAATATATATTATATCTAAATTCTTTCAAAAATAGAAAATCAAACCCATTTCTCGATTCAATAGAAGCCCAAAGAGGCGAATAGAATAGGGTTTTAAATAAAGAGATATATATGTTAAAAAAAAGGTCTAATTATGCCTATTCCTAATCTTAAATGGAAATGGAACGACAAAGGGCTCTTAACTTGTGGAGTAAAGATTCAAACTTGGGTTTTTTTTTGGTGTCAGTACCCTGGGTTGTATCCTTTCTGGCTTATTTCAGCTTAGACTCACTACCCTTTTAGAGCGTTACACGAAATTTTGGGCTAACTAATGAGTTTTAAGTTTAGGTGAAAGTCATACTTAATTAACCTTTCTTCTTAGAAGGACTGATTTACTGGTTGGGGCAATCTCTTTTCATAAGAATGGAATCCATATGCTTTTCTTTTTTTCTACTATCGATAGCTTTAAAGGAAGGAATAAAGAAGAATTAGGTTCAAAGAAGAAGCTTTAACCTCCTAGCTTAAAGAAGGAAAATAGGGCAAGTTTCAATCGGAAGGAATGATTATATTAATGGATTAGGCTTAGGGACGTGAAGAAACAAATGTTGATTGTTGCGGGGACAAGACGCTAAAGCTTTGTCCAAGTTTTAAACAAAGCAGTTCCCTACAAGGAAAGTGAAGCCATAGAGCATTGCATCGAAGTGGACTGGATATAACATAAATCATGATTGTTAGACCACTTTTTCGAAGGGCAAAAAGAACCTCTTTCTTAGTATGATTCAAAGTTTGGTAAAGGGAGCCATTCACTTCCAACATGCAAGTAAAATTCACAATCAAGGGGGATTCCCCACTTAGGGCAACTAAGCACACCCCTTTTTAAAAGTACAAATCAGGGAATGGAACGAAGAAGAGAGACTGATCAAGGAAACAAATACAGACTAGCTATGCTTGCAAGATCCAACACCTAAGACATGAGCCCTCCTTCCCCAAGCCTAAAAGAACGAGCCTGAAACCTAAGCAGGAAGCAAGTATCTTTATATGCATAGGCAAGCTCACTCACCACAACTAAGCCCTTCCCTGTCGGGTCGAGTAGCCTTGAATAGCTCTCTTCTTCCTCTTTCCTTTCGCGTACTCCTCCGTCGCTTTCTTATCTTCTCTCTAGATGGAATCTTGAAGAATGATCGTCGAAAGCTGAAAGAGGAGTCACGTTAGAATAATAATTAACACCACCAAAAGAAAGAGGCTTTTATTCCTTATTAAGAGATTTCGAAAGATAGATTGTTTGGTGGAGTATGATGGAATCATGGTCATGTGAGCACTAATTGAACACTGATTGAATTGGAGTTAGTAAGAGGCTTACCGATTATAATAACATGTAAGCCAAATAAGATACAATATCTCATATTGATCCTTATTTATTAAATATCACATATTTAACCATAAAGTTTCTCAAAATTTACATTCAAGTCTAACTTGATTAAAATATCTTTGTTCCCTTCAACCCGTTCTTTATGTGAGACTCATTATGTTCCCAAATATGTTGGTAATGACTATAAATTATAATTTCAATTATGAATTATAATTAGATAGATTAAAAACTCCTTTTAATTTATCTTTAATTCTCCAATTAAATAATTTATAATCTTAAATCAAGATTGGGATCTAGAAACACTTCATGACCACTCAAATATTTAGGAATGTCAAAGTAGTTTTGATTAACCTGTCGTACATGATTTTTTTGTATAATTCAATTTTTTCATCATATAATATTTTGATTAGACATAGAGCATGAAATTAATATCTACTCTATTTTGAGTCCAATCATATTAGTTCTTTGTCATTAGCTATTGATTCGATTGATGATATTTGTAAACTATTTACAAAATGTCATTCTACATTGGCTAAGGATTTTCTGAATCAATACTAATCGAGAATAACAGAACATTCTCCCTAATTAATTTAGGGTGATGAATCTTATCTTGATCAATCAACTACCTCTATATAGTTCATGCTATATCCAATGATTACTAACTGAATTAACCATAATTACAATGGATCATAATTAGTATCAAAACATAGCAATTCCTATACAAGATAACTTTGGAGACTTCAAATCAAATGATTACTCATACAATCATCATAATTAAAATTTTCATAGACATACAAGTAATCTTACAAATAGATTTTTCGTATTGGGTTAGTTCAATGAACTTGTTCTCTAACAAGCACTCATATGTTTGTTTATGTATCTCGATACTTTAGTCTATAAGATTAACTACTTCCTTTATAAGGAAAAAAATAATGAGCTAGTCTTTTTACATTCTATTAATATCCAGTCTTAATAGAACAATGACTAGGAATAATTTAAGGATAATACATAAATACAATATGAATCTCATAATTATGTTCTCATTATAATTTCATTTGTAGTGTATAATTATCGATGAACTTTATCATATACATATAAATATGTACAGATAAAGAATATCTTTAAATTATTTTGTAACTAAACTACAATCAATCAATTGGCTATAGGGCATGATCCAACATAAACATTAGCGTCATATGCCACTTGTGCCTTTAATGTAAAGGATGGGAATACCCTTTCCAATGCATTCTAATGTAGCATAAGCTCCATAACAAATTGTAATCCAAATGGGAAACTAGCAAATAACTACAAAAATATATTAAGAACATTTTAGCTTTATAATTAAGTAAAGAAGCCTAATTATAACAAAACAAAGTCTAGAAATAAACAATGATCTATTAAATTAGTCGTAAGGCCACTAGCTTATGTATCCAAATATTTTCTAACATTAGATTATATCATGCTAACTAGTACATGGTATTATTTTAGGTTCAGTAATCTTCCTAAAATGCTTTTTAACATACTCATTGAAACTTGATCTATATATATGTCTTGAATTAACTCATTTAAAATGTAACGTTGGACTCTCTAAGCCCTTTTATATTGGTCTATACTTGGAGATACTACCTTATATTGATATATATATGGTTGTATATGAGTTAAAAAAAATATACTTGAATCTTTTTGGTATATATGCCAGTGATATATAATGTTATATGCCCTTACATGAACTTAGAGTTCATTGGTATGCGAAATCTTGGAGATTTCTGACATATAAGTTTCTAAGTGAGTAAAACCGAGTTCATTGGATGGATATGGCCATGATGGTCGAGTTAAATGTATTTTAATGCCTTAGAGATGATTAGACATGATTTATAGACTTATTGGACACTTAGAAAGCTTAATTGGAAAAATTGATAGACATAAGGGCTTATTTGCAAAGTGTTAAAAGTTAAGGGACTTAATTATAATTTTCAAAAGTCTGGGGACCAAAATGAAAATAAAAAGTTTAGGCTATTCTCAAATTATGAGCTTAATTGCAAATTTAGGAAAAGTTTAGAGGGTATAATGATAATTTCACATAAGTTAAGGGCAAAAAGGTAATTTTACCATATTTGGCTAAAGAAAAGTCAACATTCTAGATCCTTTTTCCTTACGTGGCCATGCACGCCACCATTAAATATTAAACACAACTTATTTTAATTGAAAGAAAGTAGAAGAAAGGAGAAGAGAGGAGAAGAAGAACACCATTCGGCCATCACCAAATTTCCACCATTTTTTTTATTCTCTAACCCGAACCATGGTGTTCTAAGTTCATTTGGGATCAAGGAACTCGTACCGAGGATTGTCGAAGTCAAGGTAGTGTACACCTTCTTTTGAGATGAGCTGGGGAAACCATATCTCTCAAATGAGATTAGGACATCTCAAGACATGCATAATGATTTGTATATGAATTTTTGAACCTAAGTAATGCATAGTAAAATTGAATCTCAAATAGATGCTAGTATACTTGTGTATTTAATAAATGACATTGTTTTTAATAACTCTTTGCACTTATAGTTCAACTGATGTTTTTATTACGTATTTTGAGAAATAATATTATTTTCAACAAACCTGTACTTGAAGTGCAAAGGACAACATTTTATTTTCTGAAATTATATTTTTGAACAACTTTGCACTTGAAGTGTAAAAGATGACTTTTATTGCTTGAAATAATGTGAACTTACATATGCATAACTAAGTCATGTATGCTGCGTGTTCGTGTTCTCTTTTAGCTTAGAGCCATAATAAGGTTCCCTTTTATCAGTTGGATTGATAAATAAAGACATGGTGCCTTACTTGATTTTAGTACTTAATATTTTGTATATGATTTTTGTGATTGGTGAGGTAACGTTTGGCCATTCGTGTGCTAAGTACAACAGATTAAGCGACCTCGTATCCTTAATGCTAGTACATAAAAGTTGGGTCCTCATATCAACACTTTTCTACGGGAGTTGCGAGTGATTGCACACCTAAAGGTCTGGTCACCGACGAGGTCATCACCTAGGGTCATGACGCTCTTGTCGACCGTAGTCTGGACTCACCACAGATGAAAGTCGAGCTGTAGGGTCCGTGAACTCTGGCCACGCGACCACTACTGTAGAGCCCGGCCTCTACCGCCGTCACTCCAGGTATTGTC
>JAOTIZ010000201.1:12706831-12718549 GCA_027123425.1 Erythroxylum panamense | reverse complement strand
ATAAAATTTTAATTATTAAATCAAATTTATTTGAAATTTATATATTTAAAAATATATTTTAAATTTAATTATATTTAATTTATAAATTAAATTAAAATTATGATTATTATAATTTTTGAAGACATGATTAAAAATATACAGTACAACTATACAATATGACAATAAACTATTTTGTAATTTTTAAAAAAATTCAGGAACTATTTCATCAATTTAAAAAATTACCCGAAACAGTACCTGGTATTAATCGGTACTAGTACAATACAGTATCGTACTAGAACCTAATCGGGTTCCAAGTCTAGTACGATATTCGTAACTTTAAGTTATACATATTTATTTATTTTATGTATTTTATTATTATTACTATTATTATTATTATTATTATTATTATTATTATTAAGGTTATCATCATCATCATCATCCATTTGTGTCTATTTTTATTTTTGATTATTATTACTTTATTATTTTAATATATATTTATGTGAATCTATTTCAAACAATCTTTCTATTAGATAGGAATAAGGTTGCGTACTACTGTACATCCATAGACCTTGTATATCAATGACTTTTATTGACTTGTTGTTGTTGTTATTGTTTTGAAATTGGCTCCTAATGTATTGATAGTCAGTCTTTATTTTAGTGCAAAAACACCTATTTTATTGAATTAGTGATTTTTTTTCTTATATAAGGGTTAAATATCAATGTTATGAATACCGCTCTAAACTTGATATTATATTTAATTTTAGTATAGTATGATATTGTTACCGATTGATATTAAGTACTATTTTAGGTAATTTTTTGAAACTACAAAATAGTCCTTTTAATATGTTGTGCTATATAGTTTTAAATTTTTACATCAAATATGTATAGAAAATCAATAATTATATAAATTTTAAAAATACTATCTCTCTAACTATATTAATATTACTTTCACATATAAACAATAACTATAATTCATATAAGAACACTATCATGCAAATATAAAACTAAAAATAATATAAAAATACTTAAAATATTACAATTTACATTATATATGAAATAATAATTACATCAAAATAACATATAGTAAAAATAATATAGGTCATCAAAATATCATATATTAAAAATAATATAGGTCTATGTCTCTGCAAGCACTATAATGCAGGTTTGTATTGAAGAATATAGCAAAGTAGTAATAAAACAAAAAACACAAACACTTATAATTAAAGATTTTATATTTATATTGCATATAAGAATTTATTATATACATCAAATATAAGTGCAATTAAAAGAAAAGAGAATTATGAAAAATAGGAAACTTCATTTAATTGAATGCCTTCTCAAATAGCTTTGACTCTACTTTTTATTTGATACAAAATTTTTATCATTGAGAATAGTTTTATCATCACTATTATTCATATTTATTATACCAAATGACATGTTAACACTTTTCCATCAAAAATTTTCTTCTAGGTCACTTTCATCTATGAAACTTGACTCCTTAGAAACTCAATCCAGTAAAAGATCGGATAAGGTCAAAGCTAATTAGATCTATAAAACTACTTGTCCTATAAGGGAGAAAGAGTGAAATTTTCCAATCTAGGCAAGAAACTTGAAAAAGTTGTAGCCAAGCTGGAAGTTATTGACTTGTAATGCTTAGGAAAATTTTTTATTTAAAGTAACAAGAAAATAGGTAGATCTTTTATAGGAAAAAACTAGACAGAATTCTGGTCAACCATGGTTGAATGAGCTACCTAATTCCTTTGCTATATTTGGCCCTCTAATGTTATCTAATCATTCTTACATGGAAGCCTATAACTTGTGCCTCTCAACTTCTACCACTGTCCCTTTGAGATTTTTCAACTTTCTAACCATCAAGGACGATTTTATAGAGTTGGTAAGTGAAGTTTGGGACAACTAGATCCTTGGGTGCAAATCCTTTCAACTAATAAGGAAAATTCAGATTCTAAGAAACATATTAAAGCCATTTATGAAACTAAGAGGCTCCATTGCCTCAATCCAATTGCAATTAGCCAAGATTGGGCTTAGAAATGCTCAGGAAGCTTACTATATCTCTCCCAACAATCCAGATCTAAAAGTGATTGAAATTAGAAGTTTGGAGACTTACAATAGGGCTTTTCTAGAGCATAAGTCACTCCTCTTATAAAACGCTAGAGTCACTTGACTAAAGGAAGCTAACTCTAACATTAGGTTCTTCCATAACTCAATCTTAGTAAGAAGAAACCACAACATAATTATCTCTCTGCTGGATGGAAAAGGACAAAAGATCTCTACTAAAACTTCTATTGAAAACATGATCTCAATTTTTACTCCAACTTGTTGAATTTAAGGCCAACAAATATATTCAAACTGTAAGATCTTGTGGTTTTCATTGGCTCTCCTATCTCTTAGGATACTCTGGAGTAGCTTCAGCTTCTAGCATCTTATCATGAAATCAAAAATATTCTCTTTAGTGTCAACCCAAGAAAGGCTCAGGCCCTAATGATTTCAATGCAATTTTTTTTCCAAAGCATATGGCACATCACAGTTAAGCTTGTAGTAGAAGTTGTCGAGGAATTCTTGAATTTTAGAAAATTATTAAAGGAGATTAATGCAACTTATATTTATATGATTCCTAAGGTTCCCAATGCCAATTGTATCAATGGCTTTTGTCCTATTTCATGTTGCAATAATGTTTATAGAGGTTTATCCAAACTATTAGCCAATAGGTTAAAGGATCCTCTCAAACAACTAATCCATTGTTGTTAAGGAGCTTTCATATCAAGCAGAAGTATTTCTGACAACATATTGTTGGTGCAAGAGCTAATGAGGGATTATAATGCCAACAAATCCATTAATAGTTATGTTATCAAAGTGAATTTCTCCAAATCTTTTGATAACATGAATTGGGAATTCATTAGTAGTTTGGAAAAACTTGGCTTCCCTAATTTGTTTATTAACTGGATCAAAGTTTGACTCTTAGCAACTTTCTATAGAGTGCTCATTAATGGTGCCCCTAGAAGAAGCTTCAAAGTTTATAACAGAATTAGAAAAGGAGACCCACTTTCTCTTTACTTGTTTGTTATCTCCATGAAAATCCTTAATAGAATTGTTAAGCAGAATGCCTCAAGTACCTCTGACTTCTTTTTCACTACAAATGCAAGGAAATCCACCTCACTCACCTTCACTTTGTAGATGATCTTATATTGCTCTGTGGAGCCAATCAAAACTCCATTTCTATTCTACACAACTCTTTAAATGATTTTTTCAAGATTTTTGGTCACAGTGTCAACTTTTTGAAGAGAAAGATATATTTTTCTTCTAATGTCATTAATGATGAAAGCCTTAAGAACATCTTTGGTTTAGGTGCAAATTTCTTGCCTTTTAAATACCTTAGAGTCCCAATCTTTTCTAAGAAACTTTAGTTGCTAATTGCCTTCCTCTGTTAGAGAAATTCAAGAAAAAAATCATCGTTTGTCAAAATAAAACACTCTCTTAGGCAAGGAGGGTCTAACTCATCATTTCAGTATTGAATAATCTGCACACTCATTTGAGCTCTCATCTTTTCTTTCTTAGGAAGATTAACAAGGAGAAGGGAAAATGTATAAGGAACTTCCTATGGTTTGGATAGTTTGACAATCCTAAAGAAGCCAAAATCGAATGGGAATAATTATGTTAGAAAAAACAAGATGGTTGATTAAGATTTGTCTTAATTAATATGATTCTAATAGTGTTAGTGGTAAAGAAGTTTTGGAGGCTCTTTAATGATAAAATGGATCTTTGGAGTAAATGGACTAATAAACATTACTTGAGGGATTCCAATTTTTGGCAATTAAGTGAAATGAAGGAACACTTATGGCCTTTCATCCAAATGCTTAGGAAAAGACAAACAATTTACCCTCTCTTTAGAATTCATATTGGAAATGGAGAGGACTCTTGGTTTTGGTATGATAACTGGATTACTCTAAGTCCTCTAATTTCAAGAAGTGATCTTTCATCACTTGTAATAAGAATTTCAATTCATGCTAGAGTTTCCAAAGTCATTAATTAGAGTTCTTGGCTAGCTAATGGCAGAGGTATAGACAAATTGCTTTATTACTTTCCTAACTACTCCCCAATCCTCTCTTGAAGGATAAAGCAATATAGAACTTTACCAATAATGGGAAATTCTCTAATTTCTTTTATTTAGGAGCTATTAGTCTTAATATTCCCACTATTACTTGGTATAATATTGTATGGAAAGGATCTTTAATGCCTAAAGCCTCTTTTATCACACAGCTACCTGCTAAAGGGAGACTAAAAACTAACGATAAACTAATAGGTTCCTATTGACTAGATATGTTGTCTTTGTAATTTGCTACTTGAAAATACATTTCATCTCTTCTTTCAATGCTACTTTTCAACTTCCATACGGGCTAGATTAATTCATATCATGAATTTGGATTGTCTATATGGAAATTGGGATAAAATCCTAATATGGGCTAAAAATCAATAAAAAATAATGGGAAAAGATAAAATATGCCTAAACTTAAGCCTGAATTGTTCAATGGATTCTATATGGAGAGGAAGGAACTAAAGAATCTTCAAGAATATCAAAATAGGCAAGTATGCTCTTGCTCATAGAATTTGATGTTGGATTAGAGGAATTTTAATTATATATAAGGTTACTCAAAACTTAAGCTCCTCTTTCAAAAGAAGATGAAATTTGACATATTCAAAATTATGTCTTTTAGTAGTCTGAAGGTTATAGTGTGTAAATCCATTATTTTATGGTATCTTTTGACATCACTACCTTGTAATTAACTCATTTGTTGCCTTTTTTAGACTTGATAATGAATTCATTTGATCTTTTAAAAAGTACCTTTCTTGAAGATTTAATTTGTATCAAACAAAGATCAAATCGTTCAAATTTTTGTGTTCCAATCTATTTCTTCTTTTAGAACAAAATACTTCAAATGTGCTTCAATTTCGTTGACATTTAGTTACACTCATACATTGACTTAAAATTCAAATTTCAAACCTCTAAGATTATGAAACACCACTTTTGAATTGGTCCCACCAAACAATTGTAAAAAATAAAAGTAATTTTATAAATAAAGTAAACTGATGATTAATTTCAAATAAGTAACAAAAGTGAAGAAATATATACTTAGATTAAGTTTATCTGTTTGATATATTACAATTTGCACTTCAAAATCATCGCATGCATCCTTATATGCTTCTATTTGTAAGCTAAAGAGATCTTGCATTATCTTATATGCAACAATTATTGTGATAGTTAATGAAATTCCCCGATTAACTTTAGCTTTTTTTTGTAAAATTTGGTCTAACATAGATACTAGGATTAAAAATTCCCCATTTGTAAATAAAAAAGTAAAATTACCTTTCATATCTTTCATTGGTGACTACAGGATAAGTTGTATAAAAATAAGTCATATTTCTTATATTGCCTTAATTGCTTCTTTCGCCCTCTCCATGATATCATAAAAATAACCCATTGTTACCTTCTCATTATTATCAACCAGAAGAGGTACTTTTACTAAAGACTCACAAACTTGGATGACAAATTGACATTGAGACCAAAATTCAAGATCATTAAGTATGATTATAGAAATCTCCATTATAGCATTAGACTTAGTATGTGGAGATGCAACTCACTTATTGCTTGTAAACATTTGTCTTAGCTCCTTATTCTTTAGAATAAAGCACTAAATTCATAAGAAATTTGTATCCTGTTATGGCAAAACAACACAAATTTTTCTAATGGTGAAACTGTTTTTCATCAAATTTAGAATCCAAGCATAATTATAGATGAACTTGGTCACTTTTCTTACTTATTGTATAATTTCATTAATGATAGAAAAGTATATAGGACCTCATATATTTTACAATGTCAAGTTAATACAAAATGCATCATAAGGAGTCCAATAAAAAGAAACGTAGCTGATTTGTGACCTTTTTGTTGCTGCTTTACAAGCAGAATCATTGTCAGTGATGAACTTAAATATTTTTAGGCCCAAATTTATTTAAAAATGATCAAATATCTAAAATAGAGTATCATCATTTTTACCTAGGATAGATGCATCAAGGGACTTTAGAAACATTATCCCTTTAGTAGGATCAACTAAAAAATTGATAATAGGCTCATGTCATCTATTTGTCCTACTATCGCACATGATTGAAGATATGTAAGTTTCCCAGGTCATCCTTCTTTCACGTAGATAACTTTTTATTTAACAAACAGAGCTGCTATGTAATTACCTCTGCTTTCATCTTGAAGGAGCTTTATATCCTAGTGATGAGTGCTTAATTGATTATACATTTATTCCATAATACTTAGTGATTAATGATAGGAAAACATGAGAAAGAGCTAAAGTGAATCGAAAGCATAATATTTAAATCGTTTTTTCAGAGATTCACACTAATTTTTCTTTAAGAGGAGACAAGAAAATGCATGAAAATGATGAGTATATGTTGAAAACATCAAGATGAAGAGTGCTGGAAATAACTGACGACTATGGCATAAAAGTCACGGGCATGAGCATGTTAGTCACACCCATGACTTATTTATTATAGGCGTGACACCACTATACACGCTCGTGACACCATAAAGCACGCTTGTGAAATGCTGTTAGCTCACCTGAGAACCTAGTTTTGAGTATAAATACATTGTTTCGATGGCAAAAAATGTTATAAAAAGTTAGGGGAAATTTTTGGGAGCCTTGGGAGAAGAATGAGAGGCAAAAATTGACATCTTCAGAGACCCATGGAGAAGATAGATAGCTAAGCTTCCCGACCTAGTTCGGAGGTGATATCGATGTCGAAGAACCTGGTTAAGCATTTCTTTCATTGTTTTTGTTGTTCTTTCTCTCTTAAGGATTGACTATGTTATCCTATGCTTATGGATTTAGGTTTTCATTTATGAATGATCTTTATTCTCATGCTCATTAGATTGTTTATTTGTGAACCTGTCACTAAAATTTTAAACACAATTCGTAATTGTTGTGTTTGGATATTACTATAATCTTTAAAATAATCCAAAATTGTTATGTTGAGATTCATTTATTGCAACTAATTATTTCAGATCATTAACGATACAATCCATAATTGTTGTGTTTCCGATTGGTATCGAATCGGTAGGGATAACATAACTTAGGTCAAATGACCCAAGCTTGTGTGATTGTTCCCTTGATTAATATATCGAATAATCTAGGATAAGATCTCTAGATTTAATTGGACAATCATATTACAAATTAGGAAAACATATTTATTAAGGTAACAATCATATAAGCTTGGTCATTATGATGAGTATATGTTGAAAACATCAAGATGAAGAGTGCTGGAAATGACTGACAACCATGATGTAAAATTCATAGGCATGAGCATGCTAGTCACACCCATGACTTATTTATTATGGGTGTGACACCGCCGTACACGCTAGTGACACCACAAAGCATGCTCGTGAAATGCTGTTAGCCCACCTGAAAACATAGTTTTAAGTATAAATACATTGTTTCAACGGCAGAAATGTTATGAAAAGTTGGAGGAAACATTTGGGGATTTTGGGAGATGAATGAGAGGCAAAACTTGACGTCATTGGAGACCCATGGAGAAGATAGAGAGCTAAGCTTCTGGACTGGTTTGGAGGTGATATCGATTTCAAAAAATCCAGTTAAACATTTCTTTCATTGTTTTGATGTTCTTTCTCTCTTAAGGATTGACTATGTTATCTTACGCTTATGGATTTGGGTTTTCATGTATGAATGATCTTTATTCTCATGTTGGTTAGATTGTTTATTTTTGAACCCATCACTAGAATTTTAAACATAATTCGTAATTGTCGTGTTTGGATATTACTAGAATCTTTAATATAATCCATAATTATTATGTTGAGATTCATTTATAGCAACTAATGGTTTCAGATCATTATGGATTCAATCCATAATTGTTGTGTTTTCGATTGGTATCGAATCAATAAGGATAATATAACCTAGGTCAAATGACCTGAGCTTGTGTGATTATTACCTTGATTAATATGTTTCCTAATTCATAATACGGTTGTCCAATTAAATCTAGAGATGTTATCCTAGATTGTTCGATATGTATATTATAGCATGTGAGAAAACTATTAGTTCATGGTAGTAATTGAGCTAAAAGAATACAAAATAAGACCAAAATAAAAAATTGTACAAAGAAGAACTTATCTCAAATTTTATTAGAGGAGAACCCTCTTTTATCACAATCTAGACAATAAGTGCCCTTACATGGTTTTCACTAAACACCAAATCTGTCAATGTCAAATTGAATTAAATGCATTTCTTTGATTATTCACTCATATTTATTATCTTATTAAATTAAGATAAATATAAATCAAGAAAATAACAATTTATGTATATCATAATAGAATAAATTGAGATTGGAGAAAAAAATCATACAATCTTTACCAAAAACATTAAAAATAGGTAGGGAATTCCAAACCTAAAAATTAGTTAAAACTTATACAACACACTAGACAGTTATTAAACTATGTTTTACTATCAACCTTGATAATGTTAAGACTTAACAGACAGTAGACACAAAGTAGAAGAAGATGATGCAGACGATAGGAGAAGAAGCAATGACAGATGGTAACACAAAGCAATGATAGGGACGGATAGACCAACGATGACAACTCAAAGCAACAACAACGACAGTGAAGTATATGTTGTTGGAAAAATTTTAAAAATAAAGAAAAGAAATAAAAAGTTTCAAGATCAAATCTATAAATAAGGAAGGTATTAGGCACCCTAACTTACTTGCCTAATAAATTACCTAAGTCTAAGTTTGATAAAAAGTTATGCATTCGAGAATTTTGGAAAGAAAATAAACTTAATCGTGAAGTCAATAAAGGCATGTTAAATTTAAAAATTAAAACTTGTGGTTAAAAGCCTAATAATTTATGGTTTGATTTAGATTTTAAAATAAAATACATAAATATACCTATACTCTCTTATAGAACTTTAAACGATGACAATCTTCAACTTTGATTTTAAAAAGGGAAGTTTAATTTGTATGAAATGATATACGAACAAAAACAATAAAGAAATGAAGCAACATTCTTAATGGATTGGAAGGAAATATTATAAAAGGGAGCTATCTGAAATGATAAAAGGACCACTAGAAGAAAGGAATGATATTTAGAAAATTAATTTTTAAAAAGAGAGAATAGGGTTTCAAAAAGAAATAATCTGGGCTTTGATTATGCTTCGCTTGAACCAAACCTATTACCTAACTTAATTTTGCAAAGCATCACTTGTTAAAAAATATGTGATTTAAGCTAAAACAAAAAATTTATACAAATATTAAATTAGTAACCATATTTGTTTCGCATAACCTTATACCTAACATGGACCTTATCTTCTTATATTTGAACTTGACCTTTTTTTTTTGGATTCTCCTATGATTTAATGTGATAACAACTCGACCCACCTCTTAAGCATAATATGATCAAAAAATGCTTATGAAGCAAATGAGCTAAAAAAAGAAGTGGACTAATTTACTATTGTTTTACAATCCTAGTCCATAAATGTTATTTTTCTTTCCTAAACATGTCCAGATGAATCAAAACAATATACATACACAAACAAACAACTTTCAACCAAAACATATGTTCTAATAAACAAAAAAAAGAGAACAAGAATGATAGAATAATGATTGAAATCTTTTAACTGAATATAAGCCTAGGAAACTTTCTAAGGTTACTTTTTTAACTAAAGTACACTCACAGTTATTATTAATATATTCTCACACTTAAATATAAAAGAATACATAATAAACTTAGCCCTGTTTAGTAATTAGCGGATTGCATTAGTTATTAGTTGATTCTATTAGCAGTTAGCTGACAACATATTATGTTAGTTGATTTGATCAGTAGATAACATTAGTTGTTTATAAGATATTTGGTAAAATTAGTTCTTTAGTATTAGCTGTTTATGTGTAAAATAGTTTGTGAGGGAATGACTTAAAACAAAAGGATTTATAAGTACATGAGTATTATATCTTAGTATTTTTTCAATATTCTCATAAGAATTTAGAATTTAGATATTTAATTTCATAAAAATTAAGTTTAATAAAACATAGAATATATAATAATAATAATACTAATAATAATAATAATAATAATAATAATAATAATAATAATAATAATAAACCATTTTAAACATAAACAGTTAATACTAAACAACTAATTTTACCAAATATCTTATAAATAGCTAATGTCATCTGCTGATCAAATTAATTAATATAATCTGCTGTCAGCTAACCGCTGACAGAATCAACTAACAACTAATGCAATCCGCTAATTACTAAGCAGGGCCAAGTTTATTATGTATTCTTTTATATTTGAGTGTGAGAATATATTAATAATAGTTGTGAGCGTACTTTAGTTAAAAAAATAACCTTAGAGAGGGAATGACTTAAAACAAAAGGATTTATAAGTACATAAGTATTATTTCTTAGTATTTTTTTAATATTCTCATAAGAATTTAGATTTTAAATATTTAATTTCACAAAATTAAGTTTAATAAAAACATAGAACATATAATAATAATAATAATAATAATAATAATAATAATAATAATAACAACAACAACAATAATAACAATAACAACAACAATAACAACAACAATAATAATAATAATAATAATAATGATTGTTAGAAGACCCAAGTAAATGAATGGGCTTCACTTAATACACAGCAGGCTCTTTTATCTTTTGTCCTATCTTTTGTCCTTTCTTATTCCCTGTCCCTGTATATATGCTTTTCTTGCCTCTATACATAGTGTGTTTTCGAGTACCTTAGCATAGCAGACAATTCATTATTGTCAGCTGGTTTTTAGGACAGCTAGCCAATAGCAAATAGGAGGACAATTGTATATATACAGTCTGAAAGTTCATTACACAGTATGAAAGAAATACTTTTCATCATCTTTACCAAGCTTTCTTACATGGTATCAGAGACACCTCTTTTTCAACCCTAACCTAATATATGTCGAATACAGCAGATATCGGTGGCTCTAGTGCCACACACATACCAGTAAACCAAGACCATAAACCCTACTCTGTGACAAATACTGAAAACCCAGGTGTTGTGCTAGTCACAACACCTTTCAATGGCAACAACTTCATTACCTGGAGTAAATCCATGACCATAGCTTTATGTGCCAAGGATAAACTTTCTTTCATTGATGAGACCTGCATCATGCCCACAGAAGATGTGATTTTATCAGCAAAGTGGAGAAGAGCAGATAGCATGGTGAAGTCGTGGATTCTCAATGCCATGGTCAAGGAGTTAAGTGATGCATTTTTATCTTTTCCTACAGCTAGAGAGCTTTGGGTGGAATTACAGGAAAGATTTGGAGAAGCTATTGGGCCACTATTATACCAAATAGAAAGGGAAATAAGTTCCCTAAAACAAGGTACACTCACTGTTTCTGCTTATTATACTAAGCTGAAAAAGTTATGGGTTGATCTATTTAGCTTAAACCTTACTCCTATGTGCACATGTGATGCATCCAAACACATTACTGCCAAAGAAAATACTCACCGACTTGTGCAATTTTTAATGGGACTTAATGATGAGTTTGAGCATGTAGTGAATCAAATCATGTTAATTGTAGCATCCCAACCCGTAGGACCCGAACCCGATATCGTGGGTGATATCCGAGTCCGCGCCACACGAGATTGGTAGGCTACGACACTCAA
>JAOTIZ010000201.1:12668606-12681436 GCA_027123425.1 Erythroxylum panamense | reverse complement strand
TACCGAGTTTCAGGTGTGGGAAAACACCGAAGACCTATTTCAGTAATATCGATGTCGTGATCTTATCGGGACATATCCCGATCTCATCAGGATCCATTTGGTTCTAATGCTCTCCATATAATGGATCTCTATCCAAAACTATTTTATGAATCCTCTGAGTCACTCTTATGCGTGCGACCTATTAGGTTCTCGATTATGTTGGCCACTTAGATTAACACTTAATCCAAGAAAGTCATAAGCGGCATCTAGCAACACATCATTACCCCTAATTGACCAAAACGTAAGTGGTTTGACGAATGAATCTATGCTCATCATGAACTATCTAACAAAATTATTGTGCAGTTCATCCTTTCACCATGCTATACCTTACTTGGTTATGAGTATAGGCAAAGTGTCAACTCTCACTAGACTGGCTATGTCAAATCTAGTCCAAGTGATATCAGTTCTTATCTTGGGACTCATTACTTTATATGTCAATGAAGACATTCTTCATGAAACATGTACTCCAGCCAGAGATTTTCAAGTAATGACCCCAACAAGAGTCTGTGGGTATCATCTTCTGCTATCACAGAAGTGGTGAATCCTCTATTGGTTACTTAATTACCTTCGAATATCTCAAGTTGAACCCAATCACTATCTTATGAGCGACCTCTGCAAGGTCATAAGGAATAGAGTCAAAGCACAGAATCAGCATCCAAGATATCCTTGAGTACCTTAAGTGTAAGGATACTTGCACCATTACTATGATGAGATTATCAGTGACATTAGAATAGGATATCCATATGATGATCTCATGGTAGGTCATCCAATATACTTACTATCTCTAGTAAGCATCTACATCTTAACTCTAAACATCTCATGTTTACATTTTCTGAGATCCACTGCTTGATCAAATCAAGGAGTTTAACATGTGTTAGTCTATCCGGATTAACGATATCCATTCTCATTAATCCTATGACTAGAGATGATTTAGATACTGACGTAATTGCATATGATAGGAATCTCAGTAATATGATCACATCATGATTTCCTTCATGCTATGTCATATATCATAGACTTCATTAATTTGCTTATAAATCAATATCAATTCATAAATAATGAACACCAAATTAATGAAATATGCCTTTTTTATTATTGAAAATAAAGTCTGTACACAACTTTGTTCAAAGCACGCTAAAGGTAATTGCCTTTAGGGCACTACTCCATCAAATACATGATGAATTTAGATCTAATGGCATGTATTTTGATAACTACAAGATGTATGAAATGTTCTATTTTTAACTCAACAAATTATGAATATGAATATGTTATCTTATTTTCAATGAAATTCTGGAGTATCTTGGTATGTGCTAGGTATGTTTTGTATAGCATCTGTATATCCTCTTTGGGGGTATATGGGTGTTACATTTAAAGTCTTTTATCTGACTAACATTTTTTAAGATTATCTAAGATACCACTTTTATACAAATGGTGAATAGGTAAAGGAAAATGGATCCCTTTTTATTATTCCCCTTTCTCCTTTAAAATAATGAGTAACCTCCCTATTAACAAGTACGCTATAAGAAGTGGTAGTTAAGCATTGCTTAATCCACAAGGTGAGGGAGACTAAAAAACCAATACCTTCAAAAGATAAGAGAATGAAGTCTCAATTACCATATCAAATGCCTTATAAATGTCTATCTTGATGACACAGTTACTCCTTGAACCCTTCAAGTGGTAATTTATGAGCAACTCTTGAGTAAGGAAGATAATTCCCTTATATTCCTTCCTTCGATGAATGCAATCTGAGCATGATTAATGAAATATGGTAAAACTTGTTTATGTATTAAAGAAAGCATTTTGGCAATGATCTTATAGAAGATTGAACCTTCTTGAACTCATTAAGAGATTTCAAACTTGTAGATTTTGGAATAAGGCATAGATGAGTGTTATTCCTTATAGAATTCCAAAATAGCATCACAAGTAAAGGTCTTAGTGGAAAGTTATGAATTTTAAGCTTCTTCTTCTTCTTCTTCTTCTTCTCATTATCTGAACTTCCTTCTAGGGTACCAGTGTCTTTTTCATGAACTTTAATTTCATTATCCTCTAAATCAATATTTTAGGCACCGATTCAACATTTTCTCATGCTAGGTAATTCTCTTTTTATATCATATTCAAATATATCATCTAGAATTTCTTTACTTAAATACCCCATCTCAATAAAATATATTAATTATCTTTCATTAAATGATAAGTTAGCTAAGTCATTTCATGCTTCTAGGTCTTCTTTAATGGTTGTTTTAATGGGTGCATCTATAGGTGCTTTAATAGTTGCCTCAATGGTTACTTTAATGACTATTATAATAGCTTCTTTAGAACTTGCCTTACTATATAATATGCCATTCTTATCCTTAAATACCTCAATAGGAATATTTATTATAGGGAGTGTGCATAATTTGTGATACTAATCCTTATATATATAGACCTTAACTATGTTAAATTTTCTTTCTTTAATTTCTTCTATTAACTTCTTAACATCATCATCATCTTTTAGTGGCTTCAAAATATCTTCAAATGATTGATGTGGAAATTTATAGATAAGATCCTTTACTTCTCCATTCTTCCGGTCTCTTACTCTTAAGCATGAAATCAACTAAGTTAATCTTATTTACCTTAGAATTGAAAGAATTTATCTCTCCACCTTCATAGGTCATTTTCTGCTTAATTTGAAAAAATCCACCATAAAAATACTCGAACCTAATTCTAGGGATTAAAGTGCCAATCATTTCTCAAATAGAACCTGTAATAGAAAGAATAGAAAAGAAATTACAAATTTAGACATTATACAACAAACTATATTCCTAAAGCAATACAGGTGGGGGCTTTCACATCCAATATAGCACAATATGCAACCATACTACTAAATAGATGCAAATTCAATATATTCCCACTGAAATTTTCTATAACAACTTTAATAAAACCTATATTCTTATATAGGTCCAAATATATTAAGCATGAGCTTACTTAGTGATGCACAACTAATTATAAGAGTGACTTCTATGTCCTAATTGCTCCTAACCAAAAGCTTAATTATCTATGGAATCATTATGCATGTTTCTATATAATGCTATACATAATTAGGTTCAACCTTTAGAGTGCATATAGCTAAGTGAAAAAAATACAATAGAGCATTAACACCACAAAAGAAAACTAACAAGCGCTAGGAATTGTCTCAATGTGATCATATAAGATAAAGTTAGTTGTGATGGATACTATGCCATATTTTGGAAAAAAAGTATAATAATTAAAACTAAGGATTACAATCCTAAAAGTCCCTCAACTCTAATACAACTTCACTAAATCCAAAATTTTGTCCTTTACAAATTGGAGCCTCATTTGCACGACCACATCATTAATTGAAGCAAAGCTTAGAAAAGTCATAATGGTGAAATGTAAACCATGAAGTTAACATGACAAGTAAGCATTATAAGTGATGTATAAATATTCAAATTCCTAAAATGAAAAACCATAATTGGGAAGTAGACTAAAGAACCAAAATAAAAAAATGTCATAGTAAGTGATGTGTACAAAATGAAGAATTGGAATGTATTTTAATTATGCCCTAAAAAATTACTAAAATTGGAGCCCTAATTAAATTTATCAAAATCAAGCCCCGGTCAAATTTAATCCCTAATAATACAAAAACGTATATTACCAAAATCACACAATTGTAAACTTGTCTATAAGAAAAATTTTCCAAAAAAATGACCAAAATTTTCTTTCCATTAGTTGTGTAATCTTTAGCCAATTACCAATTTTACATATAGTTATGTAATCTTTAGTCATGCAAATTTTTTTTACAATAACGAATTATTAACAAAACATGATATGGATTCCTACAATAATTTCTTGACCTGCAATTCTAGTGGTTGTGTAATCTTTAATTGGTTACTAAATTTTCATGCGACAAGTTTTTGTCTCTAATGAATAAATGTCTCCAGTTAACAATTGTTCATGTAGTGTCATATAGATTACAATAAAAAACGACATGAAGTAAGATCTCGTGTGAGTTATATAACCTATACGATTTTATTCGTTATGTGACACTTAAGTGCCACATATACTGCCGTATAATGAAAACTGACACCATTTTTAATTTTTTGGTTAGGTTTTCTAATGAAAGTTCATAGCAGCGAGGTTAGGTGGTTGAAGACTAAAACTATAGGAGGTTATTGATAGTTTTCAAAAGTTATGGAGTACATTGAAAAAAAGCCTAAATCACATAAGGGTCCAGTGTATTTAGCCTTAAATTTAGTTTTTATATAATTTATGTTGATTAGTCAAAATAATTAATGAGAGACTAAACATTTTGATAAGTTTAGGAAAAAAACTGTAAGTAATTAAACTTGTCCAATGAATTTTTTAAAAGTGATCACAAGTAACAATAAAAGCAATAATGTAAGATAAAGCTTGATGAAAGTTTTGAAATTGATACTTAAAAAATTAGATTGGATGAAAAATCTTGAAAGAGATAACTTAAAAGTTGAAGTTTATGTTCAATAATCTCCAAAAGGTGAATCAAACCTTTGACTTGAGTGTTACTAAAAAATCTCAAAGCAAGTTAGGAAGGTAATAGGCGTAGCAAAAATTGCCCAGCTCGACCAATATTTAATTAAGTGAACATGAGCCAAGTTGATTTTGCTTCAGACCGAACTTGAGCAACCTGGAATGAAGCTTGAAATTTTTAAGTGAAATAATGTAATATTTAAATTTTAGAAATTAAATGTATATATATTTAATCGAACCCAATTAGGCTTCGGGCTAGCCTGAACTTAACCCAACTCATCACCAAGCCTAAAAGATAATATAAGAGAATGATATTGTAGAGTATTTTATTCATAACTTACTTTATGGATGTCATAATTTGGTGAATCAAGAGCATTAAAAAGTTAAGAGAGAAGGCTAAGAATCTTTATAAGACACTAGCCAACCAATTTGGATTGGTCGATTGGAAAACAAGCTATGATGACAATGGAACTTATGTCCATATGATCGTATTTTACCCAATAAGGAAGGGATTGATCTTAGGAACTACTGTGTGATTAAAAAAACTTATAGTAAAGATTTATTGAAGCCAAACAACTTAAAAGAAATAAATAAGGAAAGAAATTCAAGTCCTATATGGATCAAAGCTTTAAGTTACAAGTGACATTTTCTAATGAAAGAAAGTTTTGATGTAATATAAGCTGTATAGTTCTTGAAATATCTTGTATATTAAGAGGCTTAGGAGTGTGATAAAGAGACACTCAAAACTTGCAAGGTTTGTATTGAGTCTTGAAAAAGATAAGTTGTAAATATTTACTCTTCATCCACCAAAAAAGAGCCATTGGATCGATTCTCAAATGAAACTTAAGGAGTAGACATAGGTCAAGGAAGATCGAACCACTTTGAATCATAAGTGTTCTTATATTCCTTATCTCTTAAATAATTATATATTGGTATGCCATAATTATTCTCTTTTTTTATGTCTTAAGATTGTGTAATTAATTGCTACGTTATACTTTATTATATTGATTGGATGCCTAAGAGTGTAGGGACTTGAAGAGAATAGGAATGCCTTTGTTGTTGTTGTCGTCTTTGGCTTAGTAAAGTCATATATCAAGTTTCAAACAATATTTGTGTTAAAAATTATGATTGTCTTCACATTCTTTTCAAGATTATTATGTATTCTTTTATTATATAAAATGTGTTCGATTCATTTTCTTTAAGTGAACTTTTAGTTAGTTATAACAAAGATATATTATATAAAAGGTTCGTCTTCGCCTATTAAAAATATAACAATGAATTCTTAAGTAGAAACTAGAGATTAGATCTAAGGTAACAATTGTTGGTTGACCAACAATTATATATCAGTATTGTCATCTAATTTCCCTACACTTTTTTAAAAAAATTATACTTGAGTTTAGTTATACTAACTAATTTAAGTCGAATATTGTTCTATCCATTCATTATGTGTCACTTGATTAGATTCGTAGTCTTTGAACATTATATTCATAGAGAATAAATACTAGGTGTTTAATAACATTTCATAAAATGTATAATATCAACATATACTCAATTCATTCTTCTCTTTTTGAGTGCTATGTAGGACCAATAACATATGATTTAGGTTTTAGCAAGAACGTCACTTAAAAGAGTGTGATTTGTGTGATACGGGTATTATGGCCTCTAAACATAATGTGTCTGTAGTTAACTTTTGACTTATTATAAGTCTCAACCTAATAGAGCCTTCAAATGTGTGTTGGTGGAAAAATATGATACTAAAGTTTTATTAAATTACTTTTGTGTTTGAAATATGGATTGTTAAAGTGTACTTATTGGCTTGTGAATTCGTAATCACTTTGTTAGATTGTTGCTTATAAGACTGTTTTGTTCTTGGAATATTTGAAATAGGTATTGGATATGTTACATAAGCATATAGAATTACTACATCAATTATTGAATTCGTAATATTGATGGCTTGATTGACAATTGCATCAAGTCAAGGGGTGTGGCTCGATGGTTGAGAGCGGGGCTTGACTTTGGTTAGGTCTCAGGTTCGATTCCATGCTAGCCCCTCTTGTAAGAACCTGGAGCAGCCAAGATTTTACCTATAGATGGAAAATTAGTTGAACCCTCAATAATGAGGTGCGTCGGGTTGGCCTGCCTGTGGGGCGATGCGCCAATTGGACCCTCAGAAAAGTGTGCCCGCTTGACCCATCTACAGAGTTTCCTCGAATTCAAAAAAAAAAAGAAGTGTTGTATAAGATTAACTTTATGCGTCTGACCTTGACAGAGGTTTGATTGTTCTCAATATATCAAATATTTACATCTTACCGTTTGCCGTTTGGCATAAGGAGTGTAAAAGTGTTTTACATTGTGTTGATGTAACGTAATCATTCTATAGCAATTAATTTTTTGATTGAAATCGGATATTAAAATTATTTGTTATGTCTTATAGCATATAAGGTGGCAAGTATGTTGTGTCTTTTAGCATATTAGTGTCTTCAGCTATATGATTAAGTGAATCAAAGAATTGGCCATTACTTTCTCGTATGCAATTGTTCTTGTTTTTGTGTCATCCTGTGTCTAAGACCACTCATCCGATGGATGGATTATCTCGAGCACAGGGTGATACACAAAAATGAGAATAGCTAATATCTGCCCTAAAATGGCAGCTTTTATCGATATATGAGGCTTTGAATCTGGGCTAGGCCCAGAGAGACGAAAAGCAAACCAAATTAAAAAAAGGGCTCAACGGCTGGGCTAGCTACAAATTTGACAAAGATTGTTTGAGCCCAATGGATGAGCCTTGATCAGCCCAAGAAGAAATTAGGTGGTGAGCAATGGCAAAGGGCCCAGGGACAAACATAGGAGCCAGTTCCCCACTCTCAACGTTGAAATCCCCTGATAAATGCTGTCCTTTCTCTACACCCTGACACATTTGCTCTACTTTAGTGGCCGCTGTCCTTTGCGCCTTCTTGTATTCCGCAGCCATCAATGCGTTTTTCACTTCTTCTCTACCATGCCACTGAGCATCTACGCAAAGCAAATTGTTTGTTACAAGAATCATTCCAAAACCTGTTTCTATTTGACATAATAAGATTAAATTCAACTCCTACCATAAGTATATGTGCAAATACCTAATCTACTAGCATACACCTATCAATTCCAAATAACACTCCATAAAACTGAAAGCTACTTCGATGGTCCAGCATCAGCATGCTGAAGATTTATCCATGAAAACTGCACCTACCAAGCAAGTAATTCGAATCATAAACTCATAAAACAGGCTATTGTTGAAACCTTTTTTTACTATATATCTCAATGTACATAAAGATATTCAGTAAAACTTTAGTTTTGTAATTAGATAACATATTATTTTAATTGTTTATTAAGAAATTATGAATTATTTTTCATTGTAATTTTCTTTAGTCGTTACTCTACATCAACACAACCACTACACTAGAACTTTACGTACATTATGCAAATAAAGAAAAGAAAGAAACTCTCTTTTATTGCATTGAAAACATTTCAGTCAACTACATTAATTATAAATTGCCTACTTTTAAGAATGAATTTAAAAGATTAACACTAGGAATCTAAAAATAGATAAAATTATAAGTTTCTGTAAAAAAGGTTAATAATGTTACAGCATGACCAAGTTTTCTGAGCTAAATAACAACCAGGAGGGCTCCTCCTCAGTTTTAGCAAAGGACACAAGTTTGCTGGTTCTTGAACCCTAACCTATAATACCCATCAAAAGTAAAAGCATGCACTCAATTTCTTGATTTCAAGAAAAAAAAAATTCACCAACAAATATTAACATAACCTAATTGCTATCTCTATTTATCACTTCATACGTTCTCTTAGTGTTCTGTTATCCGCACAAAGTATGAACTAAAATTTCTTGTCTAGTCAAAGAAGATAATGGTCTATCTCACTATCATTCTACTCACGAAAATATTCCTCCAAATCCCTCCACACACATTTTCATGCCTTGGGATGGTAATCAAAAAGGCACGACAAAGGAGGGAGGGGAAGAACGTCATAACAGTTAAACTAAAAAAAATGCAGTATAAGACTGATGCAGGAGCATACAATGATTCTATTAGACTTGGAAATAAATTTCGATTTGGATTACTTTGGACTGAAAGTCGTTCTATTATTCAGGTTTCAAAGTTGTTATCCCTTCTTCAAGAACAGTTCCTAAGTATTGAGCTTAGTTTCACTCCTAGATCATTTTCAATTCTATGTACTAACCGCACTAGAAATTAGTCTAGCCTATCATAAGAAGTGGAGGTTAAGTTCAATCTAAAACAGATTTCTTACTAATGATTAATAGATACTGAAGTTCTTCTCTAAACTATCGATTCCTCCAGTTAATTACTTTCTTCTTTGATCTGAATCTCACTCTCCCAAATTCTCTATGTAATTCTCTGTTTCCCTCTTCATTTCTGCTTTTCCTTCCACGGAATATCTAATCTAAGACTTGTCCTACATCAAACTCAAATTCCACTAATAAACAAGGGAAAAGGGGAAAGAAACAACTTTTAAGTTTAGAAGTACCTTCCAGCTCTTCCTTGTCTACATTTATTTCATATGATTTTGCGTAGGCAAAAAAACCCACCATCAATTGACATGGCATGCTCGTTGGGCCAACTGAAATGAAACCAAAACAGGTTCAGAGTTGGCAGCACAGTCAACAGATGAACTGAAGAGTCGCTACCAGGTTGAAATTCGCAGAAAAAAATAAAGGGCACATCCAATCATCAACAGATAAAGAAGATTTTGTTTGTTGCAGAAAACGAACTCCACAATTAGGTTCATCACACATTAAGGCCTGAATACAGTGCTACTCTTAAATAATTTTAGCTCCTGCGTCAAACATCTATTTTATGATAGAAGCGTAGGACTCTTGAGCTTAGGCAATGCCACTACACAGGAAAGCAGGAGTCACCATCCTTTTCTATCAGTGATGGTAGCTTATCATTCAATCCAGTACGAGATAATAAGTAATTCAATGTCTTGAGATCAAGACAACACTTTCAGAAACAACTTTGGAGATACATGAATAAAATGTCTATTTGGGTGATGAGGGACAAGCAGCAACTCTAGATTTTCACTCTAAAAAAAGCTCTTTTAGCACAAACTATAAGAAATGTAATAGCAGAAAGTGGAGAATCTCATAGAGTGTGTTAATTACATGACTATTGTGGAATGGATGAATGGTAAGTGAAAGCTCAATGTATAACAGTATCATATGAAAATGCTAAAAAAATGTTTTCTGTATTGAAGAGATAATTTCCATAAAAATTGATTGACGTGATGGCCTGACAAATCTTTGAAAAAATCAACAGACGTTAGCATAATGACAATGGTATTACTGCTTGAGTTTCCATATCCTAGAGAAGGTTATGATACAGTCTCATAAGATGTTTAATGGGTAAAATACACCAAGATCTGTGGTATTTTTTTTTTCTAATAACCCCATTTTGGTTTGAATTAAGCTTTTACATGTCCCTGCAGTTTGTTCGTTAACAAAACAGACTCTTGTTATTATTTCACTGTATAATATCACAACTTCAAGTTACTAGACATAAATGCTTTAAAATAACATTTAAAATGAATTTTCAATCACTGATATAATATGTATAGAAAGTCTTGTTTTTCTAATAAAGAAATCACATGGAACTTTAAGGCTAATTTAAACAGCACTGGGGTTTCAGAAAAAGATAGCAAAACAACTGGGGCTCTTGGTGTAACTAACCGCATTTATTTGTCTATTTTTGTCCCAATAAGGAAAAACAAAATGAGAAGGAAGTTTCTAAGCTAGTAATATATACCAATTCATCCCTAGAAAAACCATATCAGTAATACAAGCAAAGAATTAGCACAACATGACACAGAATTAGCCAAAACTTTTGTACCAGGCCATGGCTGGGAACTATGGTAGACAACTTCCCCCACTTCAATCCCAGTCTCTTCCCATGTTTCTCTCCTCACTGCCTCTTCTAAGTTTTCTCCAGGCTGAGGAGCATTTAAGAAAATAGAGAGAGAACAAGAAATAAAATAACAGTGAATCATATGTTTTTATATGGAGCATACACGTATATAAAGCTTATGAGTAGCATACTAGACTAGCCTAACCTAAAAGACGAGAGAAAAAGTTGGGAGAGTTATGGCAGGATGACATATTTACCTCTATAAAACCAGCCAAGCAACTCCACATTCGAGGTACAAATCTGGACTTTCGGCTCAAAAGGGCACGATCATTTTCTCTATCAATAACCAACATGATGACAACCTACAATAAGAACATATGGTGCCACACGGTGCACTTAATAACAATATGTGGCCATATCCAAATTCCATAACCTAGAAGCGGCGAGATCTTTGAAATAGATACCGGATCAACTCGAGGGTAGATCTTCTTCCCACACAGTTGATTCGAGCATTGTTTCCTTCTTCCAGCTTCCATGGGAACGGTTTTATCTCCACAATGACCACAGAAACGTGAAATATTATGCCATTCCAACAATGCCCTGGCCTAACAATATAAAAACTAAATCAAATTAATGTAATGCCTAGTAAACCAAGTTCCACAGAAAATTCATAACCTGAAACTATAAGGTTCATCTAGGGGAAAAAAAAAAAAACTGAGCCGCAAAAGCATGAGAAAGCCGTGAGGGGGAAAAAGTCGTAGAAAGTAAAGCTCTGAAAGAAAGAAAACCTCAAGAGCCAGCCAAGAAGAGAGAAAGAGAAGTTAAGAAAGACCAGCAAACACCATAAAGCAGAACCATATCTGGGTAGAAGCAAATAGCAAAAGCAGTTCCTTGTTAAGAAACATGAACCTCTCAGTTTTGGCCAACAACCTGGAGGGTATATTTGGGCAATTAAAAACTTCATTTCTAAAACTATTCATCCTTTAACTCTCATTTTGAAAGAACACAAGGTGATGATAGTTTTTCAGTAATTTGCTACATTGAATAGAAACCCTTAATCCAAGAATATTTATGCTAGCCGCTAGGGCCACAAGCTAAGCACAGATAATTATTCTTATCTCGAACTATTTAAACCGACAATTAAGACGTCAATACATTGATCGAATCGAACTACAAAACGTGCAAGTCACCACTGCAAAATGAACCAACAAGGACTATTTGAAAGCCAAAATGACTCACGTGACCAGCAATAGCCAAATTACCCATCACATGCTCATTAGCCCAATCAGTGGCAACCATGAGGGTCCTTAACTCAACAAAACATAACCTTTTGCCACCCAATTCTGCGATCAAACCACCTGCATCAGAAACATCAATGGCCCAGTAAACCAGATCCTCCTTAGGTCCTGCACCCAAATAAACCATGCTCTTTTCGCTCAACTCAAACCCAGAACTCGCCAAGAGTTTTTTGCAATCGGTCAAACTTATCCAACCCAGATTCCAGTTTGGTTCCACACCATCATCACTGCTTGAAGAGGCCAGAGGTCTGCCCTTTCTGAAAGGCAAAACCTTGAAATTTAGAGAAGACAGATGGGTAGTGCTTTCAAGGAGTTGACTCTTGAGGGTTTCAAGCGCTAAGGTTGGCGAAAATGGGTCGGTGGGTTTGGGGGTTTTGGACAGGAGAGGGTTACCTGCAAAGGCATGAGACTGTAAGTTTAGGGACATAGCTGTTGGTCGAGAAAGATGGGCGAGAGCTTTTGTGAAAGTTTTACGCAGGGAAAGTTTAGATGAGAGAGACAAAACGAAAATTGAGGACGAAGAAGTAGAACTAGAAGAAAAGAGGGAGAAGAGCATGACTCTCTTCCATTGGATTGGATGGTTGAAATCTCACCTGTTTTGATTAGGCAAGCAGGAGGCGTTTGAAGGTGACTCAACCAGTCTTCGGGTTTAGGCAAACGACAACTGTCCTCATTTCCTTACAACTGTGTGCCCCGCATATCCTTTTTTTTTTTTAAGAAATTAAAAAATTAGAAAAGATTACATCTAGAGAGGGTCTCCCAAAGTTATAAATACAGTAGCGGGCTCGGTACCGGATTGAGCTTTGGAGCGGAATTGTACCGATGTCGGGTATCGTTTCAGAAATTTTTTTAAAATTATTAAATAGTCCCTAAAATTTTTAAAAATTACAAAATAGTCCATATTAGTATATTATACAGTTGTACTGTAAACTTTACTAGTTTACTGTTTACATCAACCATGTTTTCAAAAATCTTAATAATAAATAATAATTACAATTAATATGAAATAACAATAATTTTTAAATATTTTATATATAAATAATAACCACAATTAATATAAACAAAGACA
>JAOTIZ010000201.1:12612337-12628900 GCA_027123425.1 Erythroxylum panamense | reverse complement strand
CGTGGATGCGTGGACCCGATGGGCCCATGAGTCGTTTTTATTGATCTTGGGCCTAACACAGCTGACCCGACCAAACAGAAAAATAAAAGTGCAACCCAACGGGCCCTTAGTTGTATGTAGGCTCTCTTACAATCAAGTGATATATATCTCCTTTCATAAATTAAAATCAATTAATCCATGCAAAAAATAAAAACTAAGAAATTTTTTTATTTTGGTTTGAATGTTGAAAAATGATTGAGATTAAAAACTAAGATGGTAACGAGACGAGAAAAAGAAAAATAATTGAGATTAAAAACGCAGCGTCCGAGGAGGGGGCAAGAAAGTCAAACGAAGACCCAATTCCGGAGTGGTTTTTGTGGAGGGGCGAGGAGAGGAGAGGATAGGGCTTTTGCTTTGGGTTTGCGCTCTGCTCGGTGCTCATCTTTGACCTTTCTGCCTTCGGTTATCACCCGAAAATAGTTTCTCTTTTTCTCTTTCTTTTCTTTGAATTGAAAGGATTTTGTTGTATCGCTTTCTCAATGATTGATGACTGTGATATCATTGTCCTTATTGACTTTTGGTACACCGTTAATGTGGGCCTAAGTCAGTCGGGTCTTCAACGCTTAGAATGCTTCCATGATTCACGGAGCTCTTAGCTTGTTGCTGACAGTAAAATTTCTGGTTTTCATTTCTTTTATTTTTCTCCATTGCAGGATCTTCTCTTGTTGGAGTTTAGAGGGGCTTGTATGAGCTTCATTGATCCTTCAATGGCTTCTGGTCATTCCATTCACCTTCCCCATTCTTCTTATTGCATTAATTTTCTGAATTTTGTTAATAAAAGGAAGCTCTTAGTTATAATCACCACATGAATCTTACTCACCCTTTTGGTGTTCTTGGTCCTAGCGTGCTTGGATGGCTTATGTTGTCCATTTTGGAACAAAGGTGTTGAGAAAAAAAGTTCCTGTGTTTACTTGTCTTTTCGAACTAAAGTTAATTTCACACATCATTTTTTCAGGTGTTAAATCGGTTAGAAGAACATTTGATTTTGGAAGGACTTATGTTGTCAGACCCAAAGGTAGTCACAAGGCCACTGTAGTTTGGCTTCATGGTCTTGGTGATAACGGTTCTAGGTAACATCACTTTCCCTGTATTCGTTACTGTTAATGTTGGTGGATCTTATATGCTAATCATTAATGTACTGTGCCTCCTCCATAGCTTTGTTCTCGCGTGATAGAGTATTTTCTTTTCTTTTTTTTTTTGGTTTTTGGGATTGTTCTAATTGGAGTTAGAGACGGGTGGTGGCTTAACAAGCATGTACAACATCTTCCCACCTTTCTTTCTTGTAGCTGGGTTAGGCACCATAAGTGGAATTCTTGTTTATTGATACTTCCTCATGAGATGTCGAATGAACTACTTTCTTTATTATGCGTTAAACTTGAGTCTAGAGCATCTAAGTTTTCTGTTTGTAATTCTTCCTATATCGAAGGCATTTTGGTGATGAAAATGTCAATGCCAAGTACCAAACTTCACTTTTGTGCCTTTTGTGGTCAATAAACGAGTTAATTTCAAATCCATATCAAGCTTCCTATGAATTTTTTAACTATTTGATACCAAATCATGCTAATAAATCTTTGCCAATACTTTCTCACTTGCCCTTTTCCCACTAAATTATAGGATCTTCCTACAGTATTCGTAATTTCTATTTTTCCCGTTAGGGTCTTATTATTACTCAAATAATCCAATGAAATCCTCTCTATTGTCACTACCAACAAGTATCGTGTATTTCTTCATTTTTGCATATATTATTACCGTAGTTTTTCAAGTTGGAGGATTTGAGTAGAAAAAAGTTGAAGACTAGATCATGATGACAATATAAGTAGGACGTTTAAAGATCATATTGTCCATCAAATTGTCATTGAAGTTGACAGGAAGTGCTATATTGATTTTCTCCAAATACTATAACCGGAGTTGAAAAGGTACAATAGAAATACTAAATCAGTGAAATTTAGTAGGCAAGAGTACTAAAGATTCATTTATCCCTTAAGGAGACATTGGAAAGAGGAAGAAAATGTACGGGAGTGTTAGATTACTCAGTTCATTTATTGAAGTATGATATGTGTTTTGTGTAGGATTTAGTAACATGATGACTCACAAGGAAATCCTCTTTTCCCTTGTTAGAGTTTCTCTCCTTTATAGGTCATATGGTTGCTGTTTATAAAACTCGTCTTTGATAAGCTTTCTTTCAACTATTTTAATGGAAAATTTTAACTCTTTTCTTATTCATCATAATGCCTTTTAAATAGGTTTAATACATGGAGTTCTTAAAAGTAAAAAGGAATTTTTATATGATAACTTATTCTCTTAATAAAAATAGACTTATGAAAATAATAGACTTCCTAAATAAGATGATTATTGCCTAAATAAAATATCACACTCAATTACTTCCTAATTGAGCTAGTCTTTTTCCGTATTTTCTTTTCTAAGAGTGCACCTTGCATATCAGAGTACTTACTTCATATTCATTTTTAATCTTGTTTGGCAGCTGGTCCCAGCTACTAGAGACCCTCCCCCTGCGAAATGTAAGTATGTTGAAACAAACTATATTTGGGGCACATATAGAAACCTCTTTCTGTTTACATTACAGTGATTGTGATAGAGATTTATTTTAAATCACGCATAGATTAAGTGGATATGCCCAACTGCCCCAACTCAACCAATTAGTGCTTTTGGTGGCTTCCCATCAACGGCTTGTAAGTTTTCATTGTCTAATAACTTCATCTTTTTTACCTTGTCTTTTAAATTCACCCTCTTGTGGACATGTTTTGTATCATAAAATGTAAATTGGAAATAAAGTTAAAGAAAGAATTTTTCTCAAGACCCATTTTGTTCACTTCTTTTTTATTTTGCTGTGATTCCATTTCGAAAGATAGTTTATATTATGTATATTTCATGGTTTCACAATTTGTTTTTTTCTAAAAGGACCTGATATATTGGAATAACTAAATTTAGGGTTTGATGTGAAAGACTTCTCTGAAGATGCTCCTGATGATTTAGAGGCCTTAGATGCCGCAGCTGCACATGTTGCAAATTTGCTGTCAACTGAGCCAGCTGATAGTACGTTTCATCTTCATTTCTCTTGCACTCTTGTACTTGATGTTATCTACTATTAGAGAATTAACTTCCAATGAAAATAAATTTTATTCTAGTGGTGAATAATTGACTATATCATACTTAATAAATAAATGCAGTGGGCTGTGTCATAACTAACTAAATAATGCCACTTTGGAAGTGAGTTATCTTTTGCAATCTGGATTCCATTCTAAGTCTATTTCTCTTTTTGCAGTTAGAGTTGGTGTAGGAGGATTCAGCATGGGTGCTGCAGCTGCCTTATATTTTGGGACCTGTTTTGCATCAGGGAAGTATGCAAATGGGCAACCATATCCAGCAAATTTGAGTGCAGTTGTGGGACTAAGTGGCTGGCTTCCTTGCTCAAAGTTTGCTACTTCCTTTGCATGTTCTCTTGATAAGTAGGCTTCTATATATCTTTTATAGTTAATTATTTTGCCTGTACATATAGGAGCTTAAGTAACAAACTGGAAGGAGTTGATGGAGCTGCAAGGCGTGCCATGTCCTTACCCATTTTGCTTTGTCATGGAAAAGGTATTCATTGCTCTCATATATGGTTGATTATATTATCTTGGTTTTCTTAAAAGGGGGAATAGACTTGTTAGAGGCTTTTATTTGAGTCATAAGAAGTGACTTCATAGTCGGGTTTCGAGTCTATCAATTGTTTATAATGTAGCAGCTAGAAATATTTCTTTCTTTCTTTTTTTTTGGAATAGTAAAGCTGAATATTTATAAAGCTATTAGGAAACCATGTACAATAAGCCCTTTAGGGGAATTACAACTTAACAAAAGAGCAAGAGGGCAGTTAAGTAGTTCACTTATAAGGCTATCTAACTACAAGTTAGAGATGTTATAGTGCCAATACAGTTTGTAATTCTAAAGATAAGTCATGAAGAATATCATGAACCATGGCAGCTAGCTTGCGTTTGAAGATAAACTTTGGAAGGTTGAACCCTTGCTCTCATGTGCAATTACCAACGATTATGTGGTTCCGTTGTTTTCAAATGAAATAGATAATCATCCCAAATGCCATTGCAAACAGTTTGGAGTCTCCTTTAATGCTTAGTTTGGTGGAGGAAGCCTAAACTAAAATACTAGGCCAGTCTAAGTAAGGACAGTTGAGGTTGAACAGGTTCAGCAGGTAAGGTTAGAAGAAGAAAGAAGATAAAATAATTCTTAATTTTTCTATAAATAGTACAAGGAATATGTAAGACAATACAACCATAATTACCTCCTTAAATTAATCCATTTATTCTCTAAGTAATAAAATCTCAACTAATTAATAGAATATCAACTAATTATCTATAAAGAATCAACTAATTATCTCTAATATTATAGAAATAATAAGAGATAATTAGCTGATTATTTCTATAATATCAACGATTATTTTTATAATATCAACACTCACTCTCAAGTTGATGCATAGATATTGATCATGCCCAACTTGATTGCAAGTAACTCAAAATTTTGCCTTAGTTGCCCTTTGGTGATGAAATCAGCAGTTTGTTGTGTTTTAGGTACAAATGGTAAGCAAATGAATCCACTTTCAAGTTTTTCTTTTATAAAATGTTTATCATTCTCCACATGCTTTGTCTGATCATGTTGAACTGGATTGTTGGCAATAGTGATAGCTACTTTTTTAATCATAAAACAACTTCATTGGGTGCTCCATTGGTTTCTTTAGTCCTTTCATTACTCTTTTAAGCCAAATTATATCACAAATTCCTTGAGTCATTGCCCTATATTCTACCTTCACGCTACTTTTGGCTACCACACTGAGTTTTTTACTCTTCTAGTTTACTAGATTTCCCCACAAATATGTGCAATACTTAGAAGTTGATCTTTTGTCAGTAGGAGACCCGGCCCATTCTGCATCAGTGTGGACTTCAACTCTCCTTTGATCACTTTCTTGAAGAATAATCCTTTCCCTGAAGTTTCCTTTAAGTATCTTAAGATTCTGTACACTATACTCTATTCCTTTCGACATGAGTGCAGATCCTTCAACCTTTGATTTGGTGTTGCCAATCATCACTTTCTACCTCATCTTCTCTCTCCTTACTTCTGAGAAAACCTCTTTGAGGGTTAAGGCTTAGGTGGTTTGGCCAAGTGCGCAGGATGCCCTCTGATGCTCCGATACAGCGCGGTGAGTTGATAGACCTAAGTGGCTACAAGAGGAGGAGAGAAAGGCCTTACAAGACATGGAGGGAAGTGATAAAAAAAGATGTGTTAGAGTTGGCCCTCATTGAGGTAGTTGTTAGAAGTAGAAAAGTCTGGCATGATAGGATAAGGGTAAACAACACACGTATCACATAGGAAGTTCAACCAAATGCCGGGGAAAGATTCCCGAGATGGTCGCCTAAATCATAGGATAGTCATTATGCTTAGGACCGCTCTGTGAAGACCCCTAGTGCACTTAGCGACAAAAAGAGTCGGTCTCTACAAGGTGTAAGGTCCTTATGGTTTTTTTTTTCGTGGTGGTTTTGTACTTTTTCTCCTTATTTCTTCTGTGTCTCGCATCATTACTTTGCATGTCACATCTGCATGTGGGTCTACCGGAAACTTCTCTATTATGTAGGAGTAAGGCTGCATACTATATGACCTCTCCAGACCCCGCTTCACTGCGGGATTTCAGACTGAGTGTGATGATGATGATGATGATGATTGTTATTCGGACACTCCCAATCATCTTCATAACATAGTTCCAATTCTTGCCACAAAATTACAAGTTTGTTATAAAACAATGTAACGTCGCGGTCTCCTTGCTTGGCCTTCCATAGCTTCTTTTTTAGTTTGAAAATTTGAGAAAAATCTTCAATGCTATAATAGATCTCTCGAATTGCATTACATACATCTTTAGCTGTTGGCAAAAACATATGAGGTTTCCTAATTGCAAGTTCCATGGAATTAATCAACCAAGTTATGATCAAAGAATTTTCAGACCTCCATACTGCCATATTTGGATCATCCGAAGTTGGCCTTGTTATCTCTCTAGTAAAATACCTGAGTTTTCCTCTACCCTTAACGGCCAACTTTATTGTTTGCAACCATTCTAGGTAATTCTGACTATTCAACCAGTGATTTGTCAATTAAAAAGGTGAATTTGGGCCAAGAAGATCACAGTTATGTTGTACTGTACTTGTCATAACACTAGGATTAGTCACACTTGAATTGCTAAAATCAATGTTGGAGGAGTTTCTTCATTGGCTAGTCATCGCTAAGTGATAGTCTATTTATGACTAATTTGAACGAAGAAAGGAAAAAATATTGTAGAAGAGTCGTGGCTCTGATATAGTGAAGAAATAAGATATAGTAATTCTTAATTTTTGGTGAATAGTACAAGGAATATATAGGACAATACAACCCTAATTACCTCCTTAAATTAAGAAGAATCTATTTATTCTCTAAGTAATGAAATCTCAACTAATTAACAGAATATCAATTAATTATTTATAGAGAATCAACTAATTATCTCTATTTTTATAATAACATTGATTATTTCTATAATATCAACAACATGGTTCCTTTGTTTTCAAATGAAATAGATAATCATCCCAAATGCCATTGCAAATAGTTTGGAGTCTCCTTTAGTGCTTAGTTTGTTGAGGAAGCCCAAGCTAAAATGCTAAGCCAGTCTGAGTAAGGACAGCTGAGATTGAACAGCTTCAGTAGGTAAAGCTAGAATAGTCTTATAAAAGGGCATTTGAGATAAAGGTGATGAAATCAGAACAGGGACTTAGGAGAAATTATTTCCTAATCATAAAATAGGAAGCAAGAGGATATCATGGATATTTACTTTAGGAAATTGCTGGAAATAGGGGATATTGCTGTAAATAGGAACTATTTTAGTTACCTAAATTAGGATAGGACTTGTTTATATATTCAACGGCACTGGTTATGCAAAATAAGAAAAAAGATTACTTCTTTCTTCATGGTATCAGAGCGCAGGATGCTATAACTCTTGGTTTCTTTCTCTTTTTTTTTTTTTTGACACTTGGCCTTCATTGCCATTAGTGCTTTCTGGAAAACAGATGACTAATAGTGCTTTCTGGAAAACAGATGACTAAAGCTGTTACTATCAAAAACCCCAAAGTGGAGGTTTCTTCCTCTAAAATCTCCTCTATTAGTAATCCCAAAATGTACACCCCTACCCATATTGGTGAATTACACACCTTGCTTCCATCTTACCAACTCAATGGTAAAAACCACCTCCACTGGTCACAAATGGGTAAGACTTTCTTAAGGGCAAGGGAAACTTTGTCACCTATTAGGACTTGCTCTTGCTGTTTCTAATCCCAAGTTTGAGGCTTGCGATGTAGAGGAGTCCTTAATCATGTCATGGCTTTGGTGGAAATCTATGGAACCAAACGTTCGAGGCTCTTACATTTTCCTCTCATTTACTAAGGAGATATGGGATGTTATTACTCAATCTTATTCTAAGGTAAATGATGCCTCTTTAATTTATGAGATTAAGACCAGAATCTCATCTACCAAGCAAGGTATGCACTCTGTCACTGAGTAGTACAATATGATGAAGAGTCTTTGGCTTAAGTTGGATCATTATCAAAATCTTAAAATGCAATGCAATGATGACAGTGGCAAATTACAAATGTTTGTAGTAAGGGAAAGAATCTTTGAATTCTTAGCAAGTCTTAATGTTGAATTTGACCAACTTCGGTTTTTATCTTCTTTGAATGAGGCCTTCTCACTCATCTGAGCAGAAGAGAGCCAGAGAATTGTGATGTTGGAATCCAAGTTTGCTGACTAAGTAGCATTCATGTCTATGAAAGCCAACTGTTAGGATTCCTCCTAGTGCTTAGCCTGTTAGTGTTAGTATACAGCCCACTAAGCCCATCAGACCTACATCTGTAGGGGTAAGATGGGGAAGGGGTTAGAGGCCACATAGGCAGCATGTTAGGAGTTAGTTATGGAGAGAGAAATTGTGAAGGTAATGGAGGAATATAGAGGAATCGGATAGAGAGGGGAGGATCATCATTTTCATACTGTCAAAATACAGATATTGTATTGGCCTGGGAGCTATCTTCCAGGAGTTATACTGCTACTGTACCCTACATTTACGTAAATAATACATTTCTCTACCTATATTCCTATCACCAACAAAGAAGCCTTAACCAACACCAATAGAATCCTCAAAATAAGGGAGCTGTCTAGTGCAGTTTTTGTACGAAGCCTTGTCGCACTGGAGAGAGCTGCTGGAAGTTACATGGGAAGCCACAAACAGCACAGAAACAAGGGACAAATAAGAATGGACAGGCCAAAGCTCACGCCATTGAACCTGCAAACTCTGGAGATTCTGATCAAGGTAGATCAGAACCAAAAGGACTTAAAAAAAAGAGACTAAGCGCCTAAAGAGCATTCTGAATTCCCTAGAAGGTGCTGGTGCATCATGTCCATGAGCCCAATCAAGTGATTTTCTAATTTTCATGCTCTTAGTGCCTCATTAGTGTCTCCTAGGGATTCTTGGGTCGTAGATTTAGGTGTTATTACAGACCATATGGCTACCTCTCATCATTTTTTTATTTCTTATGGTCCCTATCCTAGTAACAGAAAAATTAAAGTTGCAAAGGGCTCTCTTATTACTGTTGCAAGTCAAGGAACCATTCCTTTGTCCCATCTTCTCCTAAAAAGAGTACTACATGTTCGTAACAGTTTCCATGGTGATGTGTGTGAGTTTGCCAAACATTGTCGTACTTCCTTTCCTTTGAGCAATAATAAATCTAAATTTCCTGTTGCTTTGATTCATTATGATATATGGGGACCTTCAAGGATATCGAATGTATTTGGAGCTAAAGGGTTCGTTACCTTTATTGATGATTGCACAAGGGTCACATGGGTCTTTCTCATGAAAAACAAATCGGAGCTCAATCATATTTTTTCTAATTTCTTCCATATGATAAAAAACCAGTTTGGGGTCATAAAAGGGGTCAGGAGTGATAATGCCCGGGAGTACTTTAATCAAACCTTATATTCTTTCTTTCAACATGAAGGCATTATCCATTTTTCATCTTGTGTTGATACACCTCAACAAAATAGGATGGTTGAGCGTAAAAATAGTCATTTACTTGAAGTCACTAGAGCATTATTATATCAAATGAATGTCCCTAAACACTATTGGGGAGAGTCTATTTTAACTGGAGTTTACTTGATAAACAGATTGTCTTCACGACCTCTAGAGTTCCAAACATCGATAGAAATGCTTCATAATTTATTCCCCAGCTTTAATATAAAGAGTCTAACCGCAATGGTGTTTGGATGTGTTATTTTTGTTCATATTCATGCTCACAATAGGGGAAAACTTGACCCACAAGCCCTAAAGTGAATCTTTGTTGGCTACTCTCCACAAAAAGAGTATAAATGTTTGTATCCTCCCTTGCATAAATTCTTCATTTCCAAGGATGTGTCATTTGTTGAGAGTCAATCTTTCTTCCCTAATACTTATCTTTAAGAGGAGATAGGGAATTCTGTGGAAGATAAGGTTAGGGAAACTGACTTCTTACTTCATTTATCTTTCTCAAATACACAGACTAAGTCAGCCACAACTGTTCCTGCACCACCTAACCAATCTAACCAAAATAAGTCAGAAAGTGCCCAACCAAATACATCAAAAAATACTACACATATCCCTAACAAGCCTCTCTTAGTCTACTCACAAAGGAATGCTATCCAGACCTTGCCAGAGCAGGCTCAAGGATCTAACTTGGAATCAGGTACTGAAATACAAAACCTTGAGCTTGATGATTTTTATGTTCCTATAGCTCTTACGAAGGGCACACAAACATGCACTAAGTACCCAATTTCACACTTCACTTCACTTGACAAATGTTCTCCAAGCCATAGGTGTTTTCTTACAAAAATAAATTCAGTTTCCACACCACAAACACTTGATGAGGCATGTAGGGAAAGGAATTGGAAAAATGCCATGGATAATGAGATGAGGTAGTGTTGCTTGCAGTCTGTTTGCCAGTATCTTGGAAATTACTTTGTATAACACATTACGACAAGGTATGGGTCTATATTTATTGAGTGAGGAAGGTTTGGGGGTTTTAGGGACCAAACCAAATGAAGGTTTTGTTGAGTTTGGTGAGGAGCTCACCTGAGTTGAAGAATTCTTGAACAGTTTTTGGTCACCATTGGACTTGTTATGCCCCATGTAGCTTGGAAGAACTTGGCATTAAAGCCATTTAGACTAGGAGACTTGTCTGGCTGAAAGGAAAATGGTGTGATTCTAATTTCTTCAACAAATGCCTCCTTGGGCAGAGTAGTGATGTGAATAGGGTTGATAGCATTTATTGCTTGCAAGCTCAATTGGAATATTAGAGACAGGGGGAGCACTCCAAGAGAGATTTAAAATAAAAGTGAGCTAGTTCCTTGAGGTCATTCTGACCTGAGATACTTTTGCCATCTTGATCGTGCGGTGACAAGATGCTATCTGTATTTCTACTCCCTTGGATGAAGTCGTGGAAATATCTAGAGTTTCTGTCGCCTTCTTGTAGCCATACAATCCTCGCTTTTTGTCTAAGCTGGGAGTTATCGGCTGCTAAGGCTGAATGTTACCTGTTCAAAGCTTCAGCTTTAAAGGATTTAGCTTTAGGGTCATCACGGTACTTTGACAGGTATTCTTGCAACCTGTTAGGATGATCAAATGTTCCCTTTTTAGCCATTTGTTAAAGGTCAGAGCTGGTTTTCAATAATTCTTTACATCCTGCTCTGACGAATTTCAGCTTCTGCATACATTGGAAGGCAACAGTTCCATTAAGTTCTTTGTTCACAGCTTCAACAAGAATTACACTAAGGGGTGAGTTAACAAAGAGTTGAAGAATCTAAATAGACCATTTTTGTATGTATGAATGGCCAGAGATCAAGTTAGAGCCAAAATGAGCTTGACTAAGAGGCATGGTTCTGATCTCGGGGCCATTGATTAGGCATCTGTCCAGTTTCCTTCTGATTGGCTCTATTCCCAATTTGTTTACTACTCCAAGTGAAAGGGAGCCAGTGAATCTAAGGTCAGTGAGACCAAGCCTTGCAGTGATGTTGGTAAGCTCATGGAAACAGTTGTGTAGGTTTTTCAACTTGCTTTCAGTCTCTAAAGGGGAAAGGGTACAGTTGAAGTCACCAATGAATCCTCGGTAAATCATTTAAAAAGATTGCCTCTGAAATTTCCAATTAGCTGCAGTTATGAAGATAGCACAATTGGATTGCTTCACAAGAAGCTCACAATGAATGAATTGGTCAGAAGAGCATCAGTTGACTGGATGAAACACCAAGGGATAAAATGGTACTACAATGCTACCGATAGGGTGATCAGCATGGTTGGTGAGTCTAGTCTAGTTCTTCTGCAGAAACCACAAGCCTCTATTATAACTATCCTCTTTTTATTTTGGTCTTTAACAGACTAACAAAATTTGGCCATTTGATTTCCATTAGGGCTTTAAGGCCTAGTTGTTGCCCCTGTTATTCCAAGTTAGTGTCTTAATGAGCTAAACCTGGTTTTTCCCCTTTTCCTTCCAGTTTTACTACTAGTAGGTCCAGGTTCAAAACCATCAGTCTGGAGATTGCATAAGTGGGGGGATTGGCGAAGAGGAGTGGATTACCCTCCTGCTCGGTTGTATCATTTCCATCTGGCGATATTGGGCTAGATTCTTTTCTATTCTGGGTTGAGCCCTCTGTGTTTGTGATTTCTCAAGGATCTCAGTATTCTTGTCATTAGTAGTGGTGGAGTGAGAGGTATCCGCAGGCTCCTTGTTCTCCTCAGTTCATATGTGAACAATCTCCTGTGGTTTAGGTTCAGGGCGAGCAGTTGAATCATGGTTAGCTTGCACCTGGATTTTAGGCCTCCACACCCTTGACAAACCATTTCTCAATGGTTTCCAGGGATAGGATAGCTGGATTGAGTGCTGCTCAAGTTCAACTTTCCTATTGTAACGCATAATCCACAGAGAGTCTGGGAGATTCTTCTCAAGTTCAACCTCAACACATATGTGAGCAAAACCAATTCTTTTAACATTAGCTATATTTTCAGTATCTCGGCCTTTACAAAGACCTATATTCCAGTGGAACATGGTGTATGTGCACCCATAATGGAATAGATTTCAAGTTTGTTTTATCCAGCAACGGCATATTCCCATTTCCTGAGAAAGAGAGGCTTGCCCTGGATGTGCCAAGGGCCAAGATCCAAGATTTTCTGTGCTGCTCTTCAGTGGGAAACCTGAAGATTTAAAAATCGTCTTCACTTACCAAGGTGCTAATTAGACCTAATTACTTCCAGTTAGAGGAGGCCCATTGATTGACAAGTGGGAATGTCAGCCTCTTGTCTATGAACCAACCTACAAGTGAGCATTTCCATTTCAGAGCTCTCTGTTGTGGGACACATGACGTCGGAGTGATAGGAGCATCATTCTCCTTAGGCAGAATATACCTGTTACCGAAGGATTCTAGGTCCTCGAGGACTTTATTCCATGCAAGCTTTGTGGTTGGGGGAGAAGGCTGACTGGTAGATGTCTAGAGGATTGGAGGGGTCGGGCAAGACCACCGGAGAAGTGAGGAAGAGCTATCCTTGTTAACTTACATTTTACCAATAATGGTAATTTCTCAAAAATACAAGGAACGCAGGAAAAGTAGACCAATGGCGGGTTGCCAAGAAGAGAAACGAAGGCCTGGTTCAAGCCGGGGTGAACTGGTGCAATGGGGAAGGAAAGAAGGAAAAGTTAGAAGGGGGAGGATATTCTCTCTACGTCTCTCACTTTGGATTTGGTTTGTACGTGTTGCATTAGCTTTTTCTTTACAGTATGTACCTGTTGAGATATGAAAATGAATGAAAGCATGTAGGAGCGAAAAATAGACAGAAGATTTACATGATTCAGTCGTAATCTAATTCCATGGAACACAACCACCAAATAATACATGTGTCTTATTGATATTGTGTAGCTCTTCATTTTCATTGGTTGTAATTATTTGCAAGGCCAATAATTTATGATACATAGCCCAAGTGGAAGCTACAGGCACAATCTTTTAGGATACAATCCATTAGTTCTCCTAAATTCCAACTAATTATGATATTACAAAAATGATATTCTATTCTTTCAAAATTCATTATTTTTGAAAAAGAATAGGCCCCCTTAAGTTTGAAACATAGTAGAATATATACCTTAAACATTTTCAGAAGTTCAATTAAGGCCTTGATTAGATTAGATAATTTAGTGATTGTTGCATTCAACAGCACTAAGGATCCCATTCAAGCTATTTGAAGATGATATGATTTCAGTTAGATCTACGAATTGCCTTTAATTAATTTATTAAATCAGCCTTCAATATGCAGTCTGTATGTTTGATAAAAGTCAAGTAATTTCAATTCACTGGAAAGGTATCCTCGATGATTTAACATACACAATGTGATTCCAATTTAAGAATAAGTACATGCATGCACCAATCAATGTCTGTCCTAGTAAGGGATTTTTGTTCCTCTAAATATGACACTTGCCAATTATTCTCCAGTTCTTTGGTTTACCTAAGCATCCCAATGTCTGGCGTATATATATTTTTATATGATTGGTACTCAACAGGGTTTTGAAATGTTAATTTGGCATTTTTGCATTTGGTTTAGTATGAACTTGAGTTAATACTCTTTCAAGTTAAATATTACAACAGAAGTATTATATCAGGTATGTTAAATATTTTATAAAGATTGAAGACAGTCTGTCAGTTATGTTAGATGCTTGAGACTTTATAGTCTACTTTTGCATCGCTTGATGGTTTATCTTGCACCACTTTTGGTCACTGCTTAATGATATTGTTTGATTTGGCATAGGAGATGATGTTGTTCCTTACAAATTTGGTGAGAAATCCTCAGGAGTTTTGGGCTCAACAGGATTTCAGGATGTCACGTTCAAAGCATACAATGGGTATGTAATGGAAAATACCCCTTAAAAATATCTGTTATGATTCTTCGTTTTTTCATTTTATAACACGGGGGTTCAAACCCAGGCCTAATCTAAGGGGGCTGGGAATATATGACAATTGAGCGATCACACGGTAGCGTAATGTCTGTTCTGAATTTGTTACTTATCCATGCAGACTTGGACATTACACAATTCCGGAGGAGATGGATGAGGTTTGTGCTTGGATAACTTCAAAATTGGGCCTTGAAGGCTGATCTTTGTTGTTTGTTGCCATAGCTTCCTGGAGCGGAGCTAGAATATTTTCTTTTTACCGTTACAAGAAACAAAATTCAGTAGCCAAAACTGGTCCTGCGTGTTATTTATGACAGATTGTTTCATCAGTAACCTATTGGTACTGATGCATTTAGTTCCTTTCAGGATAGTCCTCATTTTACAAGCTATACCATTGGCATGGATTCATATGCCAGTCTTGGGATTGTAAATCCTACAGCTTGCGGAAATGTCGCTTGAAAATTTCTCCCAGAAAGTCCATTTCTTTACAGTGATCCCCTTTTTGTTCTACTTCTGTGGTGCCTGTTAATCTACCTTGATCTGAAGTAGATGATTGCAAGCTTATAAACACAAATTTGTCTACGTAGGAAATTAACAAAGAATCCTGGGATCGGCTTTTTGAGAATTTTTTTTTTTTTGACGGAAAGTACGTACAATCCTTAAATATCAACAAATTGAAGTGACTCATGCTTCTTATAAACGTTTAACAAAATGAAATGACTCGATGCTTAAAAACTACGGGCACCGTTAATTCAGCAACATTAGTTGAATGATATTGAGAGGAAGCTAGGGAATGTTATAAAAGCTCCAGGAAGTGGATCCCCCCTTGACGTAGATCCTTTCAACATCTCTCTTGTAAAAGCAAGAGTTTGAACGAAATTTCCAGTTACTCTGGAAGAATGTTCTTAGGTGACGAATCTCCAGAGTAAGACAATTCGTGAAACGGTCTTTTAAGAATTTTTATTTGAATCTGCTCACACGAAATCCACACTATCTCATGGAGTAGCGAAGGTTAAAGTTTTAAAAAGTGTAATGAGCTTCTGATGTTCGGTATCATACGCAGATGGGGAACTAATGTCACCAACAGGGCACTTTTCAAACTTCTTAGTGGCTTTGGTAATGGAAAGTGGACATGCGTTGCCATTACCCTTGTTGTCATGATCATTCTACCATTCTTACCATCAATTTTGTCTCTCTTGCAGGAAGAAGAGATTGAAAAATAATTAATGACGGAGATTTGTCCCTATTTCCACAATCCTTTGTGCTCGTACCATTCGCTTGTTGAAATTAAGATGGGCACCAAAGCTGGTAATATTCACTATGCCTTCAGATTTAATGATTTTCTTGCTAATATGGATGGAGCTGAAGATACAAGTATAGGATGATTAAACCAATATGTGGAATGATTCAAAACCTGCAAATGTGCTAGGAAGCTTAAGATGATAGAAGAGGAATTGAAGAAACTTCACATGAACAAAGTCAAGAACACTAATTTAGCAGTTGATCAAGTCAAGGACAATTTGAACAACATTCAAAATTCATAACTCCAACAACCGACTTGCACAATACTGAGGCAAAAGGAGAAATTGGCTCTATATAATTATAATCAGGCTCTTGATAATTATTACTACTTGTTCAAAAAAATAGAAAAAGGAGAAAAATTCAACTGGTTAGAGGATGACGATAGGAATTCAAGTTCTTCTACAATGCAATATTGAGTAGAACAAATTAAAACATGATCTGCACTCTCTCCTCTGTCAACGGCACAGTATACAATGAGCAATCAATTTTCAAGGATGCAGCCTTTAACCACCTTAGCAACTTCTAGGAGCTTCCAACTTTTCTCAATCCGTCCTTCAGGAGCCAAAAGCTTTCACCGCTGAGGTTATTTCCCAATAGCTTTAGGAAGACCTCATCAAACCTGTAACTGGAACTAACATTAGAGATGACATTTAGGCCTAGCTAACATCGAAGTCAATGACCGAGCCTCAGGCCAGGTTCAAGCTTGATTTTAGATCTTTATAGACAAAATGACATCGTTTAGTTAAAAATGAAGTTATTTTGGCATTTTAAATTGAAAAAAATTGGTAAGGCTAAGTTAAGCTCAGGCTACCTCAAGCTTAATTGGGTCCCTCAGCTTGGCTCATTGCCTTTTGAACAATGTTATGAATACCGTATCGGGTTTGGTATCGGATTGGACGCTGGAACGAAACTGTATCGGTATCGGTCAGCACCGGTGTAGCGCCCCCTCATCGTAGGGTACATATCGGGACCCCCGAAGTTCGCTCCGACATGTATCCCGCGATGAAGGTGCACTACCGGAAAAATCTCACTAAAATAATCCACATGACATCGCAATAATTTAAACCACAATATAACAGAAATTACTAAATATCACAACCAAAATATCAATCTGATACAGTCATCCAAGCCAGAATAGACAGGTCTATCAGTCCCCTAACCAAAACCAAAAAGGAAACTGATACAAACGTCT
>JAOTIZ010000201.1:12573849-12595803 GCA_027123425.1 Erythroxylum panamense | reverse complement strand
ATTATAGCAAAATTGCATAATGAACATACAATTTTCTATCTAACTTTTGAGAACACTTCTCAAACATATCCTATGTCCAAGAATTTGAGTTCACTAACTTAGTATCAACTATACTAAACAAGGTGAATTCTACTAAGAACAAAATATAAATGTAAGAAAAACAAGTAATCAGTTATATGCCATGACTACCAAATAAGATTAGGACTTTAATCATGCATTTGGTTACTCCCACTATTTTATTCGAAATAATAGCCCTCACTACTATTCAGAAAGATTACTCGAATCTCTCTAGTAGGCTAGGATCCCATTCAAATATAATTGGTCTTGAGTTTGCTCAAGAAACCCACAAAACTTAAATTAGGTGGATAACAACTTTATCAATCACATCTCATGTAACTCCTAGATTTGTTAGGTGACAACTCTTGCCAAAATATATCTTATATATTATTCCTAACCTTGTCTCTAAATTTATGTGATCATGAGTTTGCTCATCCAAACCATAAAAATTTAGTTAAGTAGAACCCACTATTATAAGATTAAACATGTTCGGGTTAAAGCAGCCTTGAGTGTGCTCAACAAGCCTACAATAAACAGAATTATGATTTATTCTTATAACAATGGAAGGCAACAATTACGTTCTTAACGTGTACTTAAAATTTTAACAAGGGATTTTAATTTCATTCGTCTCATCAAATACAAAATTGCATATAAAATATCACATATATAAAACATAAAATTTAAAATACAATTAATATATATATATCAACCGTATAAATAAAGTACGCAACTTAAGCTCTCATAATGTGCATAAAATATCAAACTTCTTTTGATTCTAATTATTGGTCTTCATAATCTAAAATAATATTTCCAACTCTTTGGAAAACTTAAATTAGATTAAAACCATTGATTCCTAAATAAATTATATTCTTATTCCAAATAGAAATTTAATTTGTTTTAAAAACAAATTTTAAATCTAATTAAAAACTATTCCTAATTATCTTGACTCCTTTGATAAAATTTAATTAAAAAAATTTCAATAAATTGTATGTCTTACTTATTATAATTTAGAAAAACTTCTTTTTCAAAATTATATTAGTAACACATTCTAATCCAATTAGAAAACTATTTCTAATCTAATTAGAAATTATTTTTTCCTTAATTAGAAAACTATTTTCTAAAATTAAAAGGAAACTATTTTCAAAATTAAATAAAACATTTTTAAATTTAATTAAGAAAGTTATTATATATTATTTATTTAGAGATTTATTTCTTGACTAATTAGAAAACCTTTGTTTAATAAGTTAGAAAACTATTTTTAAAAATATTAAAGAAAGTTTCTTTTCTTGATAAATAAATGAAAACACTTTTCAAAATTTAATCAAGATAATATCATTTCTAACAAATCAAGAAAGTCATTATTTATAAATAAACAAAAAAATTTCTAAATAAATAAAAATTCTCTAAACAAATAAAATTATAATTTAATTTATCTCAATCAAATTGAAATAAATAAATTTAATTAATAAACAACTTTCTTAATTATTTAAGAAAACATTTTCTTAATTTCAAGAAGTCTAATTGATTAATTTCAATCTAATTGAAAATAATTAATTCTAATTTTAGAAACAACTTTTCTAATTAATTATTTTCAATCTAATTGAAACTAATTAATTCTAATTTTAGAAAATGCTAAAAGCTTGTCCCAATCATCAATTTGACCATAGCTTCTTTCTTTCTTCCAACTTAAAATTACCTATACCAAATCACCCAAATTCAACATCATAATTCACATAATTACTCAAATTGAGCTTAGAAAATACTAATCCCTCATATATTCAAGCTATCTAAATCAACAATTTCCAAAATTCCCAAACCACAAAAATTGGGCATAACTCTAATTAATTTATCATCCAAAATTGAACCCATAATACTAAGCAATCACTAAAATTGAGCTTACATATCACAAACCCATACTATTTTCAAGGAAGCTAAACCAAAAATTTACTAAAAACTCAAAGAAAAAAATTCATCTCTTACCTTATTTTTCCCCATTTTTGGATTTTCCTTGTCTCATAAGGGAGCTATCACCCTCTTCCTTCTTTTCCCTTTAGAATCAACTTGAAATCATCATTGGAAGGTAGCAAAATTTCGAACCCTAGCTCTCCCTTCCTTCTTCTTCTTCTTCTCCACCGTGGGCACATCTCTACTTTCTTCTTTCTTTGTTCTATTTCCTTCTAATTTCGTGGGTCACTCTTCCTTATAAATTAACCCACATGCCATGTCATTAAAAGAATGGTAAAGGACCCTTATGCTCCTCCATTTAAGCCTAAAACCTTAAGTCCTTATATGTTCTTCCAAAATTGCCCCTAACATTCATTTTAATTCATGCTACTTTAAGACAATTTTCTAATCATCAATTTGAAGGAATTTGTCAAAACTTCCTTCTAGAGAAATATTCCTAATTGTCTTAATTTCATAATTCCAAAAAAATCATTTAATTTGGTGCACTACACCAAGAGTTATAGTCCAAACATTTCGGATTGTCATTATGCTAACACATTTTCCAGCACTTTAATTCCATCCAAAAATTGATAATCTTAGAGGCTGAATTAAATTTCACTTTCTTCAGAAAAATTGTAGCCCTATTTCTCTAGTTTAATCCAAATGAAGAATCACCTCATTTGGATAACTAGAACAAAAATTATGGCCAAAATACTTTCAGATTTTTCTAATCCAAGACTGCACACTAAACCCGAATTCAATTCAGAAATTGAAAGTCTTAGGGGCTAAATTGAAATTCAATTCCTTCATATGATTTGTAGTCCCAAGTCTCTATCTTAGGTTTTCGCAATAATCAACTCAATCAGATCTCCACAGATTAAAAATTTCTCAAAATACTGACCCATGTTCAGAAAAGTTTCAACTCACTTTGATTAAATCAATCTCTTTCAATTTAATATCAGAAAAATCATAATTTCCCATCTGATGTAGATAGTTGTCTTAGGAATCCAACGCTTCAAAAACTAAATCAATCGGATGTTAGACGAAGAAATTATAAGCAAAAGATTGAAAAAGGGTCAAATTGGGAACGAAATAACAAAAACAGAAGGAGTCAAAATGGCATACATATAACCGAAATTTCCAAAATTCATACCTCTTGATCCCGAACTCCAAATTTGACAAATTTGGTATCAAAAGAAAACTTAGAGGAAACTCTACAACTTCCATGAAGGATAGAAAAATCAATTTGTCCCCTAAGGGAGTCAAAAATCCACTCAAAGTTTCTGTCCTAAACAACTTCCAAATTTCAGTCGATCATAACTCCTAGCCTTAATATCAAAAAATTGCATACTTTATGGCAATAAAAAGTTGGGAATATAAGCTACAACTTTCATGCAGACCATTTACTCCAATTCAGACTATATCAATCCAGCAATTTGCCTCAAAGCACAACATACACAATCCTACATTTAGAGCATTTTCAAAACCAAAACAAAATACACTTAACTTCGAAAGATCTTAACTTTCACTCCCGATATCGAAAAATATCAAACTTTATGGCGACAGAAAACTCTCAACAGAAGCTACAAGTTTCATGAAGATTATTTTCTCAAATTCTACCTAAATCAAAAAGTCAACTCTCTACTCCAAAAAGTCAAATTTCTTAATTCTCCAAAATATAACACTTTCACTAATCATTTCTTGCTTTTCCAACTTCCATTTCAATCATCTCTTTCACTTTTTCTTTCATAACCCAAACAATTCTACTCAAATCTCAAATTCATCAACGCCCATCAATTCTTTTCTCATAGCATAGTAACATCTACAACAAAGTTCATATGCAAAAACACTCATTTAATTTCATTTAATATTTCTAAATTCCACTCAATGATCGGGATCCAACAAATATCATCATTACCAATTATTTATGCCTCAAAGATTGATCAAACAGATTGAAAAGATAATGAAATGAAACCTTTAGGTAGGTTCAACTATGAAGCATTAAGGTGCCAAGGATAGGTGGTCAGATATCCCCACAAACAAAGATGAGGGAGAACTAAGGATCAAGTCCTTAAGATGCACAAATAAGATGTTACAAGCAAAGTGGAAATGAAAGATTTTAAGTGATTCAAATCCCATTGGGATATTTGAATGTATGCTTACTTAAAAAATCAATGTTTCTTGTCCATCAATATAAATGTAACTTCTTTTAGGCTCTTACTCAGTTGTTAAAACTTAGAAGACGATTATCTCTAATCATCAATAGGTAATAAGAAAGAACAAGTTTATGGTATAACAATTGGAATGGTCTAGGGCCCCTCCATATTAGACATGAACTAGTTAATATAAAGCTATAAATTCCCTTGAATGCAAAAGTGAGTCAAGTGATCAAATATAACTCTTAAGATTTAGAGGATACTCCTTCGTAAAAGATTATATGCCCAATAACTCTACCAATATTAAGGCTGAAGATAAACTAACCTAGAGTGCTCACATCTCACATAAGTTTACAAACAAATCTTGTTTAAAGTTATTCTGAAGCTCCAACTTGAAAGTCTCTTGGCATACCTCATTTTTTTTTTCAACAAATGTTGTCCTAAAGCTTCTTTAATTATATGGCTAGCTCTCAAGAATGGTCTAAAAGCTTTGGAAAAAATGAAAGGCTTTCAAAACCTCATTGTCTTAAGTAAATTATGTAACTTAGTTTAGGAAACTTAATATCTCATTTTTATTTCTTATTGCTTTTCTAAATCCTTCTGGTCTTATGGTTTCTAATTAAGTCTCTTAAGCTTCTTATAACTTAACTGGTCTCAGTTTATTTCTTGGGTTGAGATTGTTACATTTAAACATCAAAGAGGTCAACATATGTTCAAATTGGTAATTAGTTATGGGTGTGCACAATATGGAAAGAAAGGAATATGAGATGTTTTCATAACACTTATTAGATCCCTAATGCTTTCCTACAAAATTTGAGATAGATAAAAGAACTAATACTTGCCCAGGACATCTAGAGAAACATAAGCAACGCTTTTTCTTTTAATTAGAATGTTTAATGCTAGCTGATTCTTTTTCCACTATGCTTTCTTTGAATAGTAACTATTAGTAGTTAAGCTACACTTTTATTTGGTTTTGATACATTTAACTTTAATGTAGGGACCAACACCTTTTCCCTCTTGTAATGAGATGTATTTGCGACCATTTTTACATGAAATTTCTTGTATTTTAGAAAATATGGAAAATAAAATTTCTATCACATGTATCTACTTCCTCCAATAAGAAACAAAAGAGAAAAATAAATCAAAATTTTAAATCAGAATTTATTTCTAAAGATAGAAATAATATTTTCCTCTCTTTATTTATACATGTAACTACTTGATGTGGTTATTTAAGTTCAAAATGGTATTGGATTAGTAATGGAATTTGATTTTTAGTAAAAAAGAAGAAGAAAGATATTCTTAAGAAATTGGGATGTGGGCCAAAAACACCTCTTTAAAGATTAAAGAGAGCTTCCTTCTCTCTAACCACTGCTTACATCTTGGTTGTGCTATATAGATCCTTGTGTGTTCCTCTTCCCTAAGCTTCATAGTTCTTCCTTCTTCATGTCCCTTAACCTACTTCTTCAGTCGATTTTTGTGGTTCTGAGTTTCTTGAAGTTTTTTTTCTTTTTAGTCATCCTCTTACTTTACTTATCCTGTCCTCATTCCTTTCTTTTCTTAATTTAGTCTAAACACCCACTTTTGTTCTTAGTTCATTATCTCCTTGGGTTTCTTGTTTCTTCTTAAGATGGAGTGCCTTCTCTGAATTTGGTTAGTTTCCCTTTTTATTTTTTAAACCTTTTTTTAGTAACAATATTTCAATTTAACTCTAGTTAGTTCCTTTAATTTCTTTTTATATTACTATGGCATCATAGACTTGTTCTACTAACCAATCCTTTCTCAACTTTGTTGCCTTCCCGTTTCTAGTTTCACCTTTTAATTCTTTAGCTCCTCACTCTTCAACTTCCTATTCACAGTACTCTTTTTTTCCTTCTATCTTGGTATTTTAACCTACTTATGTCCTCACTAATGTCTCAACTCCTTCTAACAATTTGGCTTATGACTTCATTAACTTTTGCTCCTAAATGAAAGTCCTTAGTGATAGTTCAACAACTTTCCTCCATTTTTGCCTCTAATGGGTAATAATAATAATCAACTATTAAACCACAATTAAACATAAAATTGCATAAATTCTCACAAAATCCCAAGTTCCTAATGCTATCGTTCTTAGGCAAAAAAAAATAATTCAAAAAACCTTATGAATCATGCATAAACAAGTGAAAATAACAAGAAAACTTACTTAGGTGTTGCTAATTTGGGTGAAAAATTAAAAAATTGGGACGAGAGATTGGAGGGGTGACAATGGAGAGTGAGAGAGAAAGGAAGAATGAGAAATTTGAATGGTTTGGGAATTTGTAAGGTGTATCACATACTTACATGGTCTGCTACATGGTCGTGTAGATGACCGTGTAGGTCACTAAATTATGCCTTTTGTGGCTGTATAATTGACCATGTATGTCTGCACTGGCATTTCTAAAAAGTGTGTGACCCTCTGTAAATGTATACAACTTCAAAATTAGATTATCGAACAAAATTTTTTTACATTAAACATTATAAACCCTTAACATGCTTACCCTAACACATCAATTATGTAAAAGTTCATTGGATCCTTAATTTTTCTATCCTAAAATACATCAAAACTTAATTAAATCCACTACTAACATTAAGGCAAAAAATGAAGTTTTACATAACTAATAACAAGAGATAGACTCTAACTTCTCACTAGAAACAGTAGTAGGTATGTCTTATCTCCCCTACTTCCTTAAACACTCTGACTCATTTGCTCCCTGCTGACCTTCCTTCTTCACTGCAACATTCATTCCACATCTTCAAAGCTCATTCTGCATTTTGCTCTATTCTCATAATTTATCCACTAAAGAAGCTGAAGAAAATGTGAAATTCCACACTATGGAGAGAAGGAGATCCAAATGGGGAAAAGGGAAAGGCTCTACAAGCCAAACCCTTTAATATGTCTATCATCACATGGAATGTCAAAGGAATAAATTGTCCTACTAAACTTTCAGCTTTAAGGGAATTTGTTTTGCGGGAAAAACCTCTCATCATTAGATTACTTGAAACTAAAATCAGATAAGAAAATCTATCCAAGTTGAAATTTTTTTGTTCCCATTGGAGAATTATTACAAATCATAACCCTTATGCTCTTGGTAGAATTATCATCCGCTATAGGAAGGATGAACTGAACGTAGACTTATTAGACTCGATTGACCAAGCTATGCATCTTAACCTATTTGTAGGCAAACACCTTGTCATGAATGTCCCTCGGTTACTTAAATAGGCCAAATTTTATTAATTAGCTTGGTTGGAATGTCATTATAGCTTTTGAAATGAAGACAAACATTTTGTCGAATGTCCCTGATTACTCAGCTATTTCATATTCTCAATTGGCTACTAGCTCTATTTATAATGCAATATTTGTTTCAAAATGGTCAGCATAATAGTTATTCATTTAATAAACATACACTTTTTTTTTAAATTTCACATAGCCTATATCATTTATTTTTGAAAATCATCATCATGAAAGACTAATAATGATACTAACATATTCAATTGAATTATAACTATAAATATATGAAACAAATTTCTTAAGATGAATAAATTGATATCATATCCTAATTAAGTATTTAACAAAAGATACTTAAATCATAAATGAACAAACCAGTATGTCTTTACAAATTAAATGACTATGTTCAAAGCTAATCCATTAAGTTATTGTCATTGACAAATTCACACAATTCACATATATGTTCACACCATGTCAACCTATTCAAAGGCTAACAATATGGTATGAAAAATTCACACTCATGACATGCCAATGCAAAATCCTCCTCACATTTAAACAATACATTATCTTCAATGTGAAAAAACAAAACAATAAATAAAAATAAAAATAAAATAATAAGAAAAAAACAAAAGGAAAGGTTAAGAGCATAAAACCAAGAGATTGAGGTGGTGATAGTGTTGGTGATGGAATGTGTAGATACTTTGGGCCATAAAATTTCAACAATTCTTTCCCTAAAAAATAAAAATAACAAAATACCAATAAAATAAAATAAAACAAATAAAATTTATCATAATTCTTAGGTTGCCTCTCAAGTAGTGCTTAGTTAATATCATTATCATGATGTGCTCTTCCTTCCACACTCTACGTGGGTCAATTATGAGTGGCTTGCTTCTACCCATGTTGCTTAGTTTTAGTTTAGTAGCCTATAAATAAAATAGGGAATAATAAAACTCCTTGACCCGTCTATCGAATTTAACAGTTTGAGTTCTAAAAAGGTGAATTGTTCTCTTTCTTCCTCAATTACCTTCGTTTCCTCATCTTCTTCCACTCCGTGAATAAAGACGTTTGTAGCTTCTTCAACCTTTATCTCCATAATCATCTTTTTTCATTCTCTTCTTCATCAACTTCTTAAACAAAGACTTCTTCATATACTTCAAACTCAATCTCTATTGTCATCTATTTTTCTTCCTCTCGATCTTTTAAATATTCAACTTCATCAATTCTCCTGAATAAGTTGCCCTCCTTTGAATTCTTTAATACCTTATTCATGTTAAATTTCTCTTATTCATCTCCAATCCAAAGGATGAGCATGTCTTCATAGCTATCTACCAAAGCTTTTTTGGTAGTCCAAAATGGTATACTAAGAATTAGCAGACAATTTTGATCCTTTTTAAAGTCTAACATGACAAAATCTACAGGAATGATAAACTTGTCCACTTTTATAAGTACATCCTCCACCACACCAAATCCTTTCTTTATCAATTGATCTGCCAACTGAATACACATAAATATTGGCTTCACCTTTCTTAGCCCTAGTTTCCTAAAAATCGACAAAGACATAAGGTTTATATTTGCATCTAAGTTGCATAAACATTTTTAAATCTTTAAATTACCAACAATACAAGGTATTGTAAAGCTCCTTGGATATGTCAATTATGAGGGCATATGGTTGGTAATTAAGGAACTAGAGGTTTCTATCATGGCTATTGTTTAAGTATCATCCTAAGTTTTCTTGGTAGATAATGTCTTTAAGGAACTTTACGTACTTGGGCCTGCGTTTCAACACTTCCACAAAAGAAAAGTAAATTTGCCATTTTTTAAGGTTTTCCATGAGAAAAGTAAATTCATCCAATTCGATCTTCTGAAGTTTTTGTGGAAATGGTATTTTCGGTGGATAAGGCAGAGGAGGAATGTATGGAGGGCCCTTATTCTTGTCTTCACCCTTTCTCTTCTTCTCTTGGTCTTTTACAAAGCGGGTCTTAGCTTGTCTTTCCACCGATTCTTCTAGCTCTTTCACACTCCTAAGTGTGATAGCCTTACATTGCTCTCTTGGGTTTACTTCCATGTTGTTCAGAAAGTTTTCTAAACTTCTCTTACATAATTCCTTGTAAAACTAGCTCATTTGAACCTCTATGTTGTGAATAGAAGAGGCATGATCTTTCGTTACTTGCTCAAACTTCCCTTCTAGTCTCTTCTGGGCCTCATGAGCTTGCCCATGATCTTGTCCAATTTAGAATCCCATGAATTGGACTAATCTTGTTGAAATCCTGGTAGGCCTTGAATTCTTATTTGAGTTATTGCATTATTAGACCAAAAGAAATCTGGGTGGTTCGGCCATCTCGGATTGTAAGTGTTCTAATAAGGATGATTACTTCCTTGACCAAATTGTACCTCATTAAAGTTTGCAAGGGTCTTTTACTCCCTATAATAGATTTCCTCCATCATTGTTCTTTTATCTCTTTTTGGCATTTAACTTTTTGGATTCCTTATAGTTACCTTGTGATGTCCAAAATGATGTGTCTTCAACTTTGTGCCCAAACTTCCTTCTCTTTCTTTTTTCTTTTTAATTTCTTGTGATTAGTTACCACAATTAAAAGAAAGGGTAATAATTCCTTAAAACAAAGGAATTCAAAGAGTCCTAAACTAATTCCCCGACAATAGTGCCAAAAACTTCTTGAGCAAGTTTTACTTATAATAAAACCCCTAATATCTGTAAGTATACATATTGTAAACTTATAGTATTAAAGGTATTGATCCCACGAGAAAATAGTTAGAACTAACTGAACCTAATTTTGTCTAAGTATTGGGATATGAATTGAATAAAAATAAAATATTTGAAATTTAAAACAATTAAATGAAACTAAGAAAATAATCAAATAACAAATAAGCTACCACAAATATGTGCGGAACATATAGGATGAAGCTTAGGATTCATTCTATCGTTATTTTGCTCCCTAATCGCTTTTGACTCAATTCAATGTTGATTCTAGATTTTCAAAAGGTTGATTACTCTCTCTTAAGACCTAATCATTTATCCCTAATTGATTAACCCTAATTGATCATGAAATTCCATAATTTGCAACCTTTTGATTCACAAAATTTACCTAATGTTTTTAACTCGCTCTTAAGTAATCTATCAAATAATTAGGTTTTCAGACAAGATCTCTCTTTGTATGATTACCAATTTGATATTTGTGAGACTTATTAGGTCACTGATTACTTTTGGCTCACTCTCTCGACTTATTATTGAAGTATTAGCATACCCAAACATCAAAACACCAGAAAATTGAGTTGAAACCAACAATAATCAAGTCACAAAACAACTTAAGAACAAATCTAGGTATGAAAATTAGAACATCTTAAATGTGAATAATATATTCAAATCCAAGTTATTTATCAAGTTTAATGAAATAAACAAAGGAAAGAAAGAAAGAACTTGATTTGAACTCAAACTTGAAATCTGGAATTTTTAGATTGTTTTTGTTGCTCCTCAACTTGGAAGATGGTGGTTCCTCTTTTTTGAGTGTTTTTTGTTCTTAAATAGTTATTGAGCCCCTAGGTTTACCTACTTAATTTGGTTCCAAAATAACCCCATAAAGTTAAAATTATAAAAAGAGTCATGCTGGAAGGGCTAAAATTCACCAGAATAGCTATTTGTGTTCTTTGTCACGATCATGGCTTGTCGCCATGCCTCCATTTCTTCTCTTTTCTTCAACTTTGTGTTTCCATACACTCAAACACACATCAAATACCTCTTGAAACATAAAATTAAGGTCCAAATCATGCTCAAAACTATACAAACTCTTAGAATATAAACAAACACTAATAATAACATAATTCTAAGCCTATATACATGATAATCATCTAAGAAATACTCAAAAGTACATTTAAACATCTATCAAAACATAGTATAATTTACACCCATCAACATCCCTACACTTAAACTATTGATTGTCCTTAAGCCAAAAAAAAAACTCAAACAAACCAAACAATAACACATACATTCATGCAACATGCACTAATGATACAATGACATCTAACTTGACGAAAAAAATTTAACCTAAAAAAATAATCACTCAAGTTGTTCCAACATATTAACCTATGCCATTTATGGTTAAGCACTTTAGATTGTATATACATACTAATCAAAACATTAACTTCGTATTCCTTCACCTAAAACACTTACATAGATACATTGATAATTAGTAATCAACCAAAATTGCAACAATCACTAAGTATCCCTTCATATCCTATTTTTGAAGATCAATAGGATTTATTTATAAAAACACCACTTTTTTATTTTCTTTAACGTTAACCTAGTCTTTTGACGTGAAGCCAAACAATTTGTCATAAATGTCCCCCAGTTACTCAATTAGGTCACGTTTTATTCATTAGCTTGGTTGGAATGCCATTCTAGCCTTTTGATGCGAAGAAAAACATTTTGTCGTGAATGTCCCTGGTTATTCAGCTATTACAATCTCAACTAGCTACTAGCTCTATTTATAACTCACTATTTGTTTCAAAAGGGTCAGCGGAATAGTTATTCATTTAATAGACGTACACAATTTTCTTTTATTTCACATAGCCTACCTCATTTCTTTTAGTCAATCATCCTCATGAAAGACTACTAATGATACTAACATATTCAATTGACTTATAATTATAAATGTATGTAACAAATTGCTTAAGATGACCAACCTGACGTCATATCCTAATTAACATGCATATTTAACCAAAGTTACTTAAAAAATAAAATGCACAAGCTAATATTCCTTTACAAATTCAATGATTATGTTCATAGCTAAATGACTTCCATTAAGTTACTGCCATTAACATATTGACACAATTCACACATATGCAGCATATGTTCACATCATGTCAACCTAATCAAAATAGAACCGTATGGTATACAAATTCACACTCATGATATGCCAATGCAAAATCCTCCCCACACTTAGACACACATTGCCCTCAATGTGAGAGAAAAAAAGCAACAAATAAAAAATGACGAGAAAAGATAAAAGGAAAGGTTAAAAGCACAAAACTAGGAGATTGAGCTAGTGACAGGATTGGTGATGGAATATGGAGATACTTTCAATCATGAAACTCCATCAATTCTTACCCTACAAAATAAACGTAATAATAATAATAATAATAAAATACCAATAAAATAAAACAAAAAAAACAAAACTTACCCTAATTCTTGGGTTCCCTTCTAAGTAGCACTTAGTTTACGTCATTAGCTTAAAGCCACATGAACATAACTACTCTACACATGATCTTGAGCTTGTAGTAGTAGTGTTTGCTTTAAAAATTTGGCGACACTACTTGTATGGTGAAAAGTGTAGGATCTTCACTAATTATAAAAGTTTGAAGTACTTGCTTACCCAGAAGGAACTTAATCTAAAACAACGATGTTGGTTGGAATTGTTTAAAGATTATGATTGTATTGTGGATTACCATTTGGGTAAGGCTAATGTCGTGACAGATGCCTTAAGTCGAAAGACGATTTCGGTATTGTCAGTGCAGCAAGGTGAATGGGGAGTTGCATTTGATGGGATTTAATAGATCGGTTAAAAGCTAGGCCTACCTTGAAACAAGAAATCTGTGATGCTCAGAAAGTTGATGATAAGTTACAACAACTTATCTTGGCAACTTAGGAAGGTAAACAATCTGACTTTTCTGTGACAGGAGATGGTGATTTGTATTACGAAGATTGGTTGTGTATTCCAGCTAGTAATGACTTGAAGAGAAAGTCATTGTTTGAAGCACATAATACTGTTTTTACAATACATCCTGGTGGAAATAAAATGTATCAAGATCTCACGCAGTATTATTGGTGGTCAAGTATGAAACGTGATGTTGTGGATTATGTATCCAAATGTTTGACATATCAACAAATTAAAGCTAAGTACCTGGCTCCATTTGGTTTGTTACATCCTATTTCGATTCCTCGATGGAAATCAGACAATATTACTATGGATTTTATTACTGGACTTCCTCTCACTCAAAGGAAGCATGATGTTGTATAGGTGATTGTGGATAAATTCACCAAGTCTACTCATTTTCTACTTATTTGTCATCATTATTCATTAGATAGGCTTATAGATATATATGTGAATGAAATAGTGAGATTGCATGGACTACCATTATCTATTATTTCTGATAGTGATCCTCGAATTATTTGGAGATTTTGGAAAAGTCTGCAAAAGGCTTTGGGTACTCAAGTCAAGTTCAGTACCGTTTTTCATCCTCAGACAGATGGACAATCTGAATAGATTATTTAAATATTAGAAGACATGCTTTAGGGTTATGTTTTAGAATTATCTGAAAGTTAGGATAACTATCCTTTTTTGATGAAATTTAGTTACAACAACAGTTGTTAGACTAGTATTGGCATGGCACCTTATGAATCCCATTATGGTAGGAAGTATAGGACTCTAGTATGTTGGACTGAATTAGGTGAAAACAAGACGATCGGGCCTGATATTGTAAAAGATACTGAGGAAAAATTTCAAGTTATTCAATAAAGATTAAAAGCCGCCAGTGATAGGCAGAAGTCCTATGTTGACCTAAAAAGGAAAGATATTGAGTATCATGTAGGAGATAAGGTATTATTGAAAGTGTCACTATGGAAACACATACTTCGGTTTGGGAAGAAAGGTAAGCTTAGCCCACGATACATCAGTCCTTATGAGATTCTTAAAAGAGTTGGACCAATAGCTTATCAGTTAGCTCTTCTTGAAGAATTGGCTAACTTGCATAATATATTTCATGTTTCAATGTTAAGTAGGCATCGATTTGATGAGACACATAAGATTCCTATGAAAAAAATTCAAGTACTATTGGATTTTATTTATGAGGAAGGGCCTGTATCTATCTTAGCCAAAGATGTCCGACAACTCAGAAATAAGCAAATACCTTTGGTAAAAGTGCTCTGGCAACAACATGGACTCAAGGAAGCAACATAGGAATCAAAATCAACCATGAGAGCTCAGTATCCTCAGATATTCTCGTCAAGTATGAATTTCTAGGAGGAAATTCTTTTAAGGGGGAGAGAATTGTAAGGCCCCAAATTATACCCTAGTTAAAATGTTAAATATTCATGAAAGTAAATTTTATAGGTGTTGAAATTGTGATATGATTGTGAATTATATATGTCTTGAATCTTGGTTTGATGGACCATGATTAGTAACTTGGAATTAATTGATATCATTAGAAAATTAATGTGTTAAAGTGTACATTTGGACTAGAAAAATTGTCAAGTGGCAAGGCAAGTTGTTACATGAAAATTAGTATGATTAAGCCTATACATTGAATGACATTTGGTAGCATTGGTTGAGTGACAAATGGCCTAATAGAATTGTGACATTTGGTAGCTTAAATGGTGGACAAGTGGCTCACTTCTATGAGTGACATAGAGGTTGATTCATTGAAGGACATGTGCCCTTTCAAATTTATGATACCTAGCACTAAACAAGTGCTAAATCACTCCAACCTATTTGATTTTTCTGCTACATTTTTACTATCCTTTATCCCTCTCCACCGAAAGTCTCTCATACTCTCACAAACTCCTAGATTTTTCTTTAATTGGGATCATCATCACTTGAGATCTTTGCACGATGTTAAGTCAAGGAAGCTAGATCTTGCTATCTTTTATGCTGTCTTTTTGGTGTTAAGATTTGCATCTTGATTTGAATGTGTGTTGATTGCTTGGAAGAGCTAGATTAGCTGATTCTTTGGAGTTGAAATTTGAAGTTAAATAGGTAAGGGAATTCTTAACTTGATAGAATGTATTAATACAAGTTCTATGATGATTGAATTGGCATGGAATATGTGTTATGATGATGATAAATGAGTGCTGTAAAATTGATCCTTATATAGCAAATTCTGTTTTGGTTTTGATGTATGAAAGATAATGAATTGTGAGTTGCCTAATGAATGATTTTTTATTTGGATTTGGACATGAATTTGATAAGGGATTGAAGCATGAATAAGGTAGAACTGAAGTGAAATTGATGGACTTTGGTGAAGGTGTGTTGGATGGAGTATGAAGGAGTTAACTTTCGAAGCAAAATGAAGTCAATCGTGGGATTTATATGGCACCTTCCCACAGTCATGGAAAATGTTTTGTAAGGGAAAATGTTTTGGAAGGGAAAATGTTGGTTTTGTACATTTGTTGGACTATATAAGGTTAAGGCATTTTTTAAAGGTGTAATTGGACTTGATTAAGGTGTAAAATGAACCTAGTTTGGTGTGGAATTAGTTAATTAAAGGTTGAATAAGATTTGGATTATTAATAGAAGTAATAATTTTGGAACTTATAAGTTGTTAAAGGAATGAAGTTTCCTTATGAATGCTAATGTGATTTAAAGAAAAAGAGTAATGTGTTAGTTGTGAATGTTTGTGAATTGGAAACTTGTGTGAATACATGTAATGTGTAATTACTTAATGTATTCATAAATGCATTATTGCAAATGTTTATGTTTATAAGGCATGTTAAGTTTGATCAAATGTGAATGAATATGTTAAATTTAAGCAAAATGGAATAAAGTCATATGTTATACACTGCATCACTTACAAGTGATTCCGAAATCTAGACTGCTTTGTTTTTAAAACTGCCAAGTCCTAGTCGTGAGTAAATAAGCATGCCTAGAAAGGTCTGCAGCTGCTTCTGTAAGTAGACATTAAGGTGTCTTCTGTATCTAGATACTTTGGTGTCTTCAGTACTTGACACTCTAGTTTCTTTTGATCTTAGACCCTTCAGTGTCTTCTGTTTCAGAGACTTAAGTCTCTTCTGTTTCTGAGATACCAATCATAGGTATCTTCTATTCTAGTCCCGTTACCCACTTCTGTAAAAAGGACTAGTAGGCTAATTTGTTTTATGTTTTGATATATGTTTTGATTTGATACAAGATAAGTTATGATATGATACAAGTATAATACAAGATAAGTTCTAATTTGATACAAGATATATTCTGATTTGATACAAGATATGCTATATTCTGACATAATTATATCCTGTTCTAAGATTTGTACATTCTAAAGTGAATCACACGCTATTACAATGCTTAGAATACGATATATGAATGCACGAGAAGGGGGGGGGGGTGAATTGTGTATTCCCCTTTTGAAAAATCTTTCAAAAACGTTTTGTTAAAACCAAGTTCTTTTTACAGAAACTTCAGTAGATTCAAATTAATCAAAACTTTGAAAACTTGTTTAAAATCTAAGTAATAACAAAACTTTGAATCTTAAAGAGAGATAGAGTAGAGAGAAGTCGATATAGCAATTTTATACTGGTTCACCCCAAACCGTAGGCTACGTCCAGTCCTCAGAAGTCTTTCTTAGATTTCACTATCTCTTCAACTTTTACAAGTATTCTTTCTGAGCCTCTTTAGGTCTCTACACTTAGTATTCTTTCACTCTTAGCCTCTGCAGGCTATCTGTACTACTTTTCTTACAAAAGTATTTAAACTCTGTTATAGTAAAACTAGCGCTCAGCTAATTTGCACAATAATCTCACAAAAAGGCTTTTTCGTTCGCATAGATGTAAATCAACTAACTTTTTAATCTTTGTCTTCGACTCATATTTATAGCCTTCGTCTGTAACTGCTTCTTGAATCTTGATTCTTGAATCTTGAAAGAAACGATTAATCAGTTGAGTTCTGTAACTAACTCGAACTGACTCTTGCGTCTGCGTTTCTTTTCTTCGTCTGTTTTTTTTATTCTGCGTCTGCTTTCTTTTGCGTCTGCTTTTTTATTCTGCGTCTGTTTTTACTTCTTCGTCTATGTCTGCTTTTCTATTTCTACATCTACGTCTGCTTTTCTATTTCTTCGTCTGCGTCTGCTTTTATATTTCTGCATCTGCGTCTGTTTTTCTTTTCTTCGTCTACGTCTGCTTTTATATTTCTGCATCTGTGTCTGCTTTTATATTTCTACGTCTGCATCTGCTTTTCTATTTCTTCGTCTTCTTTTTACTTCTTCTTTGTTATTCATCAAAATCATATATATGTAAAGTCATTTTGACTCACCAGTGTTTAGAAAGAAGTACCTCTCCCGGGTGTATATCCAAGAGAAGGCCAGGGAGTTTATGAATCTGACTCAGAGGAATAGGAGCGTGAGCGAGTATGAGCTGAAGTTTACCCAACTGTCCAGGTATGCAGCTCATATTGTGGCCAATGAAGAAGACAAGTGCCGCAAGTTTGAGGGAGGTCTCCATCTGGGAATTAAGGAGAAGGTAATTATTCATAATTTCTGTGATTATCAGCAGTTGGTGGATGCTGCACTCCAGGTTGAAAAGCTGGAGAATATTAAGCAGGAGGTGAGTAGAAAGAGAAAGAGTAGAGAGCAGTCTTCCAGAAAAAGGGGGAGTGCTCCGACAGCTGACAGGGGTGAGAGGAGCTCCCGCACTCTGGGTTAGGGTGGCAGTAGTGCCCCTCATCAAAGCAAGTAATCCAGGGCAGTGTCAGTACAGGCGTCTTCAGTGGGAGGAAATAGCAGAGTAGAGAAGAGTAGAAATTTGAACCCCAAATGTGAGCATTGTGGGAAGCTGCACAGGGGTGAGTGCTACAAATTGCTAGGAGCATGTTTTCGATGTGGGTAAAAGGGACATATGATTTCTTGCTTGTTACCTGGTGTGAATTCAGTGCTGTTGGATAATTTCTTGCTTGTTAGCACTCCTTTAGGGAGGAATGTGATAGTAAGTCGAATATTTATAGACTGTGAGCTCTTTATTGATGGATCTAGACTGGTAATGGACCTGCTACCTCTAGACCTGAAGAGATTAGATGTTATTGTGGGGATGGATGTAATGCAGAAGTATCCAGTGAAGTTAGATTGTGGCCTAAAGGAGGTGAAATTTGTTCTGGGCAATGGTAAGAAGGTGACTTTCAGAGGGGACAGAAAAACACCACTGCCAAGAATTATTTTGACTTTATTAGCTGACAGAATGATGGGGAAGGGGTGTGAAGCTTTCTTGGCGTATGTTGTGGACACAAGTGTGAAGGAAAGCAGGTTAGAAGATTTTCCTATTGTGAGGGAATTTCCTGATGTGTTTCCAGATGAATTACCGGGTTTGCCACCGGTGAGGGAGATCGAGTTTGCCATTGACTTGATTCCCAAGATAGCTCATATTTCTATTCCACCATACAGAATGGCTCCAGCTGAGCTAAAAGAGCTTGAGGAGCAGTTGGGAGAGTTGTTAGAGAAGGGGTTCATAAGGTTGAGTTCGTCACCTTAGGAAACACCAGTTCTATTTGTTAAAAAGAGGGATGGAACCTGGAGGATGTGTATTGATTACCGGAGGATCAACAAGGTGACTATTAAGAACAAGTATCCCTTGCCCCAAATAGATGATTTGTTTGATTAGCTGCAGGGAGCAACAGTCTTCTCTAAAATTGATCTCAGGTCTGGTTATCATCAACTCAGGATTAAGGAGTCTGATGTAAGCAAGACAGCCTTCAGAACACGGTATGGGCATTATGAATTTTTAGTTATGCCTTTTGGACTGACCAATGCTCCAACTGCTTTCATGGATCTTATGAACAGGGTCTTTAAAGAGTATTTGGATCAGTTTGTGATAGTTTTCATCGAAGATATTCTCGTGTATTCGAAGAATGTAAGAGAGCATGAGGAGCATCTAAGGATGGTATTGCAGAGATCGAGGGAGAGGGAGCTTTATGCCAAATTCAACAAATATGAATTTTGGCTACATGAAGTGGTCTTCCTTGGTCATATTATTTCTGAGAATAGGGTGCTTGTGGATCCAAAGAAAGTTGAAGCAGTAGTGAATTGGCATGCCCCGACGACAGTGACAGAAGTAAGGAATTTCCTAGGTTTGGAAGGTTATTATAGGAGATTCGTGGATGGATTTTCCATGATTGTTGCTCCATTGACCAAGTTATTAAGAAAGAATCAAAAGTTTGCCTGGAGTGATGAATGTCAGAAAAGCTTTGAGGAGCTCAAGAACAGATTGACTAGTGCTCCAGTTTTGGCTTTGCCCACAGGAGAGGGAAGTTATACTATGTATAATGATGCTTCAAGAAAAGGGTTGGGTTGTGTACTGATGCAGGGAGATAAGGTAATAGCATATGCCTCACGACATCTAAAGCCTTATGAGTTGAATTATCCTACCCATGACTTGGAATTGGCAGCTGTGATTTTTGCCTTAAAGATCTGGAGGCATTATTTGTATGGGGTTCAGAAGAAGATCTTTACTGATCATAAGAGTCTCAATTATCTATTGAGTCAGAAGGGGCTGAATTTGAGACAGAGAAGGTGGATTGAATTGCTTAAGGATTATGACTTGTTGATTGAGTACCATCCAGGCAAGGCAAATGTCATAACAGATGCCTTGAGTAGGAAGTCTTCCATAGCCCATGTTCAGACAGTTTATCTGCCGCTATTGGAAGAGATGGCTAAGCTCAGAATCAGTTTGAAGCAGAAGGAGCCTGATTGTGTTGTTACTACCTTTAGAGTGAGGCCGATCCTCAGAGAAAGGGTTAGAGAGTTACAAGTTCAGGATGCAGAACTGAGTAAGCTGCGAGAAGAGGTTCAGAAGGGTAAGAAGTCTGAAGTAGTAGTGAGAGATGATGGACTCCTGACTGTAGGAAATAGGCTCTGTATTCCAAATGTCAAGGAGGTGAAGGGTGAGATTCTGGATGAGGCACACAATGCGCCTTATGCTATGCACCCAGGTAGCACCAGGATGTACAGAGATCTAAAGGATCATTTCTAGTGGAAAGACATGAAGAAAGATGTGGCCGATTATGCAAGTACGTGTCTAGTGTGTCAGCAAGTCAAGGCTGAGCACCAGGCACCTTTAGGCAAGTTAAGGTCATTATCCATTCCTGAGTGGAAGTGGTAGAAGGTGACTATGGACTTTGTAATGGAGTTTCCTAAGACCAGTAGGAAGCATGATGCCATATGGGTTATTATGGATAGGTTGACGAAGTCAATGGCAATCAAACAGACCGATTCTTTACATGTGATAGCCAAGAAGTACATTGATGAGGTTGTGAGACTGCATGGAATCCCAGATTCTATAGTTTCTGATAAGGATCCTCGATTCACTTCGAGATTCTGGGGAAGCTTGTAGGAAGCTTTAGGCATGAAGTTGAGTTTTAGCACTACTTTTCATCCTTAGACAGATGGACAATCTGAGAGGACCATTCGGACCTTTGAGGGAATGCTCAGGGCATGTGTGATGGATTTTAGAGGAGCATGGGATGAACACTTCCCATTGATCGAATTTGCTTACAATAATTCGTATCATTCAAGCATTCAGATGGCTCCTTATGAAGCACTGTATGGGAGGAGATGTAGGACTCCGATATGCTGGGATGAAGAAGGAGAAAGGAAACTTTTGGGTATAGAGTAAATTCAGATGACAGTTGACAAGGTTAAGTTAATTAAGCAAAGGCTTAAAGCAGCACAAGAAAGGATGAAAAGTTATGTAGATGCTCACCGGAAGGAAATGGAGTATGAGGTCGGTGAAAAAGTCTTCCTTAAGACATCTCCTTGGAAAGAAGTTATGAGATTTGGCAAGAAGGGTAAGTTGAGTCCAAGATATGTGGGACCTTATGATATTCTAGAGAGGATGGGCCCTTTAGCTTACAAGTTAGCACTGCCTCCTGAGCTATCACAGATTCATGATCTCTTTCATGTTTCTATGTTGAGGAGATACAGATCAGATCCTTCTCATGTTATTCAAGCCACTGAGGTTCAGTTGAGTGATGATTTGAGTTATGAGGAGATTTCAGTGCAGATCTTGGATACTAAGGAAAAGGTTCTCAGGAACAAGACAGTTCAGCTAGTAAAAGTTTTATGGAGAAACCATTCGGTGGAAGAGGCCACATGGGAGCCCTTGGAGGCCATGAAAGACAAGTACCCACACCTCTTCACATTTCAGGTAAGAATTTCGAGGACAAAATTCTTCTAAGAGGGGGAGAAATGTTGGCCCCTAAAATTTTTTTAATTGAATAAGTATGTTTTCCAATTTATCTTTGAGGTTTTGACTGATTAATTGTTTTTAGTTAGAGCTTAAATTAGAATGTAAATGGTTGGAGGATTTTTATTGCTTAGATTGATGGGATTAGAAGTTTTAAATGGAGAATTTAAGATTAAGTTGGAGTATGGTATGGTGTTAGGTAAATTGAAGGAATAAGAATGTATGAGGGAAAAAATGGGAAGATCACTTAAGGTAGAAGGCTTACAAGGAGGGGTAGTATGGTCTTTTTAGCTTAATTAAAAAGAAAGAAGGAAGCAAAAGCATGTAGTCGTATGTGTTTTGAGTGAAGAGAAGAAGAGAAGAAGAAGAGGTTAGGGTTTCATCTGTCCTTGTTTTAGAAAAGTGTTTTTGAGAGTTTTACAAAAAGGAAAAAGAAAGAGGAAGGTTTAATCTTCTATTAGAGACAAGAAGCAAATTTCGTGGGTGGAGTTTCAAGGTGAGTTTTGTCCAAATCTTTTGGAATTTTTAATGGATTTTGGTTCAAATGGCTTAGGAAAAGCATGGGTATGGTTGTTCTAGGATTAATTTCATGCTTTTGTTTCCTT
>JAOTIZ010000201.1:12543013-12555761 GCA_027123425.1 Erythroxylum panamense | reverse complement strand
GTTTCAGATTTGATTCGTTTCATTTCCCGGCTCTTTGTTATTCATTTCCGTTTTTAGTTTTCCGATTGGGGTCCGGTCCCGAGATCGTGTTCCAATAGCAGGCGTGCGCGCAGCTCACCAGGTGCGCCAGACTAGGCGCACCGCTTGGCCTCTTTTGCTTTAGGTTGTTTTCCTTACTATTTTTAGGATGATTTGGGCAGTGCTATTTTAACTATTTGGGCCAGGGATGTTGGCCTAATTTCGAGTTATTTTGGAAACTATAAATAGTTGCCTTGACATTAGTTTTAGGGTAATACACTTTGATAATTTGAGAACTTTATGAGGAGTTTTCTTCATGTTCTTGTTGTTCCACAAACCCTAACTCTACTTATCAATTAATCTCAATTGTGGCGTATTGTTTTGGTTCAATTTTCTTGGTCTATTGCTTTAGTCTTGGTTGCTTGGACAATAACGATCCTTGAGGTCTTGAAAGTATTGAAAACCTTACTATCTAGTTTGTTTAAAGGCTGCCGAATTATATCAAGATTACTCTCCTTTCGCGCACGCATCAGTTGCACATGCTCTTATCAATGGTGGACACAACCCTGTGGATAAATGTGTAAGCTTTTATAACAGTGTACGAGTTGGAGGATGACGTTTGAGAATGGACATCTCTATATGGAGTTAGAAATAGTCATGTAAATGGAAGATACGATCGTGTCGATCAACTGTATAAACCACTAGAACCTTGTATTATAGCAACATCGAGTTTTCAAGGACACGATCACCACACACAACTATGAGGGGACCATGTGTGGTTTAAAAATCTTATCTTTTGAAATTTTGAAAGTTTGATAAAAGATAAAAGTTGCATATGATATAAATTCATGATAATATGAGAGTTTTAAAGTCCAGAGAGCACTGGTTAACTATAATTTTATTGAGGTTTGACTCCTAGGATTAGTTGAAGTAGTATTGGTACATATATATCAATTTGTACTCAATCATGAAAGTTTTTAAAGGGAGTTTTAGAAAAAGCTCAAAGAGCTAGCATTTTATAAGGTATTTTTAGCTCAAAAGCTTAATGCTTTTATCTCACTATTTTTTGATTTAATAGATTTATTGTCAGTTTTTCTGGTAAATTAAATCTTGTTTAATTTATCCTTTTGTCATTATTTGAGTAGTTTATTATTGGTTGAGTGATCTTGTCAATCTTGCGAGTATTATTGCTTGGAGTGCCAACAAGAGCTAGGGATGGGAATTTTTAATTTTTAATTTAAGGAAATAAATTTTAAATATTATATTTATATGTGTATGTATATGTTAAAAGTCAACTCAGTATATTGCAAAGCCATTTTTCGATGCCACGTGTGTAAGTTGGACGATACTATGGTCAAAAACCTAGTTTAGATACTAGATAACTTCATTTTTGTCAAGTGTTTGTCATGATCTAATTATCCCACATCGGTAATAAAAGAGATTTAAGTGGGGTTTATAGGTTTATGGGCTCTCCTACCTTTAAGCTAGCTTTTGGGGGTTGGTTCTCTCATAAGATCTATAATAATTGGTGTCAGAGCTATCACCACTCTTTCAAGTCCTCGTACCATGCCCAAGGGTAGTGACGTCAGTATTGTAGTGTTCACCGGAGCTAGAAAAGGTCTAGCATATAGTCAGCCTATTGTTGCATGGGTGGTGATGTCAGTATAGCAGTGATCCCCTGAGGCTAGAAAAGGTCTAACACATAGTCAACCCGCCAATGCCTGGGCTGCGAAGCATGATGGAATGTTACAGTCTAATTGTCCCACATCGGTAATAAAAAAGGTTAATGTGAAGTTTATAAGCTTATGGGTTCTCCTACTTTTTAAGCTAATTTTTGAGGTTGGTTTTTTCATAATATCTGTAACAATGTTGCTGACCGACGATTACGATCATGTCAAGTGTTGGTAAAGGTTTATAGGATACATGAGATACCATTGTTAAATGCAAGGGACGAAACATTACCTGAGATACCATTGTCCATTGACAAATGTTAAGACGAAAATTTGAGATTTATCATTTTCCGGTGTAATAAAATTACAAAATGGTGTGTGACCCAAAACATGACCAATTTCTGCCACAATGAACGATTCTTTACTGAACAAGAACACTAACAATCACGAACAAGGGGATCTCCGCACTGATCACACTGGCCATACGACGAAAAAAGTTCGAATTCGTGAAAGGGATGAAGATCCACCGCCCACACAACCCTCTCCCCATCCAGTTCCCCCTAACTATCGTGCAGCAGTCAATGGCCAATTGAATCCGAATCAACCACAAATCGAATGGCCTGCTGAAGACCCAGTAGAAATTGAAGGAGACATAAGCATAGCACCTGGGGATTTTGAACCCAGCATCGAACTCTCAAACTCCTTCGAAGGCTGACTCAACAAACAATGGGAACAAGCCATTGTCGTCAAACTCATGGGACGCCGAATTGGGTATACAATGTTGAAGAACCGCCTCTCCTCTCTGTGGAAGCTATCTGGGCCGATAAAGATTGTGGACATAGACAATGAATTTTTCATGATAAATTTTCTGGAAGCGGAGGATTATGTATATGCCCTCACTCAAGGACCGTGGGTCCTCCTCGGCATGCGCTTTCTGTCCAGCCATGGAACCCCTCCTTCTGCCCTTCCTCTGGCCAAGTCTCGCATGTAGTTACTTGGGTGTGCTTTCTCGAGCTGTCAATGGCGTGCTACCACCCCTCCATTCTCACCGCGCTAGGTAACCTCATTGGACGCACCATCAAGATCGACACCACCACATAACAATCCCAGCGGGGCCGATTTTCTCTAGTGGCGGTCCACATAGATATCAGCCAACCCCTTCGTTCCATCGTCGAACTGGACAGCGAGAGGATTAAAATAGCCTACGAAGGTCTCCCACAAATTTGTTTCTCCTGTGGGCATGTCGGGCACAGTACCATCGTTTTCCCCTTCCGACCTCAACCTCCTGCTCCAACCACTATACCTACCTTGGTAGAAACCTCACCGGTCCTCCCTCTGAAAAATCCATCTGAACAAGCCCATACAGATACTCCACAGGCGTTGTACGACCCATGGCTCCAAGTCCAACTTAGGAGCCTCTCCAACTGTCAAACCCTCCCCTGTCAACACGTCTCGCGGATCTAGGTTCCAGATCCTTGTCGAAACTGCCCCCACCGCCAGGTCACAGCCAGCGCCTTTCTCTTTCCACGCGAGCCACCATGACCCTCCTGCTCCTCGAAGCTTTGGGAAGACGCCGAGCCCTTCTTTTAATTCCCCTGCAGCAGGTTGGGTCGCCCAGACAACAGGTCGGGTAGCCTACACATCAGGGGCCTCGACTAGCGGGCCTGTGCAGCCCCTCTCCCAGGCCCGATCACCAATGGCCCAACTCCAAGCCCCCTAGGCCACTCCAACCCTCCTGGCCCAGCAGACCCCCAGCCCTGACCCACAGCCCAAGCCTCTTACCCAACCCAAACATCACAACCAACATACTGCTATCCTAATTCCTACACACTCCGACCTTATTATTCAGGATCCTACTCTCGTCATAGCCATGCAGGACAAGGAAGTCGACAATAATATGAAGGAAGTGATTCCTCCCAACACCACAACTTCCACATTGACTTTCAACCACACTCCACCACCTCCCTCCAAACCACCGAACCCGGCTCCGGTCATTAATTTGGTAAACGATGCCATGGACATCGCTAACTCTCCAATTGAGGCTCACCACCCTCCGATACCAGCGAATGCTGAGCAGGTCGTGATGCTTGAATCCACTCAAGACTAGGTCTTGAACCTTTCAGCTATTCCTTTTATTATGTCTATTTTCATTTGGAATTGCCAAAAGGTCGGAGGCAAGAAATTCTGTCCCATTTTTTAGAATTTCGTCCGAATCCACAATCCAATGCTCGTAGTGCTAGTTGAGACAAGAATCAGAGGCGCTAGGGCACACAAGGTGATCCGATCTCTTCAATTCCCTCATTCCTATCGGGTGGAAGCTCACGAATTTTTCGGCAGCATTTAACTCTTATAGAAATCCGACATAACCATTCATATTCTTCTTGCCCATCGTCAATTCATTCATATCAAAATCAATTGGTTGCATAACTCGTTTAACTTCACAGCCATCTATGCGATCCCTACTTATTCCCTTCAGCCCTTTCTTTGGAAGCACTTTCGTAATATTGCCTGAGTAACGACTCTTCCTTGGCTCGTTAGGGGAGATTTCAATGCTAAACTTGAATGGAGCGACAAACGAGGTGGCACACGCACCCATCAGACCATAAATCCTTAATTTTGAGATTGTGTCCAGTGTTGTCATCTACAGGACCCCGGCTTTACTAGACCTCGATTTACTTGGCGTCGCGGCTAACATCTCGCTAGATTAGATCGTGTTTTTTGCTCTACTACTTGGACCACCTCGTTCCCTTCCACGAAAGTAGCTCACCTACCCTTCCTTAAATCGGATCATCGGCCTTTGCTAGTGACATTCCTTCAATCGCACCAACCGCCAACCTCGGCTCAACCTTTCCGTTTTCAATCATCTTAGTTGACTCACGAAGGCTTCCCTCAAATCGTGGTAGATCACTAGCAACCCCCATCTGCACACTTTGTGTGGGGTGATCCAACACCTAAGCAAAAATTTACAGCACTGGAATTACTCGATCTCTGGTCACACATTTCTTCACAAAAAGCGTCTCCTGGCTCGACTCACGGGTATCCAGAATTCTTTGGATACTTAGCATTCTGATTCCCTGCGCTAGTGGGAAACTCACCTCCGAAACGAGCTGGAACAGGCCATCTTACAAGAGGAGCTTTACTGGCACCAATAATCTAGATGCCAATGGCTTAGTCAAGGCGATACGAACTCCAAATATTATCATGCTATCACTACGGCAAAACAAAGAAAGCTTCACATTGCCTATTTAACCGGTGACTCCGGGGTTTCGTGTTCTGATCCAGCGGCCATATGAACCCTAACCAAGACCTTCTTAGAAATACTTTACACAACCGAGCCTTCATCTCTCGTTCACATGCCCCTCTACGGCGGTTTTCCCCCCTCCCTCCTATAGCTACTCTTGAATTGGAAAGTCCTACTCTTCCCGAAGAGGTCAAGACAACCTTCTTCACCATGCCCCCCAACAAGGCCTTAGGATTTGACGGATTTACAGCTTTATTCTTCCAATCCCAGTGGGACACCTTAGGGCCCTCCCTGGTTCGATTCATCCAACAAACTTTTAGGCATGCGATTTGGGAGGCTGATTTGAACCGTACCATTTTAGTCCTGATCCCCAAGAAACCCTCCCCTACATTGATCACACAATTCCGACCTATCGCCTTGTGCTTCGTGATTTACAAAGGCCTCATAAAGCTCATTATCAATAGGCTGAAACCTTTTCTTGACAGCCTGGTTAGCCCGAATCAATGCAGTTTTGTCCCGGGCCGATCCATTACAAACAACATCATAATTGCCCAAGAAATTATTCATACGATGCGACAGAAATCGGGGAAGAAGGGGTTCCTAGCCATCAAGGTTAACCTTGAAAAAGCTTACGATCGACTCTCTTGGGACTTCATCAAAGATACTCTTCTCGATATCGGGCTACCCAGCTCATTAATCTCTCTCATCATGAAGTGTGTCTCATCAGTTTCCATGCAAGTCAATTGGGAAGGAGTACTCAGCAAGACATTCCATCCTTCCTGAGGCATTCGGTAAGGAGAGCCCCTATCACCCTATCTTTTCGTCCTCTGTATGGAACATCTAGGCCACCTCATCTCTCCAGCGGTGGCCCAAAGCGGCTAGAAGTGTATTCGGCCAAGCAAAAGCGGTCCCCCTATATCTCACCTGTTTTTCGTTGATGACCTCATTTTATTCGCGAAAGCCAATACTGATCAAGCTCAGGTCATTAGGGCCATCTTCTCCTCCCTTTGCAGCGCTTCAGGGCAAAAGGTTAGTCAAGACAAGTTTCGCTGCTACTATTCCATAAATATTCCCCATCCCACGGCACGCCAATTGAGCCACGATTTGGGTTTTAAGTTGACCACGGACTTAGGGTGATACCTTGGCGTTCCTTTGCTACACGTCCGAGTTCACAAACGCACTTACCAACATCTCCTGGATAAAGTCCAACAGCGCCTCTCGGGCTAGTCGAAAAATCTGTTATCCTTCGCAGGACGTACCACTATAATCAAATCTGTTCTCTTCGCTCTCCCCACCTATACTATGCAGACAGCTCGTTTCCCTCGTTGCCTCTGTGACGACCTAGAATAAATTATACGCAACTTCTTGTGGGCTTCTTATCCGGGTGCCAAAAAGCCTCACCTCGTAAAATGGGACAAGGTCTGTCAACCTAAAGACCGGGGGGGCTGGGCATCCACAAAATTCGCGAATCGAATGATGTGATGTTGATCAAGCTCGGGTGGGCCCTGATTTCAGAGCCTAATGTGCTATGGGTTAAAATTTTGATCGCTAAATACAAGTTGAATGTTCATACCCCGCCCACGTCCCTCGAGGTGATCGGCGGGTCCATGACCTAGAGGAGCATCAAAGCTATATGACCCCACGTCATTCGAGGCATGAAATGGGCGATCTATGATGGGTCTCAAGCCAGATTCTGGTTGGATACTTAGGTGGAGGACTTAGGCCCCCTACTCTCACATGCCCTTGGCCCAATCGCCCCCTCAGCACTATCCTGCCGTGTACAACATTATGTGGACAGCTCAGGTAACTAGTTATGGAATGAGTTTCAGTTCTTACTTCCTCACTGTATTTGCATGCTTGTTGCAGGAATTCTTCCGCCTTAGCCTCAATCCGAGCCTGACAAGCTGATATGGTGCAGGTTGGGGACTGGCAAGTTCTCTACCGCCTCGGCCTACTCAATGCTTATGGAGCATGACCCCTAAGACACTTGTGGCCGTTGGCAGCTTATTTGGCGTTGGGCTGGCCCACAACGTATTCGGTCCTTCCTCTAGCTCCTAGCTCAAGACAGATTACTTACCAATCAACAACGGATGCATAGGAAGCTCTCTTCGACTGCTGAATGTCTTCACTGTCAGACATAAGAGTCCTGTCTTCATGTAATGCGAGTTTCTCCCGAGCGCGACGCCTGTGGCTAGCCTTCCCACGGCACTCCATCTTTCCAGATTTTTTCACCATCAGGGATCAGGACTGGCTACTCACGAGTCTATAGCGAAACAAACAAATTTGTGGCTTCGACTGGTCCCTCATTTTCGGGACTGCTTGTTGGTTCTTGTGGTCCTGGAGGAATCGGGTTATTTTTGACCCATAATTCTCTTGGCCGATATCTCCGGTTCACTATATTCTAGAATATGTCCATCAGATACATACAGCTTCGTTCTGGCAAGGTAGAATAGTTCCAGGGTATCGACCTCGCCACGAGCAGTACATTGAATGGTGTAAACCGACCCAGGGATGGGTGAAACTCAACACCGGCAGGACGAGCAAAACTGACCCCTATTTGGCTTCCGCAGGCGAACTTCTCCGCTACAGTACCGGTGCTTGGCTTGGAGGTTTTGTTCAAAATCTGGGCTGGTGTTCTTCATTAACCGCATAATTGTGGAGTGTTTTCTCTAGCCTGCATCTGGCTTGGGATCTGAGTTATCGCCGAGTGGTCTTAGAACTTGACTCCCAAGTAGCGCTGAGCTCTCTTTCAAACTCTGTCTCCCGCACTCAATCAACCAATCCTCTCCTTTTTGGCATAAACGAACTTCTCAATCACAATTGGACAGTTCTTCCCCGTCACACATATAGGGAAGGCAATAGGAACACTGATTGGTTAGCTAATTTTGCTGTTCATTTTGATCTAAGAATCACCACTTTTGTAAATGCTCCTCAGAGTACCTTTCGATCCTCCTAGAGGATATAGCTGGGATTAATCTCACAAGACTTGTAACGTAGTTGTTATTTTCCCTTCTATGCAAAAAAAAAAACAACAAAATGGTTGGTACCGTAAGGAAATAATCGAGAAGTTAGGATTTAACTGGGTTTCAATTTCAAAACAACATTACTCCTTTTAAGCCTCCTCCGTATGTACCAACGAGAAAATTAGCGGAGCGGGCTTCAATAGAAAACAAATAGTTGACCAAAATTACAGCCAAGTGAGAGGCTTCATATCAATCTGGACAAAACTTAGACGTCTTCAGCATCAAATCAGTGGACATGCTAAATCAAACATATTAGCTTAGCATAGCTCAGTCCCTAATTGAAGACGCCATTACCATTTTCTGAGCATCCGTACAGCTCGAGCAAATTATAAATAACGCTAAACTAACTTAGTAACTTACTGTTTCGAACACCTTTTAAAATATAGGATGGCAAAAAGTAACGAAAACAAATGATGATAAATTTCAATCATGTTACAGTAATCATATCAACAGTAAATACGTGGATGCGCAAACAATACAACACAACTTTTCGGCTTCCAAGATTGACATGCGAAGGTGCATCCCCTCCAACTCAAGAAAGAATCCAGCAATAGCTTTCTAGGCCCCCCTGTGAGCCTCTTTAACAAAAGAAACTTCCCCACTTCCAGCATTTGGTGACAACAAGTGCTTCTCTGGATCTGCATCATCAATTTCAGCTGACAAACGAGGACTGGTGGTTGCCAGTGAATCACTTCCATCTTCTTCTGAATGTTATACACCAAAATGGAACACAATGCTTCAAAGATAAGTTTTGAAATGTTAACAGCGCAGTTCTTAAGTAAATTATGATGAAATTCAAGAAATGTAACAGACCAATGGACTCGTGGTATTCGGGCAACTGTTTAACACTTGTGACTTGAAGGCTTTCAGGAAGCAGACAACTGCAGAGAGCACCTGAAATTTTTTTCCAACAAATAATTGTCAAATTTCTTACATCAATGTAACAAGCTTCACATAGTATGATAAAAGTCAGTATTCATGGAAAGGCAAACTTTCCTCTTTTATTTAATTTTGTTCTGCTTGTGGGAGGTGATTTGTGGCTGGCATGGCAACAGTCCCAGCGAAATAAGACTATGGAATGCAATTGTGGCCATCATTTATAAATACGATAATAACAAACTAAACACTCAGTCCTTGGACCCAAACAGTCAGATGAACGAAATGCTCACATATGAAAGGTTAACTACAGTAATTAACTCGGCTGCAGTGGCTTTGCCTCCAACAATTGTTGACCAAAATTCTGTCAAATTATGAGTAAAATGACACTCAAAAGATTGGATGTCTTCATACCTAACCGAGCAAGCCGATTTACCCACCCTGGTATTCGCCTATTTGCCAATCTCCATGAAATATCGTCTGTAAAATGGTTGCAATTCTTAGAGATTAGGTGATATGTGTCTCCATGATACTCAGACGCCACATTCTCTATGAATGCTCGAAAATCAGATGGAGGCACATTTATTTGGCCCAATGGGATGGAGCATCTATAGATAAAACCCGGGCAGCTCTTTGGTTCAACTTCAAAAACTCCACTAACTGGGAAATCATGTGCTCCAAATCCATACTCCTTACCGTGGACTGTTCACAATCATTACGACACTGAAGGTTAATTTGACACACTAAAAAAGTCTTGTGAGATAGAAAATCTCATTTCTCAATCTACATGGATGGACTGCAACTTGCACAACATAATCATCTCAAAAGAAAACAAAAATTGATTGGTGAAACTACCAACATAAATCAACTCAGTTATGTACTCTAATCCATAGTCCACCTGGATACATTTAATGCTATTATCTCAAAGAAGTTCATATCCAATCAAATATGATCTGGAGCCTATGAAAACGTTAATCCAAAAGTAGGACAAGAAGTGTTGTAGACAACTAATGTTAACCTCAAAAAATTTTGAAATGAACATATTCCTCCATGCCATATCCGGCTTGCAGAACAAATCATTTACCATTGCTTATAACCAGAATTAGAAATCATGCACAAAAGTACAGCTCCCATTCCAAACCACTCTAATGTCCAATCAGCGTCATGCAAGAAACCAATGAATGGTGCATAGAACATTATATTACATAGTGTATGAATCAAGCACACTAAAATAAAAAGATATGAGGCAGTTGCCAGCAGACGTAAGAAGAAATGACAACAGTAAATTCTCTAATCTATATATCCATTACGACTTTTGGGGCCCAACAATGTTAGTACAGGAATCAAACATTTTCTTGTTGTTTTATTTGATTAAAATTAAAGATGCAAAGGAATAGCATAAACAAAGAAGGAAATAGCAACTAAACAAAGAAAAACTTCAAGCACCAGTTCAAATTTGCATAAGGAGTGATGCTATATCTATTTTCACAAGGAACTTCCAGAAAAAGCATTGACCTTGATATATCCATTAAATTACGCATGCATATCCACATGACATGGGTGTCTGTCATCGGGCCTTATCACTACGGGCATACAGTATTCCCTTTCCCTACAAGCATACAACATATCTTTCTAATAAGCACTGCCGACCCGAGAATAATATATCCCCCATCTTTCGAAGACAGCATTCCATATCTCTATTTGCTAAGTTGATAATTTTAGTCTGAGGCAGGTGTTCAAGAGTGTGATTAAGGAATCCATAGTCTTTACATCGGGCAGCTAGAAAGAACCCAACAAAAACCAAGAGAATGCAATCATAAAAGCTTGAACCATGCCACAGTTTCTCTCAAATTCAATATATATATATATAAGGGCAACAAGAAACCAGAAACTAGACGGATGAAAGAAAAACCGCAGCGAAACCAACGAACCCGTGTAGAAACTAGAAAGAGAAGTAAACAATCTACAGAAAGCCGCACAAACCTTCAATGCCAGAATGGAAAATCCCAAAACCAAACCAATAGGTGTAATTGTTAATAGGGGTGAGATCATAAACATTCAATACCACCTGGGTCTCGCTTCTAGTGTTTCCATTGTCACGCAGAGAGGTAGAATTGGATGCATTGTCTGCACCCATTAGGCCAAAAGAAAGAAAGAAGAAACTAAGCTACGGATATTATGACAAAACCCTCGCCAGGACCCAGAAGATGGAGACGGAAACGGAAAATATTTTTGACCTTTTTCACTCCATGGGCGAGGCGGAGAAAGGGAAAAGAAAAGGGTAATGGAATGAGAGTTGAGTCTGGCAGAGATCCATTGTGAGGGCAGAAAGGAGACACTATGTACATGTACAATAATAAAACTCGGAGTTCCTAATCTCTCTTTTATCGTTTCCTCCTAGTCCTAGTCTTAGTCCTAGTCCGACAAATTAATTTTAATATAGCAACAAGATTCTCTTATGACAAAATAGAAAAGGACCGAAAATAAAACGGCTAAGGGGAAAGATATTTTATTTTGATTCATCTCATGTTTCCTTTTCTAATCATCACAATAAAGAAGAAACTAAATCTGTTTATTTTACTTTTAACGTTAAGACATTCGATAGTCTCGCTAATACCGTGTTTGCTAGCTTCTAACATGATAACAACTTACTCATCTAACAAGATCTTTCTATAGATATATCACGTTAATTATATAATATCACAAAGATACTTTTTGTTTTCAATTTTGATATATTACTAAAAACAAATTATGATCTAAAATTTAAGGAAAGTATGCAATAGTTAATAACTCAAAGAAAAATGAACAGTCAAACTTGCTGATCAAAATTCAAAAGTTAAACGATCAAGATAAATAACTTTTCTTATACAATTTTTAATTAAAAAAACGAGAGCGCACAAGTTTGGGTAAATTTATAACAAAAAGTAAGTGTTGTCACTTGGCTCATTTTGTTCTTTCAATAAGCTAATTGCTTCCTGGTGTTATTTACTTCTCTTTCGAAATCTTCATATTTTCTTCATCCTTTATTCTGAGCCGCCTCTTTTCTAGTGTTTATTACGAATAAAAATGATTCTCCTCTATGTAGCCTTAAATGATATCATTTTATAGTAAAAACTAGTTATGGGATATACATACAGGCACTTACATGATAATGTGGGTGATTGTATATCTAAAAAAACACCTCACTTTATGACTTTACATAAGCGCAGTGACTTACACAGGCAATATATATAGTTGTGTATGTTAACATACATGAGTGTGTATCTTCACATAGGATAGAAACTATTGGATCTTGAACTTTTCTTAGAAGTCAGAAATATAAAATGAGAAATTATTGGCGATTATTCATGTGTAAAAAAAAGAAAAATTTTTGAATTTGAAATGAAGTAGAAAAGGTAGTTAGGACAAGATGAGTTATAAGTGAAATATTGGAAGTTATAAATTGAAACATGTTCATTGAATATGCTTCGGTGTTTTAGCCATAACTTTTTCTTTAGTTATCCAAATGAGATGATATTTGATTTGGAATAAACTAGAAAGATAGGGTTACAAATTTTCTAATGAAATCGAGTTTTAATTTAGTCTTTAAGAATATCAATTTTCGGATGGAAGTTGAGCACAAAATGTTATTTTAGTATAAGAATAGTTCAAAAATATTTGGGGTATAACTTTTAGATTATGGAACTAAATTGAATGATTTTGATGTCATTAGAAAATCGAAATAATGAGGAATATTTTTCTAAAGGAAGTGTTATCAAATTCCTTCAATTACCTAATCAGAAAAGGTCTTGATTTTTAGAAGAAGTTAAGCAATGACTTAAATAAATTTTGAGGTCTTAATAGAGTATTTTTGTGGAGTTAATTAGCATGTTAATGTGAGTAAGGTTTTATGACATGGGTTAATTGAATTATAGTGTTAA
>JAOTIZ010000201.1:12494839-12538070 GCA_027123425.1 Erythroxylum panamense | reverse complement strand
TACAGTTGTATAATATATCAATATGGACTATTTTGTAATTTTTAAAAAGTTTAGGGACTATTTTATAAATTTAAAAATATCCCAAAATGGTACTCGATACCGACCAGTACCGATACAATTCTGTTCTAGAATTCAATCCGGTACTAAATCTGGTACGGTATTCATAACATTGGTAAGGACAGCGGGGCATAACGGGGCCAATTACTGCCTTCTGATAAGTACGTCATATGTGTCACCCGGACCCAGCCTTCGTGACATCTTTTGATACTAACAAATATCAGAAACATCCCAGTCACTCGACTCTTCCAGATGGAGTTGTTGCGAATAGATTGCCCTTCCCGCTTTTTATCCTTCTCCGTGCTTGGTGAACCTCTTTCTAAGCACTCCCATTTCCGCCAGTTCCTCGACTTGAAGACTAAACCGAACCGAAGATACGCTTCGTCACCGTCGGTTTTTGTCGTCAATGACAGAGGCGGCGCAGGAGATACGGCGGAGACTGGGGCTGCCGGCCTGTTGGAGAAATCCAAATCGCGAAGATATGTAGTTTCCCGAGGTTATCCTGCTCCTTTGGGCGCCACAGCCCGTGATGGTGGAGTCAATTTCGCTATATGTTCTGCTAATGCCGTCTCTGCCAAGCTTTGTTTGATTGCATTATCTGAATTGCCGGAGGTTGCCTGATTCTCGTATTTTTATTCGTTACTTCTTTTTTTCCATCCCAATCTTTGTAACTGCCTTCGCTAAACTAATTCTCTGTTCAAGTCAAAAATCAGTGTGTGTTTGTATTTTGTTATGTTGGTCATTTATAATTTTGTACCAAATTCTATGAGATGCCTTGGCTTATTGAGAACCTTACCGGATCATAATTGCTCTATTTCTTTTATCTTTTCTCTCTTTTGTTTAACGTCTGTCATTATTGAAAAACTTCTCTTCTGAATTATGATTATTTTCCTCGACAGTTATAATCTTCCATTAAAGGCATTTTCAATGACCACGCTTTTACATGCCTTTGAATTCCTTTTTTTTGTTGTCTTTTTGGTTATAATTGTGTCGGCAGATACTAACATCATTTTCCCATTCGAAATCTTATTGCCCTTTTACTGAGACAGAAAAAGGTGACTGAAGAGATATCCCTTGATCCATTGACTAATAGGACTGGAGACGTCTGGCATGTTTTTCTGAAAGGAGATTTTAAGGATATGCTGTATGGCTATACGTTTGATGGGAGGTTTTGTCCAGAAGAAGGGCAGTACTACGACTCTTCCCATATACTGTTGGATCCTTATGGAAAAGTTAGTTCACTCCATATTCTCTTGTCCAAATAATGCAAGCACATGGACAACCCATGCTTCTGCATGGAAAACTTTTATGTACTAATTTTTTTGACTGAATATTTGATAGTTTCTTGTTCTATGTACACTTTTTTTCCCATCCTTTTGTTCTTAGGCAGTTTTAAGTCGAGCGGAATTTGGTGTTCTAGGGCAAGATGATACTTGCTGGCCCCAAATGGCCTGCATGATACCAACATCTGAGGATGCGGTACACACTATTGCTTTTCCTGACGTCTCTATCCATAATGATGTTATATTATCTATGTTGTGGAGAATAACTATTAGTATCTTCAGAGGATAGGCTAGTGCTTAGCTAGTTATTGTTAAATTAATAGCTGATCTCGTGACAACTAAAAAATATAATTACTATAGAAAGTTGCTTTTTAATGTTCCTTTAATTTTTCCCTTTGCAATTAGTTATTGTTGGTCACTACCTAAGTGCAAACAATTTATTTCTTATCAATTATGTAGCATTTGAACTTTATTATTCCTTTTTCTTAAATAATAAAATTTACTATTCTTTTTAGTAGCTGGTTCCTCAATTCTTTTACATTGCGTTTGGAATCTCATGATTTGAATTCATATTGTCAATGTCGATTTTGTTGTTGTTTATCGCAAATAATTGAGAATTCTAATCTCTTACCCAGTTCCATATAATTCAAATATAGTTACTTTTGACAAATTTCAAATTCTTAGGTTATAAGTTTCTGAACAACTTTGTTTCCACACGTTTAGTATTTACAACTCCAACTATTTTTACTAAGATTTTCAATTTTATTAGAATTGGAGTTTGAATTCCAATTTTCGGGATTTACACAAAATCTTTGAATAATTTTGTCGGCATTACTTGAATAGCTTTATAATTAGATATACTCTGCGGTTTTTTACCATTAGTTTACTTGTTATCTAAATGACACTTGAAGTGTACTTTCTCATGTTTCAACATGTTTTGCTGATTTGAGTACACAAAAGATGATTGGCAATACTAAAACTCAACTTTGATTTTATTGAATTGTATTATATGGTGTTATAATTTGGCTAGCTCGAAGTTAACAACATTATTCTCATCTTTGACTTCATATAATTTAATTAGATACATAAGCTTGAAAATTGCATGAATACCTATGACCTCCAAAGTCTTGTCACTTAATTTCTTATTACTCATTAAAATCCATAAAATGAATGCTATTGCATAGGCTGAAAACTTTTAATCATGCTAATATTTTGTTGACACTGATTTGAGCATTTGTCTGGTTTTTGTTACTAGTTTGATTGGGAAGGAGATTTGCCATTGAAGTATCCACAAAGAGATTTAATTATATATGAAATGCATGTTAGAGGTTTTACTCGACATGAATCAAGCAAGATACAATTTCCTGGTACATACAGTGGTGTGACAGAGAAGCTTGATTATTTGAAGGTAGATAGTTTATCTTTATGTTGTGGTTTGATTCCTTTTCTCTTCTTTGGGTAGTCATGAAAGGCACAATATATTGGCCACCAAGCAAAAATTTTAGGAACTTGTAAAAGTAGCCATGGAGATTAATGTATAGTCTTACCTTTAGAAAGATAACTTGATTTTTAGTCACCTAATTTACTTAAAATTTATTACATTGTATTCATAATCCTATCTTTTATTTATTTTTCTTAAAGAAAATTTCATCCAAAATTGTACTTGTGAAAAAAGAGTAATTTGTGGACATTTGCAACATAGGATGCAGTCTTTATGAATTTCTTATCTTCAACTCTCTAAGTCATGTATAAACTCCCATTGGTTGTCTGAAAAAACATAACAAAATTGTTTATAGTAGCATTAAATTGCCATTTGTTTTAGAAAAAATAAGTCAATGAGATGCTTTCATTCTTTTCCTCTTCTCCTTTTTAATTAGGTTATCTTTTTGTGATACATTATATACTAGAAGATAATGAGTTTACTTGGAGCTCATGTGCTTCTAACTCTTGAAATATTGCACCTTACATAATATGGTGGAATAATGCTCTCTGAGATAACACTACATTTTTCTATTCACACAGGCTATTAGCACTAATAGCTGTATTTATATTTCTGTTTACCGATTTCAGGAGCTTGGTATCAATTGTATAGAATTAATGCCGTGCCATGAGTTCAATGAGCTGGAGTACTTCAATTACAATTCTGTCTTGGGTGATTACAAGTATGTGTAATTTCTTTATTTCGAAATTTTTTATTTAGTAGGTATAAGTTCTATAAGTTGGTGTTCCATTGTGAAAATTCAGCACAATACATATGACAAAGAAAGCTCCTATATTAAAGGGAAACCCACGTTATTTATGCTTAAAAATCTAAATAGTTAAAGTAGAACTCCTCAAATTCTTCATTTTCAAAGAAAGTTATATAAGTTGACCCTTTTCTTTCCCTAATTGGTCTTTTTCTTTAATGCCTTTTCCATGGTCTATCTACATGATTAATTAAAAATTAGTTTTTTTTCCTTTGTTACTATACTTCCTAATTAGAAAAGAAACACTTGCATTTTCTTTTGTCAATAGAATTTAAGTCTACTTCGAAATCATAAGAATCTGATGTGGGACAAATAGAAGGAATATTAACCAGTTGCTAAACACAAAAAATTTAGGGAATATGACTAATATTAGACTATTGGAATATCAAATTTTAGGTTTTGGTTTCTTTTGGGAATGATGAAATTTCAGTAGTTAGATTTTTAGGATTTAATTGCTAGAAATTTAGGCTAAAATATTGGGGTTTGATATGGATGAAACTTAGGTTTGATATGGCTGGAATTTGGGTTTTTAGGTGCTGGGACTTTAGCTTAGAATTACTGGAATGTAGTGAAAACATGGACAATGGTGGTCAGGAAGCTAAGCATCACTCCTTGTGTTTAAGAATCAGACCTTCTAACTGAAAATTCAAATTTGTATAAAAGATTTAGGATAGCTTAGTACTCATGTATTTGTAGTTCTTAGAATCCTTATTCTAATAGGAAATGGTTCTAAAATATCCAAGTTGATTCCAATGCTACTAAGGATTTTTTGTTATTAAATAAGCTTAAGTCCGAAATAAAATAGGACAATATATGTATCTAATTATTATTCTTTGTCTAATAAGGAAAACTAAGCATAAAGTAAGTTGTCCTTGTTGGTCACTTCAATTCCTATTCTTCATCCCATCAAATTAAAGCTTGCAGTTGACTAATTAGAAATTAGTTTTGTTTTCTTTGTTATTGCATTTCATAATAAGAAACGAAACACTTATATTTTCTTTGGTCTTGAGAATTTAAGCCTCCTATGAAATCACAAAAGTCTGATGTAGGACAAATGGTAGCTAAACTAAAAAAATTAGGAATTATGGCTGATATTAGATTACTGGAATATCAAGTTTCAGGCTTTGATCTCAGCTTGGAATGCTAAAATTTCAGATTTGGCAGCTGGGTTTTAGGGTTTAATTGCTGGAAATATAAGCTAGAATTTTAGGGTTTGATATGGTGAAATTTAGCTTTGATATGGCTCAAATTTGGGTGATTAGGTGCTGGAACTTTAGGTTAGAATTGCTAGAATTTGGTGAAGAGCACAAACAATGAAGGTAAGGAAACTAGGAACCTCTCCTAGGGTCTAAGGATCACTCTTAGAAGAAAGTATCACACCTTCTAAATGAAAACTCAAATTCATAGAAAAGAATTTCGGTTAGCTTGTTGTTGAAGGGTTGAGACACACATATTTATAGTTCTTAGAATCCTTATTTTAGTAAGAAAAGGTTCTAAAATATCCAAAATTGAATCCTATGCTAATAAGGATTTTTTATTATTAAATAAGCTGAAGTCCTAAATAAACTAGGACAATATATTTAACTTATTATTATTCCTTATCTAATGAGGAAAAATTAGCATGAAGTAAGTTCTCCTTGCTGTCACTTCAATTCTCATTCTTCATCCCATCAAATTAAAGTTTGTAGTTGACTAATTTGCCCACCCTTATTTCGTTCATAAACTTTATACTCCTTTACATTAGAATCATTAGTATCATAGTATTCTATATCTATTTTGACATTTAGTCAGAATTCCTAGTTTATTAGTATCCAGATTCAAGGCCATTTATTATATATACATTTAATGTTTCAACATTTCAATGAATAAGACAGATTGATTTTTCAAGTTAAACTCGCTAAGAGTGATTCTTAGCTATTTGGGAATTTCTAAATCATGGAACCGATTTTATAGAAACCAACTAGTGTGATTCCAATAGTTTGTTGTTTCTAAACTTAGGTTTGATATATAGTTCTTCTTAATTCAAACCCTATAAGTGATTTCGAGACTTATTCCTTTGTTTTAATTCCTTACTTTGTAAATTCCAGCCTTAAAATTCTTGATTTTGACACTCAACCAACCTTTTTTTTTTTATTCATACACATTTTATCAAATTGTTAGTGTTGGAAGAATATTTTCAGTTTTGTTACTTTATTTGCTTCCTTATTTACTTAATAGTTTATTTCCTAAAATATCGTTTCCATTTCTGGTCCTTATTTTCATGGGATCTTATTTACTTCTTTCTAGGCAATAATCAAGGGATTGAATTGTAAAACAATTACTTATCTTCCCTATAAGTATTTCTGTCATTTATGATAAATAATATACAGAAATTATCCTCAAATTTGTTCAGTTAGAATGTCCTCTATTCGTCCTACATCACTATGGCCATACACCATAATATGATAGCGTTGCTAATCTTATCATTTATTGAAAATGTGACATCACATAGGCTAAATTGATGACCCATATATTAAAAACTTCCTAAAATCTTTTGAGATTTTGAGTGGTATATCAATACTATTTTGAAAATGTTAAAGTGTAAGGTAATGCTGCAGATCACGATAAGGATTAACTTAGGCCTTTTAGTAAACATTAAAGGAGGATAACTTGTACCTTTTGCTTTTAAACAAGTAGGCATGATTGAGACCATTCTTTTGACCAAATAAGTGCACAATAAACATCTTTGGGATCCCTTCTTCAATGTAGCAGTGAATTCTAAGTTCCTTTTCATAGACTAGGTAAGATGATGAGAATGGGTTTGATCTAGTTATTGATCTAGTATGTTTTAGATAACCATGGAAGTTAAGGTTGTCAAGATTAGTTCAGTAGGAGAAAGTATTTGGAGGAAAATTGTCGAGTCAGCTATCTTCATGATAGGGAGAATGATGTACAAAAGGATGCTATTTTTATTTTAATTTGTTCTTATTAGTTTGAGGTTTAAGTTTCTTAAATATAACAAGAAATCTCATTTAATAGGCTCGTATAGCATTAGGGTTTCAAGACTTTATGTGTGTGTGTGTGTGTGTGTCTATATATATATTATATGCATGTATGTATATATATATGCATGTATACATATAGATACATATACATACATACATACATATATATACATACGTATGTATATATATGTATGTATGTATGTATGTATGTATATTATTCCTTCTATTTTTGTAAATTGAAGTTTTTGTTGACAGGACCAAATTAGAATTTGAGTAGTGTTACAAGTTACAATCTACTTGGAGGAATATCACTCATAGTCTAGTACCAAACTATATTGAACTAATCTTTCTAATTGATGCAAGCTTAGCTAGAAACTGTGCTCATTAATTTTAGGATTCCATTGTTGTGAGGTTGTCCAATTGGGAGGTCGTGGTGGAGATGTTCACAACACCACATTTGAATTATTCTCTTACTTGTCTCATGAGGTTTTGCTTGTGCTCTATATACTTCCCATACCATTTTCACAAAATTAACTTTCTCGAGTTCCTTTCTATTCATAGCAGACTTGAGAAAGTTAATTTTGTGAAAATGCTCTCTTGTGAGGAGTTTGAAGTGATTGACGAATCTAGAGAGTGATATGTTGCCAATCCTATTGGTAGTCATCTAAGCATAAGTTTTGGAGAATTGTTTGCCATACACCTTTTTGTGTAGGACCATGGGAAGGAAAAGATGCTTGTGCTTTTCCAAGCTGATTGTCATTGAATGCCTTAGAAGAGTCTGGTGTCTAAATCATAGAATCATGTATCTTGTTGTTACGGGGGAAAGGAAGTATCACATTCTTTATGTGTGATAGTGTTGTGTTTAGACATTCAATTTCACCCTTGGTCACACAATATTGAACTGACTGGAGGTTATGGGTTGATAATTTTTAGTCTTGCTCTAGTGTGATGATGATTGCTGCCATCTCCTATTTTATGGAAGATTGCGCTGTGCATAACTGGTCTTAACTTCAAAAGTTTCTTCCAAGTCTATGAGCTATGTGAATTGTTTTACACATTCAAGGAATAGGATAGAATAATTTTCAAATTGAAATTCTTCTTTAAGAGTGATTTTTACATACATAAAAATTATTCCTAAACTCTAGAACTGGGTTGGAGAAACATGTTTATGTGATTGCAATAGTTTTGTTTGCTTCAAATCTTATGTATGTTTCCTAGTTCTTGATGGAAATTTTAATTTTGGTTAATCTGCCTATCATTTTAATTCCTTTTTTTTCTTTTAAGATTTTTGGCCCTGAAGAAAAAGTTTCAGCAACCCCTATGTTTAGTTTATATGTGTTTATCAAATAGTTTGCATTTTTCTATTTGTCTAAGATTTTAACGTGTTCAAAGTTATATCTTTTCCTTTTATTTATATGTTGCTCCATATTTGTTTCTCAGTTACGTAATAACACATTTTCCTTTTTTTTTCCTAATCTTTTCCATATATGAGAATTATATTGAATGTTTTGCTCATGTTTTTTTGGGATTTTATTTGACCGATGTTGGAAATAAGGGGATTAGCAAAACATAACTTTTTTAAACCATCAAGTGGAGGATTTGGCAGTATTATGATGTGTCATAATGTCATTTAATGTGACATTATTCCCTTGTCTAGGGTTAACTTTTGGGGATACTCGACTGTCAACTTTTTCTCACCAATGGCAAGGTATTCATCAGTTGGGGTCCATAATTATGGCCTTGGTGCAATTAATGAATTCAAGCTTCTAGTTAGGGAAGCTCATAAACGAGGAATTGAGGTGACTATTGTTGCAATAAGAGGATTTAGAGAAGCACATATAATCCTCTATGATTCCATTCATGCACAATGCTGAAATTTATCCTAAGCAGGTGATTATGGATGTTGTCTTCAATCACACAGCTGAAGGAAATGAGAAAGGACCCATCCTTTCCTTTAGAGGAGTAGATAACAACATCTATTACATGGTTGCTCCCAAGGTATAGCTTATAAAAATTAATCACTTTTTCGTCATTAGATTAAAAGATTCCCTGAGATTGGAATATCATTGGACTTGAACATGATTCTAATCTCAAGTTGGTCCTCTATTACTTTCCATGAGAACTATGGTCAATGATTCAATTTGATTACATTCTTGTGTAATTTGGTTTTTGAATGGGATATTTGCCAGCTTCCTTTTTCCCCCTTTTTGCTTAATGAAAGACAAGTTTGTTTTCTGAAATTGAGATTGCAGTGTATTTATTTATTTTTCTGTTTAAATGTAAAATGCAGTATTTTTAGTGTGGGATATGTGCAAAAGCACCTATTTCTTTCCTTTTTTTGAAATTTGAAGAAATTTTCATTAACTATAATTAAACTATTACAACATTACAATGAGTTTACCAAAAGGGTACTAATGAGTTCATGGCCTTGCATCACAATGGATAAAGATTCAGTACAACTGGTATCATGTTTAGATTTAAACAATTAGGCAAAGTTAGATTTTCTTATTGCATTATGGTGTGCTCTTCATCAAACCTTTTTATATCTCCAAGTCTAGTATAAAAAGTGACTAATATTTATTCAATATGCCAACATGTTCAAAGGTTGTTACCATTTTTCTAAATTTATACGTGTGGTTTCAAATTCTTATTTCCTACCCAAGAATTCAACCCATTCTATCAAAAGTATTGAGTTTCCAACAAACTCTGCATTCTTGTGGTCTTATGCTCTATACATTTTTCTAAAATGTGGTTGCTGCAAATTAACTATTACTTTATGCCATTGTAGGGAGAGTTCTATAACTATTCAGGTTGTGGTAACACCTTCAATTGCAACCATCCAATTGTTTGTCAATTCATATTGGACTGCTTAAGGTAGAAACTTCAGAACTGTTTGATATGGAGATGGATTCATGTTATATTTTTTAATTTTCAGAATTGGTAATGGAATGATTTATATATAAGGATGAATGGTATGTTCAACTCAAAGCCGTAGCACATTAGGTTAAAGGACTTACGCTAATCAATGCGAGAATCCAACACAAGTAGTACACCTCCTTGCACCTAGAAATGGATATTTGATACACGAACTTTGTGGATTGAACATCTGCGAGTGTATACCATCAAAGTAGGAGTGGTTCTAATACCAACAATGACTCTAGTATAAGACTAAGTTTTTGTAATTTTTATATATAGGAGAGCAGTGCTATATAGGGAGACTCCATCTTCAACTTAAATTTAGGCATTGAGTTATGACTCCATTCTTTTTATATAAATCTGTCATAATTCTTGATCCTAATTGATGAGAGAATTTGACACAATTAATAGTTCTAATTAGAAATATAAAACTTGTGGCAATAGATATGGAGGAATCTCAAAGAACAGTTTATGCTTAACTACTCCTCTCCAGTTGCTTTTATTTCTATTCATATTTTCTAATAAACTTCATTATATCTCATTTTGCCTAAGAAATTTACAATTACATCATCTTCATTCTTTCTAGGTCATATGTGCACTTGGGTTTTGTTAGAAAGGATTACTCTACATATACAATACCTCGATGGATTATGTTTTCCTATAAAGAGCATGGAAGGATTACTCTACATATTACAATACCTTGAAGTAGCTAGGGCCTTGATGTTCACTAGCAATGTTCCAAAATTTTTTTGGGGTGATGCTATTCTTACTGCAACCTACCTTATTAATAGAATGCCTAGTCGTGTTCTTTCTTTCAAAACACCGCTTCAGAAATTTCAAGAAACCCATACTACCACTCATCTTGAAACTAACCTTCCTTTAAAAGTTATCGGGTGTACAACCTTTATTAATAATTTTTCACACAACAAACTTGATCCAAGAGCCAAAAAATGTTTGTTTTTGGGTTATTCTGCTACACAAAAAGGATATAAATGCTATGATCTTATATCAAAAAGGTTGTTTGTTAGTTGTGATGTCTCTTTTTTTGAGACAAATTCATTCTATCCCAAGTCTTTGATTCAAGGGGAGTATTGGAGTGAGTTTGGTGGTGATGAATCTCAGCCTGAATCTACATCTGTTCCTGAACTTATCCCAATACCTATGTCATCTCCTATAGAGACAAACCCAATACCTATGTCATCTCCTATAGAGACAACTCCTAATACAAAAGTTGCTATATCTGATCGTCCACTCAAGGTGTACTCTCGGAAGAAGAAAGCAAGTAGTACACTTCCTATCCCTGAAGCTATACCAATCTCTGAACCACTGCAGGTCCCAGCTGAAGAAGTTCAGAGTAGTATGGATCAAGAAGACAACACATATTTAGGACTGCCAATTGCCTTACAGAAGAAATCTAGATCATGTATTGCCTTACAGAAGAAATCTAGATCATGTACTATGCACCCGATTGAAAGGTTTGTTTCTTATGATGCTCTATCTTCTCAATACAAAGCATTTATTGCTAATTTGGACATCCCAAGAAATATTCAAGTTCTTAAAGTTCCAGAATGGAGAGAAACAATTTTTGAAGAGACAAGAGCACTTGAAAATAATGAAAGGTGGGAAGAAGTTGATCTGCCAAAAGGAAAGAAACCTGTGGGGTGTCGATATTCATAGTCAAAAATAGGGCTGATGGTTCCTTCGAGAGGTATAAAGCAAGACTGGGAGCAAAGGGCTATACTCAGATCTATGGGATGGACTACAAGGAGACATTTGCGCCTGTGGCCAAGCTAAATAATATCAAACTATTGCTATCTGTAGCTGCTAATTTTGACCGGTCACTTCAACAACTTGATATTAAAAATGCCTCCTTGAATGGCAAACTAAAGGAAGAAGTGTACATGAAACTTCCTCCAGGGTTTGATGAGGAAGGAGGAAACAGAGTATGCAGACTAAGAAAATCCCTATATGAGCTGAAACAATCACCACGAGCTTGGTTTGAAAGATTTGCTAAAGTCCTAAAAACAGAAGGATGCACACAAGCTTAGTCAAATCATACAATGTTTTTAAGAACTAGAGTAGGTAAGAAGACAATTTTAATTGTGTATGTAGATGATATTGTCATAACTGGCGATGATGCAGAGGAAATTACAAGACTCAAGATAGCCTTGAGGAAAGAATTTGAAGTTAAAGATTTAGGAGAAATTAAGTTTTTTCTGGGCATGGAAGTAGCAAGATCAAAGAAAGGAATTTACATCTCACAAAGGAAGAATATTCTTGATCTCTTGAGAGAGACTGGAATGTTATGATGTAAACCAAGTACAACTCCTATTGACAGTACAGAGTTTGAGGATGAAGAGGATAAACTTGTTAATCGTGAAGAATACCAAACACTAGTGGGAAGATTGATTTATTTGTCTCATACTAGACCAGATTTTACTTTTGCCGTGAGTGTTGTAAGTCGATACATGCATGCACCAAGGAGGAAGCATTTTGAGGCAGTTTATAAGATCCTACGGTATTTAAAGGGTACTTCTAGAAAATGGTTATTATTAAAAAAGGGAGATTAAAGATCAATCGAAATATATACTGATTCAGATTAGGCAAGTTCAGAAGAGGATAGATGATCAACTACTGGGTATTGCATTTTTGTGTGGGGAAATTTAGTCATGTGGCAAAGTAAGAAGCAAAAGGTGGTAGCCAAGAGTAGTGCTAAAACCGAACTAAGAGCTGTTGCAAATGGGATTTGTGAAAGTCTCTGGTTAAAGAGAGCAATGACAAAATTGGGAATCAATTTTGAGACACCTATAAAACATTATTGTGATAACAAGGCAGCCCTAAGCATGGAACACAATCCAGTCCACCATGAGAGAACAAAACATGTTGAAGTTGATCGACATTTTATCAAGTAGAAGATAGAAGATGAAACATATGCCTAACTTATGTCCCAACAAAGAAGCAGACAGTTGATGTGTTTACCAAAGGACTTCAAAGACAAGTTTTTGAAGAATGTATCAGCAAGTTGGAAATGATTGATATCTATGATCCAACTTGAGGGAGAGTGTGGTCAAGATATGTATTATCTCATAATATTACAATTTGATTGTAATCAGATTCTATAGATTAGATATCAATATCTTAGAGATATTCTAGGATTATCTTCCTGTATCTGTATAGATTATCTAGCCTATTCTGTACTCCTATCTGTGTATATACTTACTACATTCACTGTGTTATGGAATATAGAGAAAATCAGCTCGTATTCACAAATATCATGCAATATTTTTTTTCATTCTAATTATGTCTACGATCTTATCTTGTTAATTTGTTAATTGAAAGCCTTCTTCTTCCTCTTTCTATTCATGTTGAAATTTTTCTCATAGATTTATTTTGATACAGATATTGGGTGACAGAGATGCATGTAGATGGTTTTCGATTTGATCTTGCATCAATTATGACTAGGTGTAGTAGGTTGTTACCTAGACCTTCTACATACTCTTTCTTGGTCTCATGTTTTTACCCGAAAAAATTGTTCAAGTCTTATTTGATAGTTATTATGTTTTCTTCTTTCTCTTTCCTTTCTTAGCTTGTGGGATGCAGTTAATGTCTTTGGGACTCCTCTAGAAGGTGACTTGCTCACAACTGGAACACCTCTCAGCAGCCCTCCTTTGGTTGACATGATAAGTAATGATCCAATACTTTGTGGAGTAAAGGTATCCAAATACCATGTTACAATTTGTGTGTTGTAAATAGTTTTGAGTATCATGAATAACTTCTTAGAGTCTCTGCTAGACACTGAACTGAACAAGTTTTGGCATTCTCTTTTTAATAAACTGTCAGATGCAAAATTTGTTTGCTTTCTTGATTTGTTCCTAATATGAATTTGTGGTACACTTTACGTAGAAATGTCTTGCTTTAAATTTAAACATGCTTCAAGCATCATTGAACAACATAATGGATTGAGTGCTGCAGATCTTAGATTTTGTTTAAGATGCATTAAACCTTACCGCTGGCATCTGTTTTTACGACCCTTTTTCACTATGGTTTGTTACAAGTGTAAATGTTGAGTTTTGAATCTTGTTGTAAAAGAGAAAAAATGAACTGAATGCTTTAAACTAGATTTTAAGGCATCTATTTGTAATAGTACTGTAATACTAACTATCAATCATTTCTTATATAGGATATAGTTATATTACTATCCTTATGTAGGATCCTTAATGAATCCTTCTAAGACTCCAAGTTGGAGATTGTGCACACCAGCTTGTTACAAGATATATGGTACGCCCCACATTAAAAGCAAACAACATTGTTGCAGATCCTTTGGCTAATCTGTCAAATATATCACTAATTGTTGGTAGAGCTATAGTAGGGAATATTTATAAATGTTCGAGAATTTGTTTCTTTTCCTAATTGTGGAAGTTAAGGTGTATTTCCTTGAATGATTTATATTTTGCTGTAAAGATCCTTCTATGTTACAGAATAGGTTCATTTTTTTGGATGTAATATGCATTTTGAACCAACAAATGGAACTTCTTCATTGTCAACCATTATATCACCGCATTAGTAAAGTTTTTTCTTCACAACTTCTAACCAGTTAATAGCTGAAGCATGGGATGCTGGAGGCTTGTATCAAGTTGGCACTTTTCCTCATTGGAATATTTGGTCAGAATGGAATGGGAAGGTAACCTTTATACTCCTCTTTTTGTTCTAATCTGTCTCCCAAAGACTTTGAAAGAAGTGCTATGCAAATCCTTGTAGCATACACATTTAGACACTTATCTGTTAGTCAACCCTTGTTCCTGTTTTGATAATTCTGCATGACAGAAAAGTAATTGTTGCTAATTTCCACTCTAATTTTGTGTTCGTTATCTGCAATCACTGTTTTAACTGTTGCAGTTCTTTAATCAATAAATCGTCTAAGTAGTCTTATTACCATTCAGGAATAGACTGTTGCACTTACTAGATAGTGACAATAAAAATTCTGAATTTCTTGGACTTATCAAAGTTATGTATTTGTGAATTCGGAGATTTTTCACATGGGTGAATGTAGGCTTGAGTGTTTGAGCAGTAGTGAGAGCTTGATTTGGTAATGCTGATGTGAATTAAGAAAGGGATAGGAAGAGCTTGCAGAAATCAGCAGCCCTCACTCCCTTTATATACTAGATTTCATATAAGGTAAGTTAAAATTATAATTGTAATCAAATCAAATCATAATTTCTATATCCCTAAAGATATTGAATCATATCAGATCTTAATCTTTAACATAACCCACAAGCTGAAGCATATGTATCATTTTCTCCTAGCTTGTTACACAGATGTGTTACACAACTTCCAACCAAAGACTTGGTAAATAGATCAACTGGCTAGTCCCAGACTTCACAAGTGGTTTTTATCACATTTTGTTTCACCTTCTCTTTGACAAAGTGGCAGTCTACCTCAATATGCTCTGTCCTTTCATGAAAAACAGGATTAGAAGCATTGAAAATGGTTGCTTGATTATCACACATTAGCTCTATAGGTTGGGTTAGTTGAAATCCAAGTTCCTGTAACGTATGTTTTACCTAGACAAGTTCTCGAGTTATGTATGCCATGATGCTATATTCTGATTCTGCACTTGAACAAGAAACCATTGTTTACTTCTTGCTTTTCCATGAAATCAGATTGCCACCAGCAAACACACAATATCCTGTAGTAGATCGCTGATCAGTCTGAACCAGCCCAACCAACATTACTATAAGCCTTAACAAAGCCTATGGTTTTATAGTCCTTTGTGAGGATTGCGCTTGAGGCATCTCAAGATCCGAATAGCTGTATTTCATTGGCTGGATTGAGGGGATTGCATTACACTTGTACTAAATGAAATGTGATGCCTAGTAACTTTAAGATAGTTTAATTTTCCAATCAATCTCCTATATTAGTTTAATTTTCCAATAAATCTCCTATAGTTTTCTGGATCTCTCAAGAGTTCTCCTTGATCCACATCAAGTTTGAGGTTGGGATCCATTGAAGAATCTTCCAGTTTACATCCCAACAAGCCAGCTTCTTCTAGGAGATCAAGAACATACTTGTGTTGTGAGAGACAAATACCATCTTTAGATCTTGCAACTTCGATTTCCAAAAAATACTTCAATAGGCCAAGATCCTTTGTTTGGAATTTCTGTTGCAGGAATTTCTTTGATCTATGAATTCCATTTTGATCATTACCAGTAATAACCATATCATCAACATATATGATAAATAGAATTTTACCAAATCTTGTGTTGATAGAATACTGAATAGTCTACTCCACACTGCTCGAGACCAAATTTCTTCACAACTGAACTAAATCGTCTAAACCATGCTCTAGGAGATTGTTTTAAACCATATAAAGATTTCTTTATGAGAAAAAGTTTCAGAGTAATCATTACCATAGACTTATGATATCCTTTAGCAATAAGATGAGCCTTGAGTCGCTCAATAGATGCATCTAGGGATAGAAATGGGCTGGCCCCTCGCCAATTTTTTTAAAATTAAAATTATAGAACAACTTTTTTTTTTAATTGGATCCAGGTCTGGGCTGCCTAGGCCTAGGCTTAGACTTACCCGAGATTCAACTCTTTTAAGTAAAATGATGATGTTTTACTTGGAATAATTGGTTCTCGAGTCAGTCTGGGCTTGAGCCTGGGCCTGGCCTATGGGCGACCCACCGAAAACAACTAAATTTAGGCCCATGGCCCAAAAATTGTCATCTCTAGATGCATCAACAAGTGTCTTAATAGTATATACCCATTAACAACCAACAATTTAGGCATCAGGAGGAGGAGTAACAAGCTGCCAGGTTATTCTTCTTTCCCTGTTGACACTTGAACAATTCCACAGATAAATAATATATACAAGTAACATTACTGGAAAATAAAAGTCTCACATACTCCCATAACTCCTTTGATGAGTTTACATGTTGACAATGTTAGCAATATTTGGCTCCGTGTTGATTGTCATGTTGTTCCCACTTCGTATATTTTGGTGACTTAATATCAGGAGCTGGATCTGTGAGATGCTCATACCTACCTAGGCCTTTGAGATATACAATGATCACCTTCTTCCAAGCAACATAATTCGTTCCATTCAATTCCGATTTGTGATTTTTTAAACCATAATGGGTGTTGGTTCGTAAATCTGTCAATTTTGAATTCACTGATGATGTAATCGATAAAAAAAGACGTGAACGAGAAGATAAAACTTCAAATATCAACAACCTATGCAACAACAAAAGAGGGACTACGATTAAGACAGAATCGGTGACAATGGTTAAACATACAAACCCAGTTTCCAACAATTAAAGGCAAAAAGAAGACATCACTGACCATGGTTAAACACACATACCCAATTTTCAGCAATTAAAAGCAGAAAAAACACATCACCAACATGCTTCTAGAGTTGGTGCGACTCAATCCATGGTATTAAGGTCAATGGAGCGTCACCAAAAATTGGCGCATGGGCTATATGCATCATCTGAACAGTGGTTGTCGGCGGCGCATGGACTCTCGCTGGCATTGCTTCTTCCTCTGTCTTGGTTGCCAGTGGCTGCTTGATGTGCCTCTAGGTTAGATTGTTAAGGTTAGTTTTGTCTTTGTGTTTGGGAATGGGTTTTAGGTTGCAAGAAAACTGGAATTAGAGGCAGGGTTAGAAAACCTGCTTTGATACCATGCTGTGAACTAAGAAAGGGATAGGAAGAGCTTGAAGAAATCAGCAGCTCTCACTCCCTTTAAATGCTAGATTTCATATGAGGTAAGTTACAATCATAATCATAATCAAATCAAATCATAATTCTTATGTAATCCCTAAAGATACTGAATCATATCAGATCTTAATCTCTAGCAAATGCAATGAAACCTGGTGGAACTAGTTTCCTGTTAAGAATTTTATGAGACTTTCGGAATCTAGAAATCTTCGATGATTCTAAAGCTTATGGTAGTGTTATTATTGCATGGTTGGATTAGTTCAACTTGTGATAAGTATTTTCACAGTTCTTTGTGATGCGTGTACTGTTAATTATTTTATTTTATTTTTAGGTCTTTTTGTTTAATGGTTTTGAAAAGTTGAGAAGAAAGTATAGAAGGAATGGAGGGTGCAATGATATATTTAGTTGCGAGGGGCAAGGAATTTCTTACCTCATAATTTTGTCAACAGAAGTGTAATTGTATTTCAAAAGTGTTTATAGCAATGAGATTAGCAGCCCAACCCATGTTGCCAATTCAGTTTAAAGTAAGTTCATAGGGCAATCAAGAAAATGATGAAAAGAGAAGAGGAACTAATTTAAACTACTATTTCAACTGGATCAAACAAGCGAACCTGGATCATCTGGAATGCTTGCAGATTGTTGCTGCATTTTAATTTGTTGCCTTTATTAAGCCAAGAAATCAACAATAATTCCCAAGAAGCATATTTCCATGAGCACGGTCCAAGTTCAAAAGTCACTTTTGTTGTTGGTGGCATAATCAAAGGTGTTTCTCCATCTTGACAGTGTTATTGCCAGCCTTATATATCTAACATTTATGTAATTTTCTCCAATTGCAATTTTTTTTCAAATTTAAAAATAAACAAAATTGAAATTAGAGAATATAGAAATTGGAAAAGATAATGGAAATTGGAATAAGCGAGAGACATCATGGCTAGAGAAAACAGAAAGATAAAGTTTCTTCTTTACAAACTCAAACAAAGCAAAAAAAGAATTATGTTTCTACTAGCTAATTCTCCAACTACTTAAGTGTGCCAACAATGTATTTTAACCAATCAGATGTTGCTATAATTATGTCTTGCTGATTGAGATTTGTTATAAATATATTGTGCTGATTGAGATTTGCTATCTCTAGTATCGAGATGTGGTGCGACAGTTCATTAAGGGGACAGATGGATTTTCCGGAGCTTTTGCTGAATGTTTATGTGGAAGTCCTAATTTATATCAGGTATGCTTTTATCTATTAATTTATTTTAAGCTCTTAGATGTAGCATTTTCTTGTCTATTATTCATGTGTGTTTTGTATTATTCTCTAATTGAAATCACCTTTTTATTCATTTCATTTATTCATGTGGTTTGCTTCTATTGTTTTCTCCCATTCCTCTTCTACATTTCTGTCTGTACTTATATATGGAAAAACTTTTGACGCATCTCATAGAGTTGGAATCTATGATGAGTTGACTTTAATTTCATTTCTGTGAAGTTTTTCTTGAACTAGAAGTCATCAAAGAGTGATCGGTTAGGTTTTCTTGTAAATTTGTTTGAACTAGGGTTGCACTTTAACATGCATCGTCATTGGATACAAACATACAAGTCTGCGATACTTTTGTAATTCTCGGCTGGAAAGTCGTACAATTTGTAATTTCTGAATGACTCTGGGTCAGGACGGAGGGAGGAAACCATGGAACAGCATCAACTTTGTTTGTGCTCATGATGGTTTTACTTTGGCCGATCTGGTTACTTATAACCAGAAACATAACTTGGCTAATGGAGAAGATAACAATGATGGAGAGAGTCATAATAATAGCTGGAACTGTGGACAGGTAAACTCACCAATGAAAAGTTATGTAAAATTGTGTTAGCCTTGTGAAATTTAAGGAAGCGTTTTGTTAGAATTGATGTTCAATTTAAAACATCAGTTAAAGAGATAACCATGATGTGTTTGTTGATATTTAACTTTAGTACCTTGCTGGCTGCATGGTGGAAGGGGATATACGTTTCCCAAATAAATTGCTTGAATAAAAAGACTATATTTCCTAGCAATAGCATCTCAATTCTTTCTATATACCTTTTGTCCTAAGCCAGGTATCATGATCATTTATTGTTTCCGTCATGGGTAATTTATGATTAGCTATTTTTCTAAATGTTCAAGATTTCTTCTTCTGCATATACATTACTCTACTAAACTGATTACAGGAGGGTGAACTTGCAAGCATTTACGTGAAGAAGTTAAGGAAACGACAGATGAGAAATTTCTTCTTATGTCTGATGGTTTCCCAAGTAAGGGTTAATATATGATCTTTAGTAGATGCCAGGCACATCATTACTTCAGTTCAGATCTGTGACTGATGAATAAAGGACATTCTAACAATTTGATGGAACACACATAAACTGTAAATATGGGGCTGCTGCGCTCTTTTTTATTGTGCTTTAATTGAGAATTCAAGTCTGGAATTGAGGATATGGGCTGCTTAAATTCAGATTAGGATTGCTGGAAATCTAGATTGAGATATCTGAAATTTTAACAATGAAACAAATTATGGATAGTTCTAGGAATCACTCCTAAGTTTGTATCAAGAACTATGAATCACAACTGGGAATTGACTTGAGTAGAACTATTGGAATCATACTAATAGGTTTCTAGAAATCACTAATAGAATTTGGGAATCACTCTCGAGTATCTAAGAATCACCCTTATAGAGAAAAGCTTCATTCTTCAAAACCAAGTTTATTTTTCTTATCCCTTGAACATTGAAAACATAACCATATATAAAAAAAGTCTTGAAACCTAGATCCTAATAGAATAAGAAAACCCACTAAGCTTCCAAAATAAATATGGAATCATATTTAATAATGATTCTTATTATTCATTAATGGACTTTAAACTACTAAGGACAAATGAAAATAGAAATGATTTCCTTTTCTAATTATATATATATATATATAATTATATGTATGTATGTTTAAATTCTGCATTAGGCATAGCATATTGTTGGCCTTAACCTCTTGATACAAATCTTTTTCAATGTCCTTTTATGGCTTTTTAGCTATCAAGTGAAGATTGGATTGAATAAATATTGAAAATTTCCTTTGAACTTCAAGCATGCTTCATTGTATAATTTTCAAAGAAAGGAAAAGTGCTTGGCATATTTCTACATTCTCTTATAGTTTTTAGTTTAGGTAACAATAAAAATAAGAGATTCTAGAATAGCGAAAAAAGAATCTAGGGAGAGAGAAATTAGAGAGAGAGAAAAGATCACAAGATTCATTCCATATCCATCATTGAGCCATTACAACGGCTATTACACAGTGTGCGATTCATATGTATCACTACACATGTGATAGTTAGGTATTTCCGTTATAGTAGTATTATTTAAACAGTGTGCTATTCATATGTATCTCTACACATGTAATGGTTAGGTATTTCCGTTATAGTAGTATTATTTAAACACACACTGTGTGATTCATATGTATGACTACATATGTAATAGTTAGGTATTTCTGTTATAGTAGTATTATTTAAATACTATGTCTTGTATTCTTAATAAACTTCACCTTATGACTTCGTTTTGTTTCATCTTCATTGTTTGATCTTCCTCATCATGACATAACCTTCCCCTTACAAGCAATTGATAGAGATTAAGAGAGATCTTGGATGATGTGCCAGATAATATTACAATAGACATACATTAGTTCTAAAAAATAAAGACCATGTGATAGGATCATCTGAAGATAGTAGAGTTCTTCATAGATATGGATGTATTTTTTCTAATTAAATGTAATATCTTATTTTGTTAGTTTTAATGTAGTTAAATCTTATCAGGTAGAAATTCTATTTGGATGGAGGTTTCATCCAATTGTTTAGTGTGATTTAATCTCATAAGGATAAAGGTGATCTAATTAGTTCAGTTCAATTAAGATTTTGAATTTAAAGTCAAGAGGCACTAAAAAATAACTTATTTGAGTTTTACTCTTGAGAACAGAAATAGAAGGGAAGGGAACAAATTGAGCAAGAGCATTCCTTTGTATACTTTTGGGAAAGTAATAAAAGTTGGCCTTTATTGTAGTTCTTAAACATTACTTACGAGAGTCGTGAGGTGTTCGAGAATAAGGTTTTGTTGGTTAACGGTCAATTAGAAAGACCAAGTTTCACTTAAAATAACCTAATTGAGATTGCTGTGCAAATGAGTAGGCATGACTTCAGTATAAGTTCGGTGTCTTGGAAAACCTTTGTAACAATAACCATGGTTCAATTTTTTTTCTTTTTGGAAATTAACCATGGTACAATCGATTGTGATTTTTCTCAACATGTATTCCACTGTTATCCTTAATGCCTCGCATCCAACCCCTAAGGTGGTAAGTTTTTATGGAACCATGTAATTTGACTTGAGGTTGTTGAAAGTTGTTAGTCCAACTCTATTCTTAGATATTTTGAAAAGGAAAAATAAGATCAAGGACCAAAAAACGGAAAGAAGGAAAAATCTTGGTGCCACTACCCTTGTGATGCATCTTACTATGCTTTTCATTGTAGCATCAATTTGATTGCTGTAAAGACTTTGTAACTCATTTTTGGGACTGTTTCACTGAACACTTGTGGACTAAATTCAGTGTTTCCTTAATATATTGTGGGCCTCAGTTTTCTAGTCAACATTTTACTGTCAGAAACTATTTTTAGTATTGCCTTTACTTTTGAGCTTTAACTTCAGAATTTTGTTCAAGCAATTGATTTGTTCTATCTTATGCCCTATGTGACATTGTAGCTAAACTGATTGTGATCTGCATCTCGCCAGGGTGTTCCAATGATATACATGGGTGATGAATATGGCCACACAAAAGGGGGAAACAACAATACTTATTGCCATGATAACTATGTGATCATCTGTAACCTATTCACATTTAGATTCTCTATTAAACCTAATTTGTGATTGTAACTATTGATTAGCTTTTTTGGTAGCAGATAAACTATTTTAGGTGGGACAAGAAGGAGGAGTCCACATTAGACTTTTCTCGGTTTTGCTGCCTTATGACAAAGTTGCGGAAGTGAGTAATTTCTAGGCATGCCAAGTACTACATGTTTATTTTATTTTTCTAATATCTTTCCATTAATTCTTTTCATTTATTTGTTCAGTGAATGTGAATCCCTCGGCTTGAATGACTTCCCAACAGCAAAAAGGCTACAATGGCATGGACATGCTCCTGGGTTGCCAGATTGGTCTGAAACAAGTCGATTTGTGGCTTTTACATTGGTATATTTTCTTTCCATTTCACCTTTTAATTCAACTAACATGTGTAGTTAATGTTAAATGGCATATAAATTGAAACTTGGGGGCTTTTGGGACTTTGAATTTAAGGCTGGAACTAATGAAAATGTATTGTAAATAAACGAAGAGTTTAGGGATTACTCCTAGGTTTGTATCAAGAACTAAGAATCACACTGAGGTTGACATAACTATTGGAATTGCACCCAATTGATTTCTAGAATTCACTTCTTGAGTCTATGAGTCACTCCTAAATATCTAATCACTATTAGAAACTTGAAAGCTTTACATTTTTTATAGAAACTCAATGGAACAGTAACTTAAGAAAGAAAAGAAAATAAGACATTGGCAGCTTTTGAGAGGTTCCTCTCTCAATACCCAAAACAAGACTCATTCTGTACCTGCACCCTCTTTCCCTTGCGTCTGATGTACTCAAAACATCTTACAGAATCCTAAAACCCTTGAGACCTCATCTTTCTAGAAATAACTAACAAACAAAACAGCAAAAACAATAACAGAACATAATAGAAATCAAAGCTAGACCAGACATTCCTCTTAACTTTTTGCAGCAATATCAGTGGATGGGCTGCTCTGAAGCTTCTTCTTCTTCCTATAGTGGACGATTTTTAATGAATTTTCAGATTTTAAGATCTGAAAGTTGTCAGCAATGTCTCTTGAAGGAATTTGATATCAAAGAGCTAGGAAAGTTAAAAGTATTTCCTATGCATTGAAGTAGCTCACTCAAAGCAAGGGGCTTTCATCTCTCAACAAAAGTATGTGTAAAATCTGCTGACTTTTATTCAGTTGATAAAAAAAAGATGTACAGATACTGCCATGCTTATATAGAGTTAGGGTACATAGTTATGGGAGTCTTCCTAATTAGGAAGACTCCTTATTTGGAAATATCCCTAATATAGCTAGATATTACAGCTAAGGATACTCTATAAGGATAATCCCTTAATTAGGGGACTATCTATTATTATGGGATTCTATCTATTATTATAGGATTCTCTACAGTATGTACTTGACTTGTTGAAAGAAACAGGAAAGCTGGGTTGTAAACCAATGGAGACACCGATTGAATTCAATCATGGATTATGTGATGCTCCAGAAGATCCCATGGTAGATAAAGGATCATATCAGAAGCTTGTTGAGAAGTTGATATATTTGGCACACACAAGACTAGATATAGCTTTTGAAGTGTGCACAGTTAGTCAATTCATGCACAATCCCAAAGAATCACATCTCAATGCAGTAAATAGGATACTATAATACTTGAAAGGCAGCCTGGGAAGAGGAATTTTGTTTAAGCGACAAACGGTCATAGGTATGACATTAGAGGCTTATACCGATACAAATTATGCGGGGTCTTTGTAGGAGATCAACATCTGGTTACTGTACACTCCTAGGTGGTATTCTTGTAACATGGAGAAGTAAGAAGCAGAATGTAGTAGCAAGATCAAGCGCAAAGTCAAAATTTAGATCTATGGCGTTGGGAATATATGAGTTACTTTGGCTGAAGATAATCCTAGATGACTTAGGAATAAAATAGGAAGGACCGTGATAACCAATCAGCCATCAACATTGCACATAACTCTGTTCAACATGATCGAACAAAGCTTATTGAAGTTGATAGGCACTTTATTAAGGAAAAACTAGACAGGAGCTTAATATGCACTCCATTTGTGTCAACTAAGGATCAATTGGTAGACATTCTTACAAAGGGACTGACAAGCACATTGTTTCAAGATATCATTGACAAGCTTGGGATGGAAGATATCCACTCACCAACTTGAGGGGGAGTGTTGGATTATGTAGTATTATTTGGAAAGATTTTATAGTTATAGAGATCATCTAAATCCTTGATTTCTGGGGAGTAGAATAAGATACAGATTTCCCTATACTTTAGGGAGTTTGTTATTATATTTAGGTTAGACAATTGTATATATAAACTAAGGCTGTAACCTAAGTTAGGTGTGAAAGAAATTTATTCTTCTGTACTAATATTCAACACTTTCCGTATCAACGATTTATTTCCTTTTTTTGTTATCTTCCCTGTTGTCTAAATTACCCTCTTCCATGTTGGTCCTAACATCTAAATTACCCTCTTTTCCAAGGGTACAAAGTACCCTATAAATTAAATGTATTCTATCATAGATATATATGAGAGAAAATAAAGTTTTTCTTCAAAAAATCCTACATGGTATCAAAGCTACAGGGTTCAAATCTGAAAAATGGCAAAAACTGCCATGACTGGTGCAAACAGAACCCAAAACACATCAGAGGTTAGCTCTGAAACCAACCTAGATAGCTCTCTTTATACTGATGTTGATAATATAAATGTCAGTTCTTCTTTACAAATTTTCGTTCAAAAACAAAACGGAAGAAACTACCTTGAGTGGTCTCAATCCGTCAAACTTGTACTCAAAGGCATAGGAAAGCTCGGGTACATCATGGGGAAGAGAAGCAACCAGAAGAAAAGGAGCTTGGCTTTAAAGGATGGAGGGGAGAAAATTCCTTGGTAACAGCATGGCTTCTAAATTCGATGGAGGCAACAATTACAAGGCTAGACATGTTCCTGCCAATAGCCAAAGCAATGTGGGACTCCATCCGGCAAACGCACTCAGACTTGGAGAATTCTTCACAGGTTTTTGAATTAAAATCAAGGATTTGGCAATCCAAGTCCAAGTAAGGAGATCGTGAGATTACTGTGTATTACAATGAGATGGTGGCTCTTTGGTTGGAATTAGATCAATGTTATGAAGATGAATGAGAGAATCCAAATAATTGTGCAAGGTGTAAGAAAAGAGAAGAGAATGATTGTGTCTATATGTTCCTTGCAGGAGTTAATAGGAGCTTAGATGAGGCAAAGGGAAGAATTCTTGACAGAAAACCACTTCCCTCAATTTGTGAGGTTTTTTCGGAGTTATGGCAAGAAGAAAACAGAGGGAGAATCATGCTCAACAATGCTGCACCACCAACCGAGGCTAAGAACTCGGAACTCATGAGGCACTGATGAAGATGGAGAAAGGAAGAAACGGCCATGGTGTGATCTTTGTAGAAAAGCATGGCACACTAAAGAAACATGCTGGAAGATTCATGGGAAGCCAGCACATTTAAAGAAAAAACAAGAAAGGAATGGCAGGGCACTTCAAACCACAACTAATGATTCTCAAGAGCAATCAATCAACTCGGATGAGCAACCTTTCACAAAGGAACAGTTAAAGCATCTACACGAACTTTTTAAACCTCCACAATTCTCTGTTACTCCTTCATGTTCTCTTGCAGCCCAAGGTAATTCTCGTGTCACAGCCCTCTCTAGTTTTGGTCTTTCTCCTAGTCCTTGGTTTATAGATTATGGAGCAACAGATCACATGACAAATTGCTCCCAACTATTCTCATCATATAATCCATGTGCAGGAAACAAAAAAATTAAGATTGCTGGTGAATCTTTTTCGGCAATAGCCGGGATTGGTTCAATCAAAGTTTCCCCACTTATAACTCTTTGTAATGTGCTTCATGTTCCAAAATTGTCTTGTAATCTTCTTTCTATCAGTAAAATAACCCGTGATCTAAAGTGTCAAGCTAATTTCCATCCAACTCATTGTGAGTTTCAGGAAATAGCTTCGGGGAGGATGATTGGTAGTGCTAGGGAAAAAGGAGGTCTGTATTTCTTTGAAGATGGAACAATCCCAAGTAAACTACTAGTCAGTGGTTTGTGCTTTGAATCTGAATTTTCTTCTAGTAATCATGAAATAATGCTATGGCACTATATACTTGGTCATCCAAACTTTCATTACTTAAGACATTTATTTCCTTCTCTTTTTATTAATAAAAATCCATCTTCATTTCAGTGTGAGATTTGTATGTTTGCAAAACAACTCCGAGCCTCTTATCCTCCAAGACCATATAAACCCAACTTATTCTAGTGTGATTATCTATAAATGAGACAAACCATTTTTTTCCAAGAATTGTTGGTGTTCTTGAAGGACCCCAAACATCACTATGAATTAAAGAAAATGGTTGAGAGTGTTTCAAAAAAGAAAAATTCATCCTCTCAGATAGTATCCAATTTACCTATTAAACTCTTTGGATGCACAGTTTTTGTACACAATCATGACCCAAACCAAAGTAAACTTGATCCTAGAGCTCGGAAATGTGTTTTTGTAGGATATTCACCAACTAAAAAGGGCTATAAGTGCTATGATCCTACTTTGAAAAAAATGTTTGTTTCCATGAATGCATCCTTTTTTGAAACGACACCTTTTTTTAAATCTCCTCTTTAGGGGGAGAAAAATAATAAAGATCCAACTTGGGATCAAATCAAAACCTTGGTGAATGAAGATCTTTTCTAGATTCAGAATAATTCAATATCTGAACCTGTGTCAAACATCTCACCAACAAAGTCTGTTTTAACTCAACCCGAACAAGACCAAAGTGAAAAAAAATTGAAGATGGGCCAGGTCTTGTTCCTGCAGAAAATAATGATTCCTTTGAAGGAGATGAAAGAAAGAAAAAATTGGATTGGTTTACACTCGGAAAAACTTGACTTAGGAAAAGATGTTTGAAAATTCCCAACAAGGTCAAGATTCCATCTCGGGGTAGGACCGAAACTCTTTGAGTATGCCTCTTTCAATTCAAAACTCTCCAGGTGATATTCCCTATGTACATTCTATTTCTGAAGAAAAACCCATTACAGATCTTTATATTCCTATTGCTCTTCGGAAAGGGGTTAGGTCGTGTACTAAACACCTAATGTCAAAATTTGTCTTATAAAAAACCTATCTTTGGCTTTCTACTTCTTCACTAATCAAATGTCACTTATGGAGATTCCAAAAAATGTTCAAGATGCTTTACAGGTTCTTGAATGGAAGGAAACAATTCTAGAAGAGATGAGAGCTCTTGAGAAGAACAGAACATGGGAAGAAGTGGATTTTCCAAAGGACAAGAGGACTGTAGGGTGTAAATGGGTATTTATAGTAAAATAAAACTCGGATGGATACCTAGAGAGATATACAGCCTGGGTAGTTGCTAAAGGCTTCACCCCGACATACGAAATTGATTACATGGAGACCTTTGCTCTAGTAGCAAAACTTAACACTGTAAGAGTGCTTCTTTCATTGGTTGCCAATCTAGATTGGCCTTTACAATAATTAGATGTCAATAATGCATTCTTGAACGGAGACTTAGAAGAAGTTTACATTGATGCTCCACCAGGCTTCGAAGAAAAGCTTAATTCGAAGGTATGCAGATTAATTAAGTCGCTTTATGGTTTGAAGCAATCACCCCGGGCTTGGTTCGAGAAGTTTACTTGTTCGTTGAAAAGGCAAGGTTATACACAATCTCAAATAGTTCACACAATGTTCTTTAGGCACTCATCAAGTGGAAGAATCACAGCCTTAATAATCTGTGTCGATGAAATTATCTTGACAGGCAATGACTTAGAAGAGATGTATTGCTTAAAGAAGAATTTGGCTACTAAATTTGAAATCAAAGATTTAGGTTCTCTCAAATATTTCCTAGGAATGGAAGTAGCATGATAAAAAAGGGAGATTGTTGTAGCCAAAGAAAGTATGTACTAGATTTGTTGAAAGAGACGGGGATGAGTGGATGTAAACCGGTAGATACACCAGTGGATCCAAATGTGAAACTAGGAAATAGCAAAGGAGGATGCCCAGTGGATACAATAAGATATCAGAAGCTGGTAGGTCAGTTAATTTATTTATCTCACAATCAGCCAGACATAGCCTTCGTAGTCAGCCTTGTTAGTCAATTTATGCACTCACTTACAAAGGAACACCTTGAGGCTACCTATCGTATTCTACGATATTTGAAGAAATCTCCAGGAAAAGGCCTGTGTTTTAGAAAAAATAATCAATTCAGGATCGAAATCTACACTGATGCAAATTGGGCTAGGTCCTCTATTGATCGGAGATCAACAACCGGATAATGTTCCTACATGTGGGGTAATTTGGTAACCTGGAGAAGTAAAAAGCAGAGTGTAGTAGCAAGAAGTAGTGCGTGCTGAGGTTGAATATAGAGCAATGGCCAACGGTGTTTGTGAGCTACTATGGCTGCAGCGGATATTAAAAGAGTTAAAGTTGCCTTTAGAGACTCCTATGAAGTTAAACTGCGATAACAAGACCGCAATCAATATAGCAAATAACCCAGTGTAGCATGATTGAACTAAACACGTTGAAGTTGATTGACATTTTATCAAAGAGAAGCTAGGAGGATTAATCTGTGTACCATTTGTTCCAACAAAACAACAAACAGTAGATATTCTCACAAAGGGACTGAGCAAGCCATCATTTGACTTCCTTATTGGCAAGCTGGGTTTGCATGATATCTATGCACCAAGGTGAAGGGGAGTGTTAGAAAATAAAAGATTTAATCTGATTTCCTTTCCTAATTTCTAGTTTTTTCTATTTTTTGAATGAAGGACCCGAATCCATAAATTGGGGTTAAGGATCCTTAGAAATAAAGTAGTGTATATTTTAGTTACTATATTTAGATTATTTCTATTTTTATTATCCTTTTCCAAGGGTACAAAGTACCCTACAAATTCAATGTATTCTATCATTGATATATATGAGAGAATAAAGTTTTTCCTAAAAAATCCTATCGTAACAGTCCCCCTGGAGTTGTGGCAGCGTATTTTTGTTGACTTGTGTCACAAGACTTAACAAACTGATGTATACATTTCTTCTTTCTGATCCAATAAAGATAGCCCGTGATTCTCTTATAGGTGCGTAGATATACTAAATACCCTCGAATAGGGGAAGAATGAAATTCCCTTAGGAGGAGTGGAACAAATGGGGATGAAGCTTAGATCACCAACCGCCCTTTGTGCAAAAGAACCCCCTGATGCTATGAAAAACCAGGTCGAGAGTTGGGGTTCTGCTCTGCAGATCCTGTATAATTTTACACAATGTCAGATCTTGTTGCACCTCCCGCTAAAGTGTTTTGCCTTCTTCCAAAACGGATATGAAATGATGGTCTTAAACTCCCCCTCTTCATAAACCCGTGACAAGGCATCTACAGCTTTTGTTTTCTTGCCCAGGTTTATAAATGATTTCAAAGTGATAGCCCAGAAGTTTAGCCATCCAACATTGTTGGTCTATCGTTGTAACCCTTTGTTGCAACAGATGACGTAGACTTTTGTGGTCAAAATAAACCATAAATGACTTGCCAAGCAAATAGTGACACCAATGATGCACCGCTAATACCAAAGCCATTAACTCCTCATAGGCTGACTTGGAGAGATTTTCTGTTGAAAATGCTTTACTATAATAGGCTATTGGTCTTTTGTTTATGAATCAAGACAGCACCAACCCCTTTCCCTGAAGCATCACAGTCAATCTTAAAGGTTTCTGAAAAGTTTGGAAGGGCTAATATTGGAGATAGTTGTTAAAGCCTTCTTTAGAGCCTCAAAGGACTTTTAAGGCTGTTGAACTCGGATGAAATCCCTCTTTCTTCGTCAATTCAGTGAGTGGCTCAGCTATTTAGCCATAGTCCATAATGAACTTACGATAATACCCTGTCAATCTATAGAATCCCCTCACTCCCTTAACATTTCAAGAAATAGGCCATGTTAATACACTATTAATCTTTGCGGGATCCACAGCTACTCCTTTTTTGGATATGATATACCCCAAATACTCCACCGTTCGTCTTACAAAACTGCACTTCTGTTTGTTAGCCACAAATTGATATCTTTTCAAAACCTCCAAGACTCTTGATATATAGAAGAGGTGAGTTTCCCAATCTGCACTATAGACCAGAATGTCATTAAAAAAACCAGAACAAACTTTCTAAGAAAAGGTTTGAAAATGTCATTCATTGCAGACTGAAAAGTAGCCGGTGCATTGGTCAATCCAAACGACATCACTAGGAACTCATAGTGACCATCATGCGTCCAGAAAGCTGTCTTGTGGATGTCCTCCTCCATGACCCTAATTTGGTGATATCCGAACTAGAGATCTTAGCTTAGATAAAACATGAGCATTATGCAATTCATCTAAAAGTTCATCCACCACTGGAAATGGATACTTATCTGGTATCGTGACTCTGTTTAATGCTCTATAATCTACGCACATTCTTCATGAAGTGTATTTCTTCTTGACTAAAATGATAGGGCTGGAATAAGGACTTGAACTAGGTCGTATGATGCCTACTTGCAACATTTGTTGGACCTGTTTCTCAATTTCATCTTTGTGACGATGGGGGTATCGATATGGCTTTACACTAATTGGACCGTGCCCTTGCTGCAGAACAATAGCATGAGCATGGCTTCTTTTGGGAGGTAATTCTCCAATCTCTTGGAATACTTTCGGAAATTGTGTTAGCACCATATTTATCTCCTCCTGTTCCTGTTAAGTTGAGGCTGCTGCTTCCCTGTTGTCTCAACAACTTCTGTTCATTGAAAGTCGCCAAACAAACTCTCTAATAGGCTATGCAAGGGTGCTGGACCTTTTGGGCACTGAATTCCTCGTTTCTAGACTGCCTTGGTGTCTACATTGCCACATAACTCTACACCTCGTCCAGCATATTGGAATTGCATAGTCATTTCTTTCCAATCTACGATGACCTTACTCAAGGTTTGCAAGCAAGCCACCCCTAAAATGATATCCATTCCTCCCAAATCCAACATGTATGGATCTACCTTTAGCTCTTAACTCCCCCAATCGAATGGGAATTCCTATACACCTCCTGTTAGTTGTTACCTTATGGCTGCCACCCAATCTGATTCCGACCTTCCTGGTAAGTTCTATCGTTAATCCTAGATTGCTAGCGAGTTCAAGAGAAATAATATTGTGGCTCGCACCACTATCAACCAACACCACAATGGGAACCCCATGTATTTCTCCATCTATCCTCATAGTTTTACTTTCAGATAACACTGCTTTATTTACCCCAAACACCCCCATAGCTTGGCATTCCTGAGCTACTTCTCCTTCCTCGTCATCATCCACCTCGATGGCTATTATTTGCCTATCATCGTTTAATGTCTCATTATCGTCCAGTATCAACAGCCTTAATTGTCTTTTGGGACACTGTTGTAAGGGATGGAAATTTTCCCCTCATCTAAAGCATAGTCCCTTAGCTTTTCGATCCATCAACTCTCAATAAGAAATGTGTCGCAGCCTTCTATTTTTCTCCTATGGTCCCCTTCTTTCCCCTTCCGATCGTCCCATCGGCGCCGCTTGTGAGACAGAAAAGCTTTGTTCTGCGAGCTAATGTGGGAATGGTGGCCAATCGGATCTCGGGTTCTACTTGACCTGACTTCTCCTTTTAAAACCCCATGACCCATTGAACTTGAATGACCCGGCTCCTTATGGGTTGGATTAACCTGAATATTGCTCCTAAAATTAACATCTCGCCTCTGGTTCCAAGTGTGATATTGGGGAACTAAGTTCTCAATGCTTCTTTGCTCATCGTTTATCTCTTCCTCCACAGCCCTTGCAATTTTTATCATCTGGTACCTGTTGGCTGGGCTAAACGTGCACACCCTCCGCCTGATATCATATCGCAACCCACTCATGAAATAACCCATAAATTGTGCTTCAGGTAAATGACCCACCTGTGAGGACACGAATTCAAAAGCCTCGATGTACTCTTCTACAGAATCCGTTTGTTGTAAGTCAGAGAGTTCTTCGAATGGGTTCTCAAATTGTTTCCCTCCATATCGGTCGATTAAGGCTTCCTTCAACTTCTCTCATGTTAGCTCAACTTTGGTCTCTCTTAGGAGGTTAAACCAATGAATGGTTGACCAATCCATACTTAAGAGAGCCAGTTTAATTTTCACATCTTATGAAGTACTGTGAACCTCAAAATATAATTCTGCCCTCATGATCCTTCCCACAAGGTCAGACCCATTGATCATGGGTAACTCCACCTCACGAACAGACATCTTGTACTCCTCCATATTGCCAAAGGACTACTCCGACTGAATGTGCTATTAAGGATGTTGAGCACTCTTTTCACCAGCCATAGTTTGCCCCCTCTCCCAAAGGTACCACTCCCTTGCCCCTCTTCTGGCCGCTTACCCATCATCTTACTCATTTCTAGCAGCAATGCCCGCTGCATCTCCCCTATGACCATTCTCATATACGATTGAATATCTTCAACCCCAACCTCCAGATTAGCCATATGAGATTCCAACAGGTCTACTCTATCAGACATCTTTGGTGGCATGAATATGGACCTGTGCAATTATTGAAGTCCCAGAAAAAGCAATCCTCCCTTCCTATGGATGCGGCAAGTGAACAAATGATAAAACTTTAGTGTTTGAATGCTAGAGGTACGTTGTATTATTGAATTATAGCAATACCATAGACCATTACAATGGTGATATTTAGTATTTCCTTACCTAGAGCTGAATGCTCTTCAAAAGGTTTAACTATCCTTCTGTCACAAATTCTTCCCTTTCTTCCCCCCTTCTCTCTCTCCCCTCCTCTCTTAGCGTAAAATCTTCAAGCTAGGATCCATTCTGTTACGCCTAACCACTTGCCACATCAGCTACTAACTCTCCCCTGGCCCACGGTTCTTTCTCCTAGAGTATACTTTCCATATCAACGGTTTATTCCCTTTTTTGTTATCCTCCCCATTGTCAAAATTACACTCTTCCATGTTGGTCCTGACAGGTTCTTGTAGTCCTTGGCAGAATCAACCAATTAATGTTTGATGTCTTAAAAAACAGTAAGCCGCAACAAAAGGGTCCAATGGCAAGAAAGTGAACAAGCGTTCTTGCTGAGGCACCGAGGAAAGCAGACAAGTAGGGTGGCAGTAGGGAAATGCACTGTCAAGGAAGCTTACCCAGAGGATGAGGCATTGTCAGATGCATTGCCATGTGCCAGCGCATGGGAGAGGACCAGAACCTTCAAGACTTCAAGTTAGGGTTTCGGGTGATTGATCTTCACAGAGAGTCCGATCAGCCGTTGGTACTCTTTGTGTGACAGTTAGAACAAATGAATACTTAGAACTCATGACTAAAAAAACTCCGAAGTTTGGTTCATTGGGCTAAACTAAAATGGATCAAGAAAAAGGAGTTCTACTCACTGTGCACAATTGAAACGCAAAAAATGATTTAATTGCAAAGTTTGTACATAAGTGTAATGTAGATGCATATACAAATTGCTCAACTCTTAATTAGGTAGGTAAGTAGCATCCCTATCAAACTATGTAATCTGTAATAATCCCTAGAATCAAGCTCTATAATCTTTAACAAAAATCTAACCATATAAAACTGTTTATTGCATTCTATTTCTTCTGTTCCTCTACTTTCACATAGTACCACCAAAGTATATTACTCTAACCGCATCAAAAGTGAGCTAGTACAACTTTTCAAGGAAAAATAGAAAACGTCGGGACCTATTTCTCTGCTAAGAACCCTTATTCCTGCTCCGGAATCTAACTTTAGTTTTCAAATATGCCATGCTTGAGCTGTCTATATCTTTCATCAGCTTGTCTTTCATTGGGTCTTGTATTTGCAGAACCATGTGGCTGAAAGTATTTATGTGCTGAAGACAGCATTTATACTTCATTCTATTCTCATTTGCCTCTCTTATACGTCTTTGTTTTTCTTTCTTTTCTGCTTTATTGTGCTACCAGTCCCGTGGTTAATCATTTTAAATTTCCTGTTGCGCTTTGATGCAGATGGACTCGGTGAAAGGAGAGATCTACATTGCCTTCAATGCAAATCATTTGCCTGTAACTATCACACTTCCAGAAAGACGTGGATACCGATGGGAGCCCGTAGTTGATACTGGCAAGGCTGCTCCATTTGATTTCCTTTCCGATGACCTTCCTGACAGGGAGATTGCCGTTAAGCAATATGCTCACTTCCTCGATGCAAACTTATACCCTATGCTTAGTTATTCTTCTATCATTCTTCTAAGTTCTCCTGATGATACTGCTAGCTGAATGTTTTGCCAAAACTTTTTAGTATTGCCTTACCTATATGTATTATTAATGTTGTTTTTGTTTCTCTTTATTATTTATGTATATTTATGTATTTAGTTATTTTATGATATCTTTTATGTTTATTTGACTTATTTACTTAGTTATTTTATTTTATTATTATTTTTTGGCATATGTACGCACATCTATTTGTAATTTTGTAGTATCTTTATGATGTATCGCATGTGAGTTTATTGAAAATAGTCTCTTTACTAAGAGTAAAGTTGTGTACTATTGGTCCTTTTTAGTTCTCGCGCTCCAGCACTTCAATTGGGTATTGATGATGATAAAATTTATGATCTTTTCAATGGTCAATTGTAATTGATATGTAAATGCAGATCACTACGATGTATATTGTTAAAGACAATATAAGAGAGTGTCAATTGATGACTTATCCAATCTCAAGATGTGATAACCTTTATTGTTGATGATGATAAAATTTATGATCTTTCCAATGGTCATCACTAGGATGTATATTGTTAAAGACATTATCTGAGAATGTCAAGCCAATCTCAAGATGTGATAACCTTTATATAGCAGTAAGACTACACAAGGAAAGTTTTTATGACTTTCGGTAATATATATTATGGTCTCTTTTTGATATGTATTCGACTTGGCTATACAGCAAACAAAAGATTCAATGTATGACCCAAACGAAAGAGGCATTGGTGAGTATAAAATGTTTATAATATCCTTAAATGTAATTTAAATCTTAATTATATTTCAACTTTTTTTCTGTATACATTAAATATATCTTAATTTTCATTTTTTAATTTAAAATTGACCTAACTTATTTTGTGTTAAGAATAATATAAAGAATATATTATCTAAATTTGAAAAGTGTTTTAATGCAAAATAAATTTTTATGAATTTGAAGTTAACATGTTGCCAATTTTGAAGTTAAAAAAATGTTTAATACTTTCTACTTATATAGGAAAGAAGTTGAAATATGAAAAAGTGGATAAATATTATTAAACCTGAAAATTTTGAAGTTATAGAACTTATGAATTAAGTCAATTTTTTAATTACAAATACTATATTAAGAATAAAGAAAAGGTTTCAATATCAAATAAATGAATTAGAAGACAGGTTGTGAGCAAAAAGCTTGTTCGTTCTTCGCCATGTTAGTGAGAGGAGCTGTAAAAGATAGTGGATATTGGATTGTAGAGTTTTTCCTTTCTTTTCTTTTAAGTTATTTATCATATAAATTGATTAAATAGTTTCTTTATCATGTCCACGTTAATTAAATTAATAGTAGGCGATAGCAAAAGTTAACAACGGTTTTTGTATTTGATACAACAAAAGAATCACTAAAGCAAAAAAGTGTTTTATGAATCATTAAAATTATAACATTTTAAATTGCATTACTTACAAATAATTATAGTGGCCTTTAATAATATTAATAGACAACAGTAATAATAATTTGTTTGCATATACTTAAAAAGCCAACAAAATTAAAACTTAGCTGTTATAAAATTTTATATAAGTAAAAATTACATCATTGTGACTTTAAACAATAATTAAAATAAGTAGAGTCAAATTTAAACCCACTTAAGTCCAAACCTTACCTGAAATTTTTTATTTGAGTTCATATTTGACTTGAGGTTTTTAATTCGAGCACGAGGACAATTGAGCTTAACTAAACTCTATAAAATGTATTATTTAATTTAATTTTTTTAATTTTAAATTTTGAATCAGGTTGGACCGGATAATTGGAGCTCTTCTTGAAACCTAAAAATATTAAAAACTAAGCACAACTAGAAATTCAATCAACTCGAGTTGGAGTCAGGCCAAATCAGATTGGAATGGACAAACTTTGTCATAACTATCAACAATTAAAGTATTATTATTTTAAATTATATATCATATTGTGTGTGTATGTGTGTGTGTGTGTATAAAACAAAGAAATAGTTTTAAGCATATATTATGTCCTTTATAATATTTTAGGGAGAAGAAAAGTGATATATAATAAGAGTTAAGAGGGGATTATATATAAGAAATAAATAAATAGATTTATGCATATAATAATGATTTGTTGCAAATATTTAAAAAGGTAATAAGATAAAAAGTTTGCTATATAAAACAACTAATATCTTTGCTATTTTAAATAATAATTAAAGGGCTCGTGTTTCTCGGTCAGCATATCTCAAATTTACACTCCGATCTAGCTTTGTTTTCCCTGATCTTCGATGGATGACTTGTTCCTAAGCACTGAATATCGTATTCTCCAAGCCCTCTAAACAGGGGTTGCCTTGTTGGTATCAGAGCCATAAGTATTATTGACCGTGGCTACAATATTCCTGATCTGAGTGAGTAGGGATGTATTATAAGACATTAATCTATTAACCGATGACCCTGTTTATCTTTCTTCAACCTTATCTATAGCCAATATGAAACGTACTTTCTCTAATCGTACAGAACACCTTGTAGAAATTACCCATTTTCTTGGAGAAAACTGTATTTCTAATACTTGTTTACCTTTGCTTAGTCCCTATAGTATATATTCTTGTAATCATTCTTGGACAAAAAATATATGCACTATCTGTTGAACCTCGAATTTTTATTTATTTATTTGTTTTATTATTTTAGAGTGGACTCATTAAATTAGCAAGTATGAATATAAATTAGAAATTTAAATGAAGTGCTAGAATTAAGTTATGATTAATATGGTGTTTTAATGGGTTAAAGGAGTTAGTGGATGAAACAAATAAGTGAAGAAGGGGCAAAATTGGGAGAACAAGGTTAATGAGGGGTATGGGCAAAATTGGGAGAACAAGGTTAATGAGGGGTATACTTGGCAAAACAAGACATAAAATTGTCTTGTTTTAAGAATAAGAGAGGAGATTATCGTGAGAGCCAAGGAGAAAGAAGGAAAAACGTGAAAAGGAGAAGAGAAGAAGGAACATCATAGGAAACATGGAAGGAAGAAGACAGAAGAAGAAAGAAGAAGAGGAAATTAACTTGTTGGAGGTAAGTTTTCATCTTTCTTCTAGCTAGGTTCAAAAGGGGATTAAATAGAGACTAGGATTTGTGTTGGGAATGAAGGAAGAAAGAAGAGGAAGATGAAACCAATTTGATTTGGAGTTTCTAAGAAAGGGTTTTGGTTTTTCTAGCCTAGATGGACTATGGGTAGTTTAGGTTTAAATTCAATTTTAGCATTTATTTGATTCTTAAAGTTTTATGAACTTTCATTTGAATATGGATTAAATAGAAATTGATTTATTTGAAGGGAATCAAGAAAACCTTACTCAAGAGCAAGAGGAAAGGCAATCTTGAGCTTGGATTTGCAAGCTAATTAGGTGGGTAATTTATTTATAGCTATTGTATGATTATGCAAATTCTTGCTTATGTGTGTGAATGTTAATTTCTTTAAATTGAATTGTTGTGACTTGATTGGAAATGCATGATGCATTGTGAGTATGTTATACCTTGAAAGAGGTTATAGCATTTTGAATTAAATGAAAAGAAGGAAAAAGCATGAAAATATGAGCATATGATAAAATGAATATGTGTTTTGGTTTGGGTGAGAGAGGAACCATTTCGTTCGTCACGTGCACGTAGACAAGAGCCTTCTCCTGGCTGCCCGCTTGTGGCATATGAACTCCAAAAATTGACTCATTTTATTCATGGTGAAAACTTTGGTTTCTCCATTTTGTACCCATGGGACCTCTCGAGCCATTTGGTTGTGCATTGCATCTTTAAATTGTTAAGTATGATGCATTTGAATGATTTGCTTAATGGATAAAGTCTATGTTATGTGTTATGTATTAACTGCTAAATTATGAGTTTTGAGTTAAATTGGTGAATGATTGAATTGCTAGATATATAAATACATATGCTTGAATTTGTGGTAATTGTTGATGGTTATAAATATATTAGCCATTGAACGTCGTAGCTCAACCCAATATTTTTCCACTCCTCAGGTACAAAATGAGAGGGTTAGCAATCCTTGCAAGGCATTGAAAACTTCAAGATAGTTAGAGACTTTTGTATCTAAGTTAGTTCAATCATTCTTGGTTAGTTTTATAAGCATATCAAACATTGAGCATCTAATATATTTTGTACCTTGTGTTAAGTCTTTGATGTAATGTTGATATGTAATTAAAGCTATGTATAAACTTCATTTTGATTTAGAAATGAATGAAAAATTGAAGAAGTTTCCAATGTGTAAGTGTTTATTTATCTTGTAGTTGTACATTTCCTATTTGAAGTCTTTCATAGGTGTAGAAATTATGTTTTGACTTCAGGGGAAATTTTGGATTAATCTGGGTAGAATTAGACAAAGTTGTCTTCTTGGAAATTGTAGACTATCTTTCTAGCTTTTCAATGCTATATAGTATGAAATCACTGGATATTGGAGTTGAGAGATATGATTATTAGAAAATTGAAATGTGGCATAGGATGGACTTTCGGAATAGTTGCCTTATTTCGAAATTTTAACCCTTATAGAAGCAAAACTTGTTCTTGAGGTCTTCATGGAAGTTGTAGGTGTAGAAGTACTCATCGAAACGGTCTTTAAATGACCATAATCTGATATTTTTAGTGAAAGTTATGCCCATTTTACCAATATAGGTCAGAAGAAGAGATGCGGGAGGGAGAAGTCGCAATTGTAACAAGTTGCGATCCCGACTTTGCGGACTTACACGAAAGTCGCGCATTTGCACGATCGCGACCCGTAGGCTTCCCCCCATAAAACCTGAACATGTTCCACTCTTTTGACCATAACTTTGTTGTCTGACCTCTAAATGACCTAATTTTTAAAGCAATAGTTTCCTAACATATTCCTCTATCTCTTTATGAAAATTTATAGCTTTTAGTATTGATTTGAAAAAGATTGATTGAATCAAAGTAAGGGTATGGATTGGAAGACTATGAATTGGATCTTTTTCTGAACATTATTTAGTATTTTAAGGATATCTAAATCTTTAGAGCTCTAAATGAGATGATTATTGTTTCTAAATAAACTAGAGACAGAGAGATACAAATTAGCTGAAGGAACTAAATTTTAATTCAGTTTCTATAACTTTCAATTTCTGGATGGAAGTTGAGTATAATGCACTATTTTAGTTTGAAAATAGTCCAAAAGTGTTTGGGCCATAACTTTCAGATTTCTAAACCAAACTGAATGATTTTAGTGTCATTAGAAACTTAAGACAATTGTGAACAAATGTTCCGAAGAAGTCAAACTAAAATTCCATTTGGAATTTTTCCAAAATCTATTCTGAAATAGAAGAATGAGTTTGTTCACATCTTATGACTCCAAATATTAGGCTCCGAAAATGGAGTCCAACATTGTTTGGTATCAAAGCTTAGGCTTTTCCTAGGCTTAGAATGCATAGTAAAATGAATTGTTATGCTATGTGATTACTTGTTGCATTGTGAATTGATTGATTTTATTAAGTGACATGCATATCATGCATTCCTGTAGGAACTAAGATTAAAATGAAATGTAAACTAATCATTAGTGTTTTCATTGAAGGAGTAAGATGCCACATCGTAGAAGGACACGAGGAGTTTTGTAAGGGTCTGTTGCTCCTGACTCTCTACCAAGAGAGGAGACTACTGATGAGTCAGTAGCCCCAGGAACGCTGAGGCTTTTGTAGGGCAAGGTAGCGAGCCTGATTGATCACAAATGTAGGAGTCACCTATTTCGTCAGAGCAAGTGCCTACCTTGGATCCGAGATTGTTTCAAACATTTACTCAAGCCTTTTTCCAAGCTATGATTCAGATGCTGCAGGCTTCTACTTCGACCCTAGTTAAGAAGGGGAAACAGTTTGGCAGGCTGAGGAAGTATGGAGCAGTGGACTTCTGTGGGATCACTGATCCATAAGAAGCGGAGACTTGGTTGAGAAAGACAGAGAGGGTATTAGAACAGATGGATTGTGAAGATGATGAGAAGGTTGTATATGCTGCAAGTCTGCTTCAGAGAGATGCTTTGCATTAGTAGGAGTGTGTACCGGGAAGTCAATTGAAACCACCAGTGTTGGCATGGAAGGACTTCCTCGCTGCTTATAAGAAGAAGTATCTATCTGAGGTGTACATTCATCAAAAGCAGAGGGAATTCCTGAGTCTCATCTAGAGGGAGATGACGGTTAGTGAGTATAAACGTCGATTTTTACAGTTATCATGATATGCAGCTGAGATGATGCTGAGTGAGGTGGCTAAATGCTGTCAGTCTGAATCAGGACTTCACCTAGTCATCAGGGAAAAAGTGGTGGTACAAAACTTCTGTGACTTTCAACAGCTGGTTGAAGCGGCATTGAGGGTTGATAACATTAAGAACATAAAGAGTGCTATCAACAAAAAGAGAAAGGGGAGAGAACAGTTTAAGAGGGAAGGTGGTGTTTTTGGGCCAGAGAAGAGTTCCAAGACCTTCCTTGTGTAGTCTGAGGAGAGAAGTAGTGGTGCTAGCAAGTCTAGACAGATGAGAGAAGTAGTGGTGCCAGCAAGTCCAGACAGATGATAAATGTTTCTCATCAAGCTTCAATAGCTGGAGGCAATAGCAGGGGAGAAGGGCATAAGTCGTCCTTCCCTAAGTGTGATCATTGCGACAAGTTTCATAGAGGGAAATGTTGCAGATTGACCGGAGCATGATTCAACTATTGAGAAAAGGGACACATGGATAGAGAGTGTCCAAAGTATGCAAAAAGAGAGGGAACTCAGATGCAAGCTTCAAAGAGAACTGAGATAGTGGGACACAGGACTACAACTAAAGTGGGCAGTTTTGAGGCAACTAAGAGAGTGAATCTTCCTAGGAGACCAAAGGGGCAAGCACCAGCTAGAGTCTTTGTAATGATACGGGAGGACGCAGATACTGATCCAAAAGTTATGACTGGTACAGTTAAATTATTTGATGATGATGTAATTATTTTGATTGATCCGGGTTCCATCCACTCATTTATTTCATCAACTAGAAATATAAATGGTAGAGAATTGAGCCCATTGGATACTCCTTTGGTGGTTAGTACTCCAATCAGCAAATGTATTATTATTAGTCAAGTCTATAGAGACTGTGAGATACACATTGGAGGAGAACAATTAGTGGTGGATCTAATGCTATTGAGGATGGGAGGATTAGATGTGATTTTAAGCATGGACACGTTATAGAAGTATAATGCTAATTTGGATTGCAAATGGAAGATAACAGAGTTCGAGTTGAACGAAGGTAGAAAGGTGGTGTTTATGGGAGACAAAAAAGTCAGTCCACCTTAGATTGTTTTGGCTTTCACAGTAGAGAGAATGATGAGGAAGGGATGTGAAACATATTTGGCCTATGTGGTAGACAAGAAGTCAAAAAGAGAGAGGTTAGAAGATATACCAGTGGTCATGGAATTCCCATATGTCTTTTTCGAGGAGTTACCGGGACTACAGTCACCTAGGAAAAATAAATTTCCCATTGAGTTTCTTCCGGGTACAACGCCAATATCGATTCCACCTTAGCTCTTCACCTTGGGGAGCTCCTGTCTTTTTGTGAAGAAGAAAGATGGGTCATTACGAATGTGTGTAGATTATAGGAAGCTTAACCATGTCACCATTAAGAATAGATATCCGCTCCCACGCATAGATGATTTGTCTAATCAATTGCAAGGGCCAAGAGTCTTTTTTAAGATAGATTTGAGATCGGGTTACCACCAGTTGATATAAAGGAGTTTGATGTGTAAAAGACTACTTTTAGAACAGGGTATGGGCATTTTGAGTTTCTAGTTATGCCCTTTAGATTGACAAAAGCCCCAGCAACCTTCATGATTTGATGAATAGAGTCTTCAAGCCTTTCTTAGACTAATTTTTTATAATCTTTATTGATGACCTATTGGTTTATTCCAAGAGTGACAAGGAACATGAGGAACAATTGAGGCTTGCTTTGAAGACATTGAGGAAGGAAGAGTTATATGCCCAATTTTATAAATGTGAATTTTGGCTAAGGAAAGTGGTGTTCCTTGGACAGGTAGTTTTGAGAAAATGAATGCATGTAGATTCGAGGAAGATAGAAGCGGTTGTGAAATGGGAAGCACCTAAGAATGTAAATGAAGTGAGAAGTTTCTTGGGTTTAACCGGATATTATAGAAGGTTTGTGGAGGGGGTTTCCATGATAGCTGCTCCATTTTCCAAATGGACAAGGAAGAATCAGAAATTTGGATAGACAGAGGAGTGCTAGAGCAGTTTTGAGGAATTGAAGAATAGGCTCACAATTGCACCAATTTTGACATTGCCTTCCAGTAATGATGGATACATAGTGTACAGTGATGCCTCAAGGAAGGGATTAGGGTGTGTGTTGATGTAAGGAGATAAAGTGATTGTGTTGGACCCCAAACCTGTTTTCTTGATATTATTAAGTATGAATTAAGTTGCTAGTATGATTTATGGTATATATTGATTTTTTAAAGTGTTAGTAGAAAATTAAGGTTGAATTGAGGTTAGCATGAATTAAGTGAAATAAATGTAATGGAAAGGGTAAAATTTTGTAAGGGCATTATGGTCAAGACATTTGAGTTATGAGATTTTTAGGCTAAGTAAAGGAGGGCATTTGGGTCCTTGTATTTCCTTGTAGGCTTAAGGAATTAAAGAAGAAAAGAAGAAAAAGAAAGGAAAAGGAAAGAAAATAGGAAGAAGGAGAAAAGCATCGTAGGAGAGGAGAAGAAGAAGAGAAAAGGGGAAGCTGGTTTCGACGTTTTCCGACAGTGTAGAATCATTCTTCAGGTAGGTTACTCTCATCTATCTTTGTTTGAGTTGAATCAAACCTTGGTTTTGCTTGGATTGAGTAGAAATAGATGAGTTAGGGTTTATGGTGAAAGATTTGTAGATTTGCATG
>JAOTIZ010000201.1:12448125-12459329 GCA_027123425.1 Erythroxylum panamense | reverse complement strand
AAGCCTATTTGGTAGTTAATGTTAATATTGTTATATTTTTATCACTGATAATAATTACATATTAGATAAACTTAATTATAAATTATTTTTAAATAAATAAATTTATTTAATCTCTTATGTAATATTTATTAACAAATTATTAATAAAATTATGTTATTTTAATAAAATAAATAATTTAAAATTTTTATTTTTATTTATAAATTAATACTTATTTGAAATATATTTTAATTATTAAATCAAAATTTATTTGAATATTTATATATTTTAAATTTAATTATATTCATTAATATTTATTTAAATTTAATTACATATAATTTAATTATAAAATAAAATAAAATAAATCATAATTTTATTGATAATTAAATTTTTTTATTAAATATATAACCTTGAATTAAATAATTCATAATTTTTTATTAATAATTAAATAATATATATTTAAATGATAGTAAATCTAATTATGATAAAAAAAAACAGAAATAGGAAACAAAAACTATTTTTTATGGTTTTCATAAATTTTGAAAATGGGAAGAAGCCAAAATCAAAAACAGAAACTAAAAACTCAAACAAACAGGTTTTTTTTACTGAATTTGAAAACAAAACAAAAAACCAAAAACAAAAATGGAAACAAACACCCATTAGTTTATTTATTTAAGTAAAATTAACAGATATAATAATATAATTCAACAAGTAAAATTAACATATATAATAATATAATTCAACATTAGTTTATTTATTTAAGTAAAATTAACATATATAATAATATAATTCTTGTTGAATTTGTACTTTAGATTTACTCTAGTTTTAATTATTTGCTAAAATTGACTTTGAAAGCTTATATTTTTAGGAGACTAAGTTTTGGTACTATTCAATTACTACTTTTTTAATCTTAGTTTAGTTTAGTTTTATCATAGTTAGTTTTATTTTTCTTTATTTTTTTCTTTCATTTGTTTCAGGTAGTTCATGTGAGATAGGAGATCCAAGTGTGAAAACTTGGATATCTTTCTTCAATTTGATCTTGTAATTGAACAACGACAGTTGCACATTAGTGTGTGATTTTCTAAGTATTTGGCATGTGTTTCTTGCATAATAGGTTATTATTATTGTTTTTAGGACTTGTTTTATGTGTTTTTGTTTAGTTTGATCTTCATGGTTGTTCTTTTATGTTTGATGTTGGTTTAAGATATGAATTGATAATTTTCGTGTAGGAATGGAGGGTGGACACCTTTGTGATTGAGCTAGGGACCAAGAGAAGACAAGAGAAGTAGAGCTGCTGATAAACAAGAATCTACGACTGTGGGAAAGGGCATGTTACCCACGACTGTAGGAAAGGAAATCTATGGAGAAAGTTTCTGTCACATTCACCCATGATCGTGGGAAGCACAAAGATAATTCCCACGATCATGTGCTTAGCCCGAGAAGTCACACAGGTTTCACTTATTTTTTAGGATTTTATGATATATAATGTCAAAAATCCCTAGGGCTAAAAAGTTCATGGAAACTACCCCTCGGAAGCTAAAAGGCACATTGATGGCCTAGAGATAGGTGGAGAATCAAGGTATTCATTCCCAACTGAGCAAAGAGCATCCAGTCATTCAAATTTTCCAAATTCGAGCAAAGAAGAGGAAGAGCTTGCCTCGTCTAAATCTTATTTAAATTTTTTCCCTTATAACATGTGGATAACTTGGTTGTTGGGGATGTTAATGACACTATGATTGGTTAAATATTTTTTAGGGTTTGTTGTTTGAACTATTTTTGAACCTTCGGTTATTAATTCAATAATACAAATGCTTTTGTTATTTATTAAGCTCAAAACCTCGCAACAAATCAAGAGAGTGAGCTTGGTGATCTATGTTAAATGTACAACAAGAATTGACATTTAATAGACCTATAAATAATAAGAGATAAATTTATTAGGAAGAGATTTCAATATATTGATACACTGCATATAAGATAGCTTCATATCAAGTTGAATGTTTAGGAAAAGCTTTGCATATCGAGAGATCCCAAAGTTCATCCTAATTTATTTAACTAGTGACATTTAGTTGCACCTTGAGAGAGGGTAGCTAAAATTTTAGGAAATCTTGGGCCAAGCATAAATTGAATGAATAAACCAGAGGGGAACAAATAGGGATAACGACAAGTCCTAATTCTTAATCTTTATTTTCTCCAAGTTTTAGTTTACGATTTTAGTTTAGGTTGTGTTGTTTCCTTTTACCTTTAGTTTGTTTTTTTACTTATCTATTTAAATTTGATTGAATCAGTTTCTTAAACAAATAATAGCCTGAATTAAGTGGTGCCTAAGTACAATCCTTGTGAGATCGATATCCGACTTTTACTATAAGTTATGACCTGTATATAAGCAATTTTGAGCGTTAAACTAGTAATTTGGTTTGTAATTAACAAGTTTTTAGTGTCATTGCCGGGAATTGTTTGTTTAGCATCTTGTTTAGTTTGGGTTACTTTGATTTAAAAGTTTTTTTATACTTTTCCTTGTGTCTTTGCAGGTGTATGAACATAAGGAACACGCGAAGGACTACTAAATTTCATGACAAAGAGTTATTAGATATCACAAGGCATGAACGAGAGTTGAGAAGAGCGACGCGCCAAGGCATTACACAAAGAAATATGGCGGAGGAAGGAGAAAAAAGAGGGATTGAAAGGACATTGATGAACTTTATCAGGCAAGGATTCAGTCCACAAGGAGTTGTAAGGCCAGCGATTCAAGCTAACAATTTCGAGATCAAGCTGGCACTCCTCAACATTCTTTAGAGTAGTGTGTAGTTTTATGTGTTGTCTAATAAAGATTCCAATGCCCATCTCTCTAACTTTTTGGAGATATAGGTTTAATGGGATGTTTGACGATGCTGTGAGGTTACGATTATTGTCTTTCACTTTGAGATATCGAGCAAAAGTGTGGTACAACTCACTCAGTTCAAGAAAGATAACTACTTAGGAATAGCTAGCCCAGGCATTCCTTGCTAAGTACTTGCCATTGATCAAAACAACAAAGATAATAAAGGAAATCACAAATTTTCAATAAAATGATGAGGAGTCTTTACATGAAGCTTGGGATGGGTTTAAAGAACTACAGAAAAGTTGCCCCCACTATAACCTTTCGAGGGAGTTCCTCATGCAAACATTCTACAATGGTGTAAATCAGAGCACAAGAGGAACCATAGATGCAGCTTTTGATGAGGAAAACTATCGATGCAGATCATGATCTTTTAGAAGAGTTAGTAAGCAACAATTTTATGTGATCAAACGAGAGGAGTAGACAGGGGAAAAAGGAGGAAAAAAGGTATGATTCCAATTGACTCTATTACAGCTTTATAGGCACATATCACAACCCTCACTAAGCAATTGAGCAACATGTAAGGAGCATCTTTGTCTATAACTAAAGCTATGCAATCACAGTATGAGTTATGTGGGCAGGATAATCATTGCAAGGCAGAATGTTTCTTGTTGGGAGCTAGTAGCACTGAACAGGTAAATTACTTGGACCAACCACAACGAGGTAACAATCAGTACTCTAATGCTTATAATTTGGGGTGGAAAACTACCCAAATTTTCTCAGAGTACTAACAATTCAGGTTGCCAACTAGGACCATAAGGACCTCTTAGATTTTAGTAAGACTGACTTGGATCTTTGGAGAACAAATTGGACAAGTTGATGGATGTTTTGGGGTCCAGACTGGCAAATCAAGAAGAGAACCATAAGAGGATGTTTTCGAGCTAGGAGGAAAGTCAAAAGAGGATTAAGACAAAGTTTGATCAGATCATGAAGAACCATGCCTCATCCATCCACAACTTGGAGGTACAGGTAGGTCAACTTCCAAACACTTTATCCTCTAGAAGTATAGGTGCCCTACCAAGCAATACTGAGGCCAACCCATGGGAACAACTCAAGGCTGTCACACTTTGAAGTGGTAAGAAGATGGAGGAGCCAAGTGTGCAAAAGGATAGCCAAGAAAAAGGAATAGGCAAGGAGATTCAAGAAGAGAAAGAAGAAGAAAGGCCTTATATGCCACCGTAACCCTACAAGCCTAAACTTCTGTATCCACAAAGGGTGAGACAACATCAAGTGGATACTCAATTTTCTAAGTTTATGGAGAAATTGAAGAAGATTCTGATCAACTTGTTATTGGTGGAAACTTTGGAATGCATGCCCAAGTATGCGAAATTTCTTAAGGACATACTGACATGCAAACACACTTAGGAGGACAATTAGACGGTCACTTTGACGGAGAATTGCTGTTTAATTATTTCAAGCACAATGCCTTCAAAACTACAAGATCTAGGGAGTTTTACGATTCCATATGTTAGAGGGTTGAAATTTGTTGAATTCAATATATGTTATAATTTTTCAGAAAACAAATTTTTATCTTGGGGAGTAAAATTTCAGTAAGAAATTCACTTTTATCAAAACCTCCTGTTTAATTTTGATGGATACAAGAATGTGAAAATTAGATGTTTTAGACTAAAATAGAAATAAAAAAGAATAATCCCTTTTAAGTAAGAAAAATGCCACTGAGTCGGGAGGTATGTTGACATATGAGAGGGTTGAAATTTGTTGTATTTAATATATGTTATAATTTTTCAAAAACAAATTTTTATCTTAGGGAGCAAAATTTTAGTAAGAAATCCACTTTATCAAAACCTCCTGTTTAATTGGGAGGTATGCTTCTTTCTTTCTTCCTTTTTTTTTTTAACCCTTTCTATTTGTTTGCTTTTAGTAGCACCTCGTTATGGTGCTTGTCCAATGTCAAAAGTTTTAATAAGCGCCTGACTTTATTTCAGTTTTGGTCAAGTTTGAAGGTAACATGAAAGGGTATATAATGGGCTGGGGGGCCCTAAAACACGATGGGCTACAAAAGACGCCCCAGTTGGCAACCTTCCAAAAAGAGTGGGTTTTAGCCTCTCATGGGAAACAAAGTCGCTTGGTAAATTAAGAGGCTAAAATCCACATTGTTGCCATTCAAAATCATCACTCCAATTCTCTGCCGTTTCATAGTTAGTTGGTAAAACATCTTTCCATTTGGGAGCCACATCCCAAGTCAGCATTTTGTTCCAAGAGTTAGGAATATAATAAATTTGAAGTTATCACAAATGTAGGCATTACAAAATGGCATAACCGATTAGAGAAAGGGATAATAACAATTCAATGATAAAATTTGCGCAAGGACAGTTGTCAGCGAATACTAGATACAGATTGTCAGGGAATCCTAATCATAATTAAGATCATGTTTTTTTTTTTGAAAAAGAAAAATTGGTATAAATATAGAAAAAATTACAAGATCATCAAAAGGGAAAACCTATTATATACAAAACAAAAGAAAAGCCAGAAAAATATAGCTACCACAACAAAAAGAGCCTAAGGAGAACCCCCATCTAGCAGCTATAATCATAAGGCATGACAAATATTAGAGCTACAAGGAACTTTTTTAGTCAACACTAACTCCCGTACTTCAGAGAAAATTAAGCGGATCAAGCTCTCCTTCGTAATAGTGGAAACTGGTTGTCACGTTGGCAACTCAATTGGGCACATAAAACCCTTGATTAAGATAAAAAATCAATCAGGAAAAGAGGCATACTTACTGAGGTATTAAAGTTAAGCAGCCAACTTTAGATTAGGAATTTGAAGCAACATTCTGATCTAATTAGTTGCATCGTCATGCCATTATTTCTCACCGAAAGTTCATACCCAAGGAAAATAAAACTGAAACATAAATGAGTCCTAAGAATATCTCCGCTAATGATATTCAACAGAACATTCTTAGTACAGCCAGAGAAACATAACGCTCTCTTATAGTGACCAGTCTTAAAATGCCACGATAGAGGCAAAAGTGAGGTATTATTTTAGTTCTGCAAAAATGACAATGCATAAAACACACACGTACAAGTTCCAAGGGAAAATGAACTTTACATCATGCTAGTAGGAGAAGCCATTTATTATTTAGAAGCCCTTGCATCACAGTCAGCTGCATACGGCATGGAAAATTATTAGGCAATACTTCAGGGGCCAAAACTTAAAGGTGAAAGTTAAAGGTCCAAAGAAGCTTCCTCAGCATAGTCAAAGAGATAAATTCATACAGAATTAAATGACTACAGAATAAACAGATATCCTATTCTAGCACCTCTTGCATTTTCAACTTTCTGCCCAAAATAACAAAAATGGAAAAAGAGTTTGGAACATTACCATTTTTCAACTCAATGGATATGAAGGCTTTAAATGTCGTGCGAATACATATATTATAAGAGGCCCATCAGGTTAACAAAGCAAAATCAATAAGAACACCCTTCTCTTCAACCAATACTTTGCTATCATGTGTAGTATGAAATCAATTTCCAGCATTTGCCAATCACAACTTTAATTATTCCCATGGTAAATCTCATCCAGTTATAAATAGATTAAACTATTAAAATCCATCTTACACGCCTCTTCCCAGACAAGTGTATAGCCAAACTTAGAAGCTTAACAGATTCTAAGCACCAAAAAAATATACACAAGTGGATAAGAAATGAAAGTAATTGCCAAAAGAAGCAAACTTGTCCATTTTAATGCACCAGTTAATCTAAATTCTTGCTATGCAATCATCCTTTTATTTCAACAATTTCCTTTTACTCTTCGAAAAAGTTGACCTCTCTGATGCGCTATTTTGGATATTTTTCCCAATATGTGATTTTATGCTGACATAACTTTGTGAAGGAGCTTTATCCTTTGACTTAGCATATAGTTCCTCAACTGACCTTCTACCACCATTCCTTCGAGAAGTTACCCTTCCATTTAAACTCTTGTTCCTATCTGCTCTACCCCTGCTCCTAGGGACCTTATAATAACCCCGTTTCTTATTCTTATTTTCCTCATCCTCTTCATCATAACAATAGCCATGACGACTAGCATCCTTAAAATCAGAGATTATGCCATTCACTTCCCCACTATCATCACCCTTCTTTTTTTCTGCTTGCTCCATAGATTCAGCAGCTTTCTGCTTTGCTTGCTGTTTGCTTCCACCAGGAACAGTAATTGCTTTTCGATCTTCAATTACCATGTGCATAAGATGAAGATATTGATTCCTAATATTCATCACTGGATTATTATTAATTAACAAACCTCTCTTATAGGCCTCCTTCAAAACCACAGTATAAGTTCCTATCTTATTTGACAGGTAAAATATCCCAGGATAATGAAGTAATGCTCTCCTAAACCTTGATCGAATACCCAACCACTCTCCCATACGCAACAAAGTGTCCTTCTCCACCATCCTTGAAACAAAGAGATTAAGAATCTCATGCAAAACCCCCACAGTCCATTTCTCCGACTCATCAGTACTTGGTCCAAGATGCGTTGCATTCTCATAAGGAGAAATATAAGGCAACTTTTGCCAATCATCATACCACTTCTTCAGTTTCTTGTCCATCTCAAAACCCTTTGAGAACTGCATAGGGAATGAGATTGGCATCCCTTTCTCATTAACCATCCCTGCACCTTTCATTTTCTGTTCCACAACTGAAATTGCTGATTCAATGCTCCAACAAACCAACTCTAGTTCCAACTCATTACGTGACTTAGACATATTCTTCTCACCAATAAGTCGAAAACAGTCGGGGAAATCATAAAGTATGCTATTCATAAAATCCTGATGCAAGCCCAAATCCCATTTAATGCTGTCAAGAAACTTCAAAGGTACCTTATTAATTCTCGCAATCATTAGCAGCTTCAAAAGCCTATCAGCAACATCCTGCCTATAGTTCTCACTCTGATAAACTAATTTCTCTTCAGCATCCAGATCAAGTACCTGTGGGGTGAGCTTGATGTGGGGTTGAATCCCAGTTCCTCCAGGGAGATATTCCTCGAATATTGCAGGGTATTTTCGGATGAAATCGATAGGACGAGTGGGGATTTCGAGATTTTGTTTCTGATTGTGGATAATGGCAAGAGGAAGAGACTTTGCTGGGTCTGATATGATGAGGTTCTTTATATTCAAAACGGGTCTCAGATGCTTTTCTCGCTCCACAGCATGATCAAGTCCCCTGTCCCGGAGACGATTGAGGGCAGCAAAGTCGACGAAGCTGCGGTGCTGGCAGCTGCAATGGCGAATTACGGAAAGAGAATTGGGAAAGAATCGCATTGCTGACTTGGAGGCGAGGGTTCAAGGAGGGTTTTGTGGCCGTCATATGCCTTTCCGCTGGCTGTAACGGCAATTAAGAACATTATTATTATATTAAAGAAAGGTCAATTTTTATCCTAAATTTTATGATGAAATTTGACCTTAAATTTTAGAGACTGAATAAACTGACTGTCAATTTTTTGTCAAGTGTTTAATATTATTTTATTTTATTTTTGGCCCTACATTATCATATCATATCTAACTTAACAATACGAGGCTAATTTCTTTAAAAAGAATAAAAAGTATTACTAATTTTAAACCTACGAGGCATATCATATTTAATTAATCCTATTTTTTTAACTTAAACAAACTTATTCACTTAACAAATCAAAAAATAATTGATCAAAACTTAACAAAAAAGATCCCTCGTCATCTTAGACAAAAACGATTATTCACTGTTTTGTGCATATGGAATCCCCAAAGTTGTTAGAGGATGGCTAGAATACCTAAAGTTGTAGACGATGTTACAAAAGTATTCTTAGAACTTAAACTTTCACTTGAAGTTTTTTATTCACATCTTTTACATGACAATCCCACTTAGATCCGTTAAAGCAATATTTAGCCTTTCTTAACCTTCGAAGTGTTTTCCTCGCACACACTCGAAGAAACAATACTTATAAGAATAATAAGAGCAAAGGCAACAAGGACGCACAGAGATACGGTATAAAACTAACTTTATATACTTTCCCTCAAAAGAATACAAAGAATGCTCTTTCTGATTGAATGAGAAGAGCAAAGCTGGAATGAGCTATATATATAGGCTTCCTAACTTGGAGTCCAAGTTACATTCAGATTTTCACTAAATCTGAACTACTTAAGATCGTGCTAAGATCATGTCTATCTTTATCATATTACATCACATGAACCAATTAAACGACACTCCCGTCTAAATAGGACTCTACTAAGAAGATAAGATAACAACATGATAGAGTTTACATTCAACTAGGAAACTAGTATCTTTATTTTCAAAGAACTCTACTATTTTCAGATGTTCAGTTCCACTGCAACTTTACCTCCCAGTCATCGCCACATCATCCAAGATCTCCCTCGCGATCTCTATCCACTGATGATGCAATGTGATCTCGCTGAAACCCATTAGCACGTTGTCTTGATCCAATGCTCCCATAACAAGTCCGTTAGTCGTGGTCCATCCATCCGAGTATGGACTAAGTCCTTAGTCCGTCAAGACCTTAGCCTGGGTCGAGTCAATCTCCACAAGATTTGATGCTCTACCAAGCACCAAGTTCAATCCCACTCACCCATGTTTGCCTTCTGTTTTCGTATGTCTCCCTCATGCGTGAATCCAGCTAACCTTCCTCCTAAGGCTCCTCATGAAGGTCGCTGAGAAGTGCTACGGAACTTAGGGGTCTAACAAACCATCTCCACTAGATGGATTCGACGCCTCGTCGAATTAGTCTGAAGGTCGGCACTCACCTGATCCTCGAACTACCATAAGGTCGTGTCTTTCTCCCACGTAGCTTTCATGACAGGTTCACCCTTCCACTAGATTAAGAACTCGGTCTGTTAGTTGTTGACCCATGGTTTGATAATCTAGGATCTTCTCCACTTGATCCTCGAACTATTTTCTCACAACCGGTGGTGCTTGCTTCACCTGACTCCTATTTGGATATGATGCATCCTCATAGTAAGGCTTGAGAAAACTAACATAAAAAGTAGGTTGTACCTTTAACCACTCGGGTAACTTCAATTGATATTGTTGGACCCCGAATTTTTTTTATGACGTCATTAGGTATGAATTGTGTTAATTTTGTTTTTAAGGCTTAATCTGAATTTATTGGGCATAGTATTAGATAATTGAGATTAAATGTGGTTTAAATAGAAATTAGAGGATTAATTGTGCAAGGGCATTTTGGGAAGTTTACTTAAGTTGAAATGGGTTTAGGCTTTACAAGGAGGGTATTGTGGACATTGTCCATGTCCTTAGGTTTTAAAAGAAAGAATTAGAAAAGAAAGAAAGAAAAAGAAAAGGAAAAGAGATAGAAAGAGGAGGAAGTTGTCGTGGGAGAGGAGAAGAGGAAGAAGAGATAGGGCTTTTGATTTCTTGAGGATTTTCGACTGTTGTGAAACAAGTTCTGGTAAGTTTTACTTCGTTTCTTCTTGCTTTGGGTTGGATTTAACCTAGTATAGCTTGGTTTGGTGTTAATCGATGGTTTAGGGTTTCTGGGGAAAAATGGTTAGAAATAGTTGGGTTGCTGATTTTATGATGGATTGGAAGCTTAGAATGAGTTAGAAATGTAGTATGGGACTTGATCTAATGTTTAGATGTGTTGCATTGCTTGATGGGAAGGATTGAAGTTGGAATAATGCAGGAAATTTGGGTTCGGGAGGCGTTTCCCTACCCGCACGTGGCGACGTGCTCAAGAGCACGCCGCGGCGTGCGAAGTTGTTCACGCCGCGTGCACATAAGTGTTCATGCCACGGCGTGCGAAGGCGTGCAAGCCGCGGCGCACATATTTGTGCACGCCGTGGCGTGCAAGGGAGGGTGTACGCCACAGCGTGTGTATTCGTGCACGCCGCGGCGCGCCCAGGCTGTCCGCCGCGGCGAGTGCAGCCCTCGCTGTGGCGAACAAAGCTTTCATCTCGGCGAACAAAGCTTTCATCGCGGCGAGCATGCCTTCGTCGCGGCGAGCCCCTTTTTCCAGCAAAGAGGATTTTTGGTATTTTGGGCATATCTTTTGTTGTAGATGTCCAAATGAGGTGATTTTGGATTCGTTGTGAACTAGAAATAAAGGATTACAAGTTTTATGAAGAAGGAAAGTTCGGAATTTGCCTATTAGGATTCGGGATTTTAGATGGAAGTCGAGTTAGATTGTTAGTGTTAGCGTTTTTTCTTTGCGAAGCTTATTGATTATCTACCTTTGAATATTGTTTGAATGGAAACTTGGTTTGTTATAGGAAACCAAGCCGACCTGATTCCATCGCAAGAGGAAGGACAACCGTGAGTTGGATTCTCGTGCGATATTAGGTGGGTAATATATTTATGGTTGTTGTGTGTATGAGCAATATGTGTATGCT
>JAOTIZ010000201.1:12403383-12423121 GCA_027123425.1 Erythroxylum panamense | reverse complement strand
TACCAATCTCGTGTGGCGCGGACTCGGATATCACCCACGATATCGGGTTCGGGTCCTGCGGGGTTGGGATGCTACATTTTTTGTTTTCCTAATGGACTTCTTTTCTTGAATGATTTTCTCCATTCGTTCGATTTCCTTTGATTTATTCTAATGTCTGCTCATTTATACTAGTTTCTACACACATTTCAATTTATTTGTAGCTCTTAATTTTCCAAACACACATGCCAAGCCTAACTTGTACCTTCGGAATATACGAATATAGAATACCTTGTGGACCTTAGTTCCTTTAGCAATAGTAGTAGTATTATCTCCAATTCAAGAATCCAATAACATAGTTGGATACTTTATAACAAATGCTACATATGCACTCTCAATAATATATTCATTTTTCTCGCAACTGGGTCTCATATCTATCTAACTCCAATATTCACTTTTGATTCATTACATATTCATTTCCGTTTTGTTTTTCATTGATGATTCTTAAAAATAAACCATCTAGTCTACTTAACCTAATTTGGTGAAATTCTTCTTCGAAAGAAGATTTCTTGTTACTATCATCTATAGTATTTATACAATCTTTATTAATCAATTGTTTTCATCATTGCTTATCAGCCATTCTTAGTACCTCAAGAAGATCAATTTCAACTATTTTTAAGATCTCAATAAGATCGATTTATGTCATAACTTATATGATTGGAATATCATTTATAATAAGGCTCAATAAAGCATTAAGCAAATTCATTTACTTTTATACCTTGGTATATATACCATTAAGATCATTACATCTGATCTAGAGATGTATTCTCGGCAAGTCACCAATTAATAACTTATGCTAATGATACCTGGATTCTAAATGATTCTAAACAACATTTCTATTTTTGTGCCTGCCATGATCGTGTCTTACTTCTTTTTCCTTCCTTTTTCTCAAATTTATCACCCATAGTAACATCATTAACAATCTCAATCTATCCTAGATTGATCACTATAAGCACTTTTAAGTGTTACTCTAATTCATCTTAGACTTTGAACTATGGGAACTATAAGTAACAAATATCTAATAAGTCATAAATTGCTTCCTATATAAGTGCTAAATATTCTCACTTGTTATAGTGATCCCATTATTAAATATGTTCTCACAAAACTTAATCTTGACAACTTTTACATATATCGCTATCATTATATCACCTTCCAATTACCATTATATAATCATACATAAATATGTTCGCAATCAATTCAAAATTATAGATACATAATCATCCAAAAATTCTGATATCAATTTCACAGACATATTCTTATGCTAAATCATAAATCTTATCACATTTATCAAACAATCATTTCAACTCAGAGTTCAACCTCTCAAGGTCATAAAAAATTCTATTTTTCTTTCAAGTTGGCTTGTACACTTTAAATCTCACCATTTATACTTATATCTCTATTTTCCTTAAACAATCCATGACAATGTCATATTCAATAATACATCCACCAATACAAATATAATGAATCTCTATCCATCATATCGAACCATATACTATTTCTCATATCTAGATATCCACAAATTTTCATTTTCTCACATTCTGACAGATCATCATTCTTCTCACCACCTCTATTAGCTTAAACTCTTAACAAATGCTCATGCGTGTGACTCATGTAAATGCGATCAGACTAGGGATTAGTTGTTGTTCCCTATTATGACATGTCTAAAATGTATATACCTTGACACATATTTCAAAAAACACCCACATGAGATACTAAATCTGGATTCTAATACCAAATTGTAGCACCCGACTCTCATAGGACATATCCCCGAACATACCGGCGGGCGGTATTCGAGGACACACTCTACGAGGGTGGCATGCTAGAACAGTCAGTCATTCGAACTCATTACAAAATTTTTATAAAGCACACACATATGCGAAAAATCAATAAACAAATCAAGCCCACTTTATTTATAAACATTTTCATTCACAAGTGTTACTACACTTATTAATCAATCTCATTTACAAACATTTTCAAATTTGGAAAGTTATTACAAACAAAATTATTCAAATACACTTGATACAATAATTACGGAACATATAATTTGATACAAAAATAAAAAATACAAATACAAATATGAATTGATCTCGACCTCTATCTCTTACTCGAATGCAGTGGTTAGACTCCAATTTGTCTAACTGGGGATCTTCTCTAAGCCTGAAAAATATTGCAAAATTTGGGTTGAGTTTTGTGAACTTAGTGAGTGGACCATCCTTGATGGCTCACTCAATCACTTAACACATCAATTCATATAATCACATAATTCACATCACTTCATCAATTCATCATGATGAGTTGCATACGTTTCATATTCACTTAAAACATATATCACATTCAAAAATCAGTCAAACTATTTAAATCATACATATCATATGTATATGCAGTACTCATGAGACTCACTTTCAATTGCTATTGTTGTGACCGAATGCCTATAACTGTCCTGTATCCATTGTGAATATCGAGCTCACATTCTGAGCTTTTAGCTCTTTTTCACATTCTGAGCTTTAAGGTCTTTTTTGGTGGCTACTTCGATCACAACAGCCTTTATGTTATCATGCATTCATGTAATGAAATGCATCAATCACATATGATCAATTAGTCACTTTATTTCACTTTACACATGTCATCGGACCTTGGTCCGACATTCAAAATTTAAGTCGAGAATCACTTATTTCATTCACATTTTTCTTAGAAACTTGGTCCAACATTCAACAATCAAGTTTAGTATCACATAGTCAGTCCAAATCATATTTAATGAGTTCTTCCAATATTATTCATGCATCAAATGCCTCAGACATTCAATGTTTGAAATTAGTATAATCATATTCACATAATTATTCAATACAAAATTTAAACAGAACAAACATTGAAGTAAGACCATCTAGGTCGACTCACAATATGCTCTAGATTAACATTAGCTTCTATGACCTAGAAATGTCTGGGTGCGGACGTTCTATCCTGTATCATCATTATGAAAATCACATATTGCACACACATTATTAATTTCACAATCTTATGAATACTTAATCACATATATATGCATATGTATTGTGTATATTGCATGATCAATGACAATCTCGGGTATATTATCTAAATTCACATCTTATGCTCATTCTCATTTCATAATTCATATATTTCTATTTGAACTTAGGTTAACACTTCATTTTTATATGATCATTCTAAGTTCACCATTCAATCCTTATCCTTTGCATGTGTCAAGCTTATCTTTAGGCTTACACCTCAAGAATACCTGGTTATTCTAATATTATAACTCAATTTTTTGTCATTCCTTTTCTAACATTATATGCTCTCATAATACACAATTCTCATTCACATTTAAGCATTTCATACATATTACTCAACTCTTTTGAATCATATGAACATCTTCATTCTCATTATACTCATGCCTTTGGCACTTTGATATCATCAATTAATTCACTAAGTTATAACCCCAATTATCACTTCATACATATCACACATTATTCACTTAATTCAAGAATCATTCTTGGTTCAATTCAAGCCCCATTCTAGCCTAAATTAAGACCAAAGGACCAGTGAATGTCCATTAGGCGAGCCCTTACAAGTCACTTATAGAAATGCACAAATTTCAACCTTTAGATAGCAAAATCTCTTCTTGAGGTCTTCATAAAAGTTGTGAAACTCGAAGTCCTCTTCAAAATCATACTTAAATGGCCTCAATTCGAGTTCTATAGAAAACGTTATGCCACTTTGGCCAACATATATCCAATTGCATCCTTGTTTTCCAGATTTCAAATTCTTTACTTACTACATTCAACACCTTATGCTTGGTCTATCTTTTGTAGTTTAATACTCATGATTTTCCCATCGTTATAACTCCATTTCAACTTAATATCATCCATAAACAATTTATAGTCCATGTGTAGCGCCCCACTCCCATAAGGACCCGAACCTGACATCGTGGGTGATATCCGAGTCTGTGCCCCGTGAGGGTGGCATGCTAAAGCACTCAATCATTCAAAAATCGGTATAATTTTTTTTTGAATCACAACACAATATGTGGAATCTATAACCAATAAAGGCCCATTTACAAATGCAATACACTTAAGTCATTTCAGAATACCAATTTATACAAAAAGTTGCGGAATATACAATTCAATAAAAAATATAGAAATGCAATGCAGATGTGAACTGATCCTGACCTCTATCTTTCACTTGAATGCTGTAGGTATACTCCCGTTGGCCTAACGGGGTATTCTTCTGATCCTAAAAAATAATTACAAATTTTGGGTGAGTTTTGCGAACTCAATGAGTGATCATCATCGATGGCTCACTCAATCATATAACACATAATTCACAAAATTTCATATCCAATACAATTTAATCATTCATATTATGCATATGTAGTGCACATGAGACCCACTTTCCTTTGTTACTTTGTTGTGACTGAGTGCCTAACTGTCTCATATAGGGCTCATTGATAATTGTCCCATATATGGCTCATTAAACTTTGAGCCTGAGGCTCTGATTTAATTTTAAGCTCGTAACTTATTTTCACTCATCGAGCTTTAAGCTCTGATCGGTGGCTACTCTAGTCACAACAGCCATTATGTTTCATGCATTCATGAAATGAAATGCATCACTCATATTTGCATTCTCTTATTCAATCATATTCGCTTATCATTGGACCATAGTCCGGCATTCAACATATAGTGGAGAATTCACACTTTCACTTACATGTAATTACATATTCAGAAAACACTTAACAACCACTTCAATACACTTAGTTCATCCAATTCACATTTACAAAATCATTCAATAGTCAAACAATACAAGAATTCAAATAACAATCAATGAAGTGGGATCATCTCGGTCTACTCACAGTACGCTCCAAAAATAGCATTTGCTTCCAAATTCTGGATACGACTATATGCATATGTTGAACCTAGTTTGCTTGCAAAACTCCAAGTCAAGGTTTTCTTTCCCCTTATTCTTGGGCAAGATTCTCTTGATTCCCTAAAACAAACCAAATCTCATTCAATAGGAATCCACTTTAAAATCCCACAATGCAAAATCACTAAAATTGATTCTAGAATACTTAAACTCAAGCATTTTCTAAACTCCATGAACTAGAATCCTTCCAAAAATTCAAAAGATTCAAAATGATCTTACCTTGGTTCTTCACCAAATGAAAAAATCTTTAGCTCAAATGGAAGCACTTTTCTTTCTCTTCCTTTTTCTCTTCTTGGACAGCATCAAAACCTTTCTTAAAGACTAAGAAGAATTAAACCCTAATCCACTCTCTTATTTTCTCTCAAACCACCAAACTCCCTTTCTCTTTCTCTCTCATTTTTGTTGTTCTATTCTTCTTATCCTTCCATTCACGTTTTTCTTCTTTATTTATAAGCAAAACAACACTTCTTCTTCCAATTATGCCCTTAATGATTGAGAATTGTCCCATTTGCCCTTCCAATTTTGCCTTATGTCTTTTATATTTAAGTGTCTTGCCAACAATACCCTTGAACATTCTAATATAACACTTTCTTTCAGAAGATGTCCCCCATTGTCTTAAGTTTCTAATGACATCAAAATAATTTAATTCAGTTCATTGATTCGAAAGATATACCTCAAACATTTTTGGACTGTTCTTGTCCAAGTCAGTATACTAGACACAACTTTTATCCGAAATTTAAGCATCATAGAGACAGAATTAGATTCCAATTTCTTCATACTATTTGTAGCTCCATGTCTCTAGTTCACAAAAAATCAGAAATCATCTCATTTGGAGCTCTACCGATCCAAAAATCATCAAAATACTGAAGTATATTAAGTGAAATAACACCAGTTCATAGTATTTAAAAACACACACAATGTATCAATCCCACATTTTTCACTCAATCTCTCTCACTTCATTTCAGATGGCCATAATTTTTTAGTGGATATGTAGAGCAATGTCTTACAAGTCCAATGGTTCAAGAATCAAGTTATTTGAGGGTCTAGAGAAGAGGTTATGGCCAAAAGAATCCAATCTGGTTTTATCCTCAATCAAATTGAACCTATCGTGGGACAATTAGTATAACTTTCTCTAGAGATATTAGATTTAGATATTTTTTAGATGGTTTGAAAGAGGACATCAAGAGATACAACTTTCATGAAGACCTTAAAGATAGATTCCATTTTTTGAAGGATCAAAAGTGGAATAGAATATGTAAGGTGAACAATAACCCAGAAGAAGTTTATGAACAGTAACATAGAAGAAGCTTGCAATTGTCATAAATTCCTCTATAGATATCTAATTTCGGAGTTCTTTATATGGTTTGAAATAGGACTTCACTAGATACAACTTGCATGAAGACCTAAAAGACAAATTCCATCCTCTAAGGGATCAAAAATGGAACAGAAGATGTAAGGTGAATAGTAACCCAGAAGAAGTTTATGAACAGTGAAGCTTGCAATTGTCATAACGTCCTCTATAGATATCTGATTTAGGTGTCCTTTCTATGGTGTATGTTGGACCCCGTTTCCAGAGCCCAACATCAGACATGGGACCATGAAGGTTGAGCATGGAGGGAGGCTTGGAAGTTAAAAATTTAAAAGAAAACTCCTTAGGAAGCAAAGCGGGCATTGCCACGGCAAACTGTGGCTTCACCGCGACGAACATATGCAAGAAAGGGAATTTTATGCCGCGGCGAGCCTAAAATTGTGTTTTCTCTGCAGCGATCATTTGGTCTCGCCGGTTGCCGCGGCGAACTCATCAGGCTAGCGAAAATAAAAAGCTTCAGGTTAATTATGTCGTGGCGAAGTTTTAGTTTCGCTACGTCGAAAACCCCTAAAGCATGACCCAAAATCAACAAACCTCATTTAATGCAACTTAAACTCTCTCAACTACTCAACCCCAACATTAACTCTACTAAAAGCAACCATCCTCAATTTAAAATCCAAAACAAAAACTTATATATGAACATATGCAATTTCCAAAATCCAAATACTTTGCAAAAACATGAAAATTCATAAACAAATCCAAAAATATATTTCATTAATATCAAAAGTGAGAGTTTTACAAAACTTTAATGGGCATTTCAAGCCATATTATAACATAAACCAAAAATACATCATTTGCAAAAGTAGAATTTTCTTGAAATGCAACTAAAGCCTTGTTTTACAAAAATAACTTCAAACATAAAATAAGCCTAATCGGAGTGATGCCATAGTCTTGATCTACTCGATCGCTTGCTCTTCACCTGATTAAGGGGTGGAAAGTGGGGGTGAGCTTAAAGCTTATGGGTAACAATTTTATAACTAGTAATAAGCGAAACCATTGAAAACTTATTTTCCATTGTAACAAAATTCACATTGTATCACAAAGCATATATTTCTCAAATTCTCATCCAAAATCTCAATAATGCAAGTCAGGTATGCATCAATCTTGTCAATGTATCATGAGCAAATATGCACATCAAAATGGTATGGAAGGTCCATAAATAGAACGAACCAACACATTTCTATATAAAGGTCCTGTGAAGTCGTGAATAGAACAAACTAGCACAATCCCACATAGTGGTTGTGTGTAGTCGTGAACATGAGGGAGTCCATAAAGGAGCTCCATGCCACTAGCGGGCAGGTAGGAGAAGCCTTTAGTCGAATTGCACTTGACAATATAATGGACCAAGCCAAACCCACATAACATGTATTTCATAATCTTGTAAACTTGTCACCCAAAATGGCAAATTTTCAAAACTTGATCTTTTCCAAACATAATATCTTTTCAAAAATCATGTTCATGATCTTGTCGTAAATCATCAACACCATAAGCTCATACCAAACACCTAACACTTTTCAAAGCATTCAAAGAGTTATAATGCATATTCATGAAATAGTTGAAAGCATTTATTTCCATCATTTGAAAGAAAACATTTATGGCTTATTACTAAATCATAAAACTGTAACCCACCTTGAAATCCTTGCTTGTTACTTGCTCAAATGTGTCCTTCCTCTTGCTCCTCTTGCATCAATTGCCTCGCTTGATTTCCTTGAACAATAACCAAAATTCCATTCAATTCGGTTCAATAATCGGAAAGTTACTACCTAAACAATTTCGGATTATCCTTATGCATGAAACAAAATTCTACGCTCGACTTCCATCCAAAAATTGAGATTCTTAAAGAATGTACTCATACCATTTGTATCCCTATGTCTCTTGTTTACACCAATTCAAAATTCATCTCATTTGTACATCTACACAAAAATTTATGGCCAAAATACCAAAACATGTTTGTGTAGGAAAAATGGGCTTCGCTGCGGTGAAGTCAGGGTTTCGCCGCAGCGAATCTCTCCAGAAACCCACACCGATGACCCATTTTGCTACATTTTCCATCGTTTCACTTCTTCCCTTTCATATACAACCCATATTAACATAAACCCATCTTTTCTACTTCAGTTTCAGCCCAAAATTATTCTCAAACCAATTCATAAACTACTCTTGATCATTAACCAAATAATAAAACATTAACTTAAACCATTCATCAACAACTTCCCACCCACATTCAACCATGTTTTCTCTTATAACTAACCCTAACTATGCTTCATCCAACAATCAAGAAGGGTTAAAGCTTATACTTACATGTTTTAGTCTCAAAGTCTTCAAGTTCTTCAAGATTTCCCAAAACCCTAGCTTTCCTCTTCTTTTTCTCCTTCCTTCTCCCTTACTCACGATTCTTTCTTTAATTTAAAACAAGACAACTTCTTTTCTTTTTATACCCTTAATGATCATCAAATGTCCATTATGCCCTTCCATGTAATGCCTTAGCCTTCTAACCTTAAGTGATCTTCCAATTTTGCCCTTATTTATTCTTACTTCTTCAATTTAACTTACACCATACTATACTCTAACTTAATCTTAATTTCTCCATTTAATACTTCCAATTCCATCAATCTAAGCAATAAATCCTCCAATCATTGACATGCCAATTAAACTTTAAACGAAAATAATTTATCTAGAAAACCCACATAAACAAATCAATTCATACTTAATAAAATCAATAAAAATTTGAGGCCCAACAATATAGAAGTAACTGAATGATCAATAGAAGATTTATCACCATAAAAGTAATTATGGATAATTTTATTTTTTATTCATATTAATTCGAGTAATCATTTGCCAATGTAGAAGGACACATTGAAATTTTTTTTGAATGTTATTTATTTAATCAATTACTAATGTTAGATAATCATTATGATTAGACTTAAATGAGGTTGATATTATTTCCATACTCTATCTAATTAGAATACTGTATGATAAAATGATTGAATTATACGACAAAATCATGCACAAAAAAGTTAGTCAAAATCATTTTGATTTTTCTAAATATTTGGATAATCTTGATGTGTTACAAAGCTTAATCTCGATTTATAGATATAAATTATTCAATTAAAGAATTAAAAATAAATTAAAGGATTTTAATTTATCTAATGTTGAGTACGATTTAAGGTTATAATTTATATCCATTGTCCACATATTCAGGAACTTAATGAGTCATACACAAAGAACGGTTGAAAAAAGGAAAAAGTATTTTAATCAAGCTTGACTTCATTGTGATGTTTGAGAAACTTTGAGATAAAATATAAAGTATTTAATACATAAGAACCAATATAAGATATTATATCTTATTTAGACTTAATTGATATTTAATTAGAATTAGTTGTAATTTTAATAAAAGTTTAGTTAAAATTAGAATTATATTTTAATAAAATTACTAAAAGATTTGAACAATGTTATAAATAAGCTTGAACTCTAAAAGAGCTGCCACTTTTTTCTTGCCCTCTCTATACCACTTGTAGTTGTCTTAACATTTTTGTGGGGATACTATTAGAGGACAAATGTATGTGTGGATACAGTGGTTACGATGAGGTGGCGAGTCCATATGTCTATCTCTTTTGAAGGAACTTCCAATATATAATTCTTCTCTATCTATTTTAGATATGGTTTGAAGGAAACATCAAGAAAAGGATTAACTATATAATAAGGTACGAATTTATAACAACATTAACAATTTTATAGAATTTTAAAGTAATTTTGGCTTTTGAAAAGTCAAATAAAAATGTTTGATGTTATTCCACTAAATATGTGATCACATCTCGCCTTGATTTCTAGATAGCGCAATTAGATTCAAATTTAATTGTGTGGCTTGATTAAAAATGTTTTATTATTGTTGACTATAATTGTGAAATTAAATTGCAAAAATTTTGCAAATTAAATATGAAAATTCATATTAACAACCTTTAATCATAAAATCCAAAAATTAGATTAGGATCTAATTATTATTAAAATCTAAAACATTTAGATAAATGAAGTGAATCCTTAACCTACATGAAATTTGAAAACTTTAGATTTATAAATGTTTTACATACTTAAAAGCCTAAGAAATATAAGACATAGAATATGGAACAAAACACATTAAGGTTATACTCCCAAATCCTTAGTATTGCTTGTAGTTATTGGCTGTCATCAATGTGGTTGTTTTGGCTTGTGTTGCTTGCAACTTTTGAGCTATTAGAGAAGGCTTTAGTTTTTGAAGCTTGGTGTTGTAGCTGTAAGGTACCAAGTGAATGATGGGGGTATTGATTGCTAGCAAAGAGAAGGAGATTCCTCGGAGACTAGAGTAGATAAACAAAAGGGATATTATATTCGCCATCATTTTCGCTGACCTCAATGACCAAAGAGATGTGTGGACTTGATGTCTAACTAGTGATTTATGCCTAAGTTGTGGTTTGAAGCAAAAGTGATGGCGATGGTCCCTTAAGGAAGCATGTGAATGTTAAGTGTAACATCTTGTTATCTCATGTTAGGGGCTAGAACCCTAGAATAGTGTACAAGAGAGGTTACTGAAGAAAGTGCATATCGTGCTTATGCATAATATAACATACACATACATGTGAATATTGATTTTTGGATATTAAAATGATTGTACACGCATTCATTGACCTTTTTCCAGGTAAAATTGATCTATAAATGTAAATTGTGGATTTTATTTGTCTTGAAATTGATTTAGCAATTTTGGATGTTTTGGAAATTTGGCTATTTTGGACTAGGAAAAATTTAGAAATAAGAGACAAAATGAAGTGTGACACGTGATAGCCTCATATGGATGAAAAATGACTGACATGCATCGGTGACACGTGAAAATGTATTATGAATACACCTAGTCACATTTTTCTTTGTATGGAACTTTCTACAGCTCTCTTGTTTGTCCTTCACTGAAATCACCAAACGCCAAAACTCTCTCTTTAATCATCAATCACCAAAACATCTAGTGTTCATGTTTGTGTATTTGGATTTTGATTCTTACATCAAAGTAAGCACTTCATTCCTTTTTTTTTTGTTTATGTTTATTCTCTCTTTTTTTTCCATCCATCGAAATCTCATTGTCCACTCTAAACCTTTGGAATTTTGCTGAATCAAGTAAGTTATGTTTTAAGTTTTATGGGTATCGTGAATGCCATTTTGATGAAGTTCTAATGTTTGTAAATGGATACATGCATGAGTGGTGTAGGAAGAAACAATGTCGGTGATAATTAGTGAAATAGAAAATGTGTAGAAAGTGTGAAAAAGGATTGTGAAAATTGGAGTCAAATGGAAAATGTAGAAAATAATGATTATGCATAAATATGTTCTGTTTTTTATGTTTGTTATTAATCATGGATTTTGAATCATTTGTGTTGAGTTGAACTGAAATGGGAGTCGAAATGAGGAGAGCATAATGGAGACATAGTTAGAAATGGAAGATTTAGCAAAAGGGAGAAAGAAGAAGAAGAAAATCTGCAATCTCACTTAATTATTTGTTTGTTATAAATTAGGTTCTGAGTTATCTTTGAAAGTGGACTTTATTGTGCTGATTCTAGACATTGAAGGTTCGAGGTTTTTGATGCATGAATGTGATATTTGAAGTGCTCCTCGTATGTGAATGTGAAGAAATAAGTGTTACTCAACATGATTATTGAATGCCAGACCAAAGTATGATGATAAATGTGATTGAGACTGTGAATGTTATTGATTAAAACAATGATTGACTGAATATGTGTGATGCATTTTATTACATGAGAGTATGATTAGATAATGAGAATTGGGACTTAAGTAGCCACTGAAAATGAGTTTAAAGCTCGGAATGTGACTAAGAGCCAAATGCTCGCTATGTATAATGAGTCCTGTATCTCCAACAGATAAGGGACAGTATCAATAAGCCCGGTATTCACAATAGACATGGGATAGTTTAAGCACTCATTCACAACAATGTAATAATCGAAAGTGAGTCTCACGAGTACTATATATACATTAATACGTATGTTTAACTGACTGAAATATATTGTGGTCATGTTTTTGAATGAGAGTGGATATATGAAGTAAATGATACGTGAAGCTATATGCTAAATGAAAAGATGTGAAATATATGTTTACATGTATTGACGTGTTGTATGAATTGAGTGAACCATCGAGGATAGTTACTATAATAAGTTCACAAAACTCACCAAAATTACAACGTTGATTTTTTATGACCAAGAGAGGACATTAGCGACAGAGAGACTCTACAAGAAGTATAATTCTTGTACTTTTGGAAAGAAAAAATGGCTCAAAGGTCGATCAACTGAGATTGACGGATTAGATAGAATCTTTGTATAATTCCTCATGTGTGTAGTATGTTATATTTAGTTTTGATAATGTACATATAGGGATGTAACATGAAATGCTACAATGTTCATATTCGGTTTTTTTGAAATGAAATAAGGAATCCAAATTTAAAATATTGTGACATTTTCGTATTAATGATGATGACATGATTAAATGAGTGTTTTTATTGCTCTAGCATGCCATCCTTGTAGGGTGCGTATTCAAATATTACTCAGGATGTCGAGTATGTGTTCTACGAGAGTGGGGTGTTACAATTTTTGGTATCAGAACGTGGTTTGGCAGCCGTAGGAACATATAGGATATTGAACATGAAATATTGTGAGAAATGCAGATAGTAATTGAAGTTATTATCTATTGTAGGTCATCCACCATAGGTGATTAAGTGGGACAATCAGCTGACCTAGAATCAGTACGAACCAATAGAGAGTCTTATGTACTTCAACCTGAGGTAATGCCTTACAGAATTCCCAAGAGAAGGGAGAGGAGGTATGATATGCTGCGAAAGCAGGGGACTATGGACTTCTACAGAAGTATAGACCTTTGAGAGGTGTAGGGATTGTTAGAGAGGACAGAGAGAGTTTTCGACTAGATGGGCTATGAGCCAAACAAGAAGTTCGACTATGTAGTTTCCTTACTGCAAGGCCCAGTTTACTAGTGGTGGTAGATTATTCTAGGCAGTACCACCAGGCCTTGTAATCTGAAGTGGGAAGACTTTCTGCGGGTCTTCAAGGAGAATTATATGCCCAAGCTCTATTTGAACAGAAAAATGAAAGAGTTTCTGGACCTGAAGTGGGGTAGATTATCAGTAGCAGAGTATGAGGTTAAGTTCAATAAGCTAATTGTATATGTTGCTACCTTGATTCTTACTGAAGAAGATAAGTGTAGAAGATTTAAAGATGGGTTGAACATGGAGATCAGGACAAGGTTAGCAATTACCATCCTGAGCAGTTTTACAGAGTTAGGGGCTGCCTCAATGAAAATTGAGAAGCTATTGAGAGGGGCACTACCAGAGTGTGGGCAAGGGTCTAGAATGAAGAGGCCTAATGAATTTTAGAGTAGTTATGGCAGAAAGTTTAGTAAGCACCAGAATTGATCTTTTCGACCACTGGTTGAATCAAGACAGTCAGGGTTCAGATCGAGGGGTAGCTTCATACAATCTGGTAGTGGAAGAGGTGCAGTATCGGGTCAGTTACCCAATTATGAGCACTATGGGAAGACGCACAGTGGTGAGTGCTAGAGATTGTCTGGAGCTTGCATTAGATGTCACTCTTTTGACCATTAGATAAAGGATTGTCCTGCTACTATTGGAGCCCAGTTTGGTATGAGAGGGGGATCAGTGAGTGAGACTATTGTTTAGTAGAGCTGAGCTATTGGGGTTGGATAGAGAGGTCGATGCAGAGGTAGAGTGAGTTCTGGAAGTCCTACTGTCAAGATTGAGGTTCAAAGAAATAGAACGCAGTCCCAAGCTAGAGTGTTTGCTATGATTAGACAGGAGGCTCAGGATCATCTGGATGTCGTTGAAGGTGCACTACTCATTTTTTATTATGAAGCATTTGCATTGCTAGATCCTTGATCTATGCATTCTTTTATCGCACCATATTTGGCATTTAGGTTGCATTGTGAGAGAGAACAGTTGAAACATGGATTAGAAGTGAGTACATCAATAGGTAGTACCATAGTAATAGGAGAAATTTGCAAGAGGTGTTTGATTATAATTGATCAGGTGAAATTGGAGGTAGACTTGATCATATTACCGTTAAGGGAGGTAGATATCATTCTAGGCATGGATTGACTCACTACTCATAGGGCTATCATGAACTGCTATACTAAAGAGGTGGTATTAGAATCTCCTAATCAGTCGAGAGTAGTTTTCAGAGGTATTAATCAAGTAGTGCTAGCCAGGCTAATCTCATTCATGAGTGCCTTGAGGTTGATGCAAGGGGGATGTAAGGCTTATTTGGCTCACGTTATAGATACTCTAGATGAGCATAATATACAAGACATTCTTATTGTTAGGAAATTCCTAGATGTGTTTCCTGCTGAGTTATCTGGTTTAACTCCAGATCGGGAAACAGAGTTTATGATTGACTTAGTTCCAGGTGCTGCTCCTATATCTATTCCTCCATATAGAATGAAACCAATGGAACTAAAGGAGTTGAAGGCTTAGTTACAGAAGTTGTTAGAAAAGGGTTTTTATTAAACCCAGTATATCATTATGGGGGCTCCAGTCTTGTTTGTAAAGAAGAAAGATGGAACTCTAAGACTGTGCATCAATTATAGGCAACTGAATCGGGTAATAGTGAATAATAAGTACCTGTTACCTAGAATTGATGACTTATTTGATCACTTGTAGGGAGCTCAAGTATTCACTAAATTGGACTTGAGATCTGGGTATTATCAGTTAAAGATAGCAGAAGCTGATGTACCGAAAAGTCCGTTCAATAATAGGTAAGGGCATTTTGAATTCTTAGTAATGCCGTTTGGGATAACTAATGCCTTAGCTGCATTTATGGCAGGATTGATTTGTGATTATGTTTATTGATGACGTCTTAGTATATTCAAAAAGTAAAGAAGAACATGCTAACATCTAAGTGTGATCTTACAGATTATAAGGGAGAAACAACTATATGCCAAATTCAGTAAATGTGAATTTTGGTTAGATCAAGTAGTATTTCTGGGTCATATAGTATCTAGAAAGGCAGACAAGTGGATTCCAAGAAGATAGAGGTAATAATGAACTGGGAAGCTCCAAGGAATGTATCAGAAATCCAGAGTTTTCTAGAATTGACCGGATATTACTGGAGGTTTATCAAGGGGTTCTCGTTGATCTCAGCCCCTCTAAAAAAAACTTATGAGGAAGAATGTAGTATTCAGATGGAATGATGAATGTTAGAAGATTTTTAAGGAGGTGAATCATCAGTTGAATATAGCACTGGTGTTAACTATTCCATCAGGAATTGGAGGATATGTAGTATATAGTGATGCTTCGCATCAAGGATTAGGATATGTATTGATGCAGTATGGCAAAGAGATAGCCTATGCATCAAGACAATTAGGGTCTCACGAGATTAATTATCTAGTACATTATTCAAGATATACACTGATCATAAGAGTTTGAGGTATCTTCTAAGTCAGACAGAATTAAACACGAGACAAAGGAGATGGATAGAGTTATTAAGATATTATGATTGCATAATTGAGTAACATTTGGAGAAAGCTAATGTCATGGCAGATGCATTGAGTGGGAAGTCGAATAGCAGTGTGGCTCAGATTCAGGTATCGAGGTTACCGAGCTTAATTCACTTGAGAGCTCTAAATGTGGAGTTAAATTTTGAGCAGAATGAGGCACTGATTGCTACATTGAAGTTAAGGTCGGTATTGCATGATAGATTCAGAAAGGTACAGAGAAAAGATCCCAATACAGTGAAACTCATTAAGAAATTGAAGATGGATTTGGATTCTGAGTTTAAATTGAGGGATGAGACATTGTGGTTAAAGCAGAGGCTATGTGTGCCTAATGTGGATGATCTGAGGAAAGAAATTTTAGAGGAAGCTCATGTGGCTGCTTATACTATGCATCCTGGTACACCAAGATGTATAATACCCTAAAGCAGCATTTTTGGTTGCTTGGAATGAAGAAGCAAGTAGTCGAGTATGTTGTTAAGTGTATAACATGCTAGTAAGTTAATGTTGAGCATTAGGCTCTAGTTGGGAAGCTATAATCATTGCCTATTTCAAAATAGAAATGGGAACGAATTACTATGGATTTCATTATAGGATTGCCAAGGACTCTGAGGCAGAATGATGCTATATAGGTTATGGTGGACCGATTGACTAAGTCGGCTTATTTCTTACCAATGAGAGAGAATAACTTACTAGACTAGTTGTCCCGGAGATAAGTGAATGAGGTGGTTAGATTACATGGAGTTTCAGTGTCCATTGCATCAGATAGCGATCCCAGATTCACTTGGAGATTTTGGAAGAGTTTGCAGTCAGTTATGGGTACAAAGTTAAACTTCAGTACTGCATTTCATCATCAAACAAATGGACAGAGTGAGAGGATAAATAAGACTATTGAGGATATGCTGAGGGCATGTGTGTTGGAGTTTCAAGGGGCTTGGGATCATTATATAGCATTGATTGAATTTGCTTTCAACAATCATTATTATAGTAGTATCAGAATAGCACTATATGAGGCATTGTACGGCAAAAAATGTTGATTGCCTCTGTATTAGGATGAAGAAGTCTTGAGAATGGTCGAATGCCTAAAATTAATACAAGATACTATAAAAAAAGGTGAAACTAATCCTAAGTCAGATTAAAACTACTCAAGATAGACAAAAGAGCAATATGGATCAACATCGAAGCGATACGGAATACAGTATAGGAGATAGCATATCTTAAGTTATTCTAGTAATTCCCCTATACGAAATACAGTATAGGAGATAGCATATCTTATCGTGAAATTAAGAAAATGCACCAAGGCACATTTTCTTAATTTCAAGAGATGAAATTAAGAAAACATTGAGTGAAATGAAGAGAGGTTAGGCAGCATGGCTTGATGAGATACCTATAAAGATGTGGAAGTGTCTAAGTGAAGAGAGTATTACTTGGCTAGCCAAGCTTTTTAATGTGATCCTTACGTTTGCCAAAATGCCAAACGCATGGAGATTTATTCTAGTAATTCCCCTATACAAGAACAAAAGAGACATCCAAAGCTGTAACAACTATAGAGGCATCAAATTCCATAAACACACCATAAAGTTATGGGAGAAGGTGATCGAGAAGCAAATGAGGAAGGAGATTTCTATCTTAGAAAACCAATTTGGTTTCATGCTAGGAAGGTCTATGACATAATCTTTGCATCTCATAAAGAGGCTAATGGAGTATTACAGAGAACAACAGAATAACTTACAAATGATTTTTCTTAATTTAAAGAAGGCATATGATAGGGTATCAAGGGAAATTATGTGGAGATGTTTAGAAGCCAAGAGGATTCCTATGACTTATATACAACTTATTAGGAATATGAATGAGGTATAAAGACTAGAGTAAGGATGGTAGAAGGAGATACAAAGCATTTTTCTATAAATATTGGGTTACACCAAGGCTCTTCTTTGAGTCCCTTTTTGTTTACAATAGTGATTGATGAGCTCATGAAGAATATCCAAGAGAATGTGCCTTGGTGCATGCTATTTGCAGATGACATTGTTTTGGTGGATGAGACAAAAGAAGGGTTCAATGCTAAGCTTGAACTTTGGAGGAATACGTTAGAGTAAAGGCTTTAGATTGAGTAGGACTAACAGTGAGTACGTAGAGTGTAACTTTTCGGGACATAAAGAGGTCTCCGATGTGGAGGTAAAGATTGTTTCAGAAGTTATACCACAAAAGGAGTGTTTTAAATATCTAAGTTCTATAATCCATAGCAATGGGAGCTTGATGAAGACATAGTCCACTAGATCAGATCTGAGTGGCTTAAATGGAGAAGTACATAAGAAGTTTTGTTTGACAAGAAGATATTACTTAAGGTTAAAGGTAAATTATATCGTTTCACGATAAGGCTGGCTATGCTTTATAGAGCATAATATTGACCCATTAAGCAAGTGCATAGTCATAAGCTAAGATAACTGAGATGAGGATGCGCCAATGGATGTGCAACCTTACTAGAAGAAATAAAGTTCGGAATGTAACAGTAAGGGATAGATTGAAGGTGGCTAATATTATTGACGAATTAAGGAAGATAAGACTTAGGTAATTTGGACATATTAAGCGGAAACACTCAAATGCTCCAGTAAGAAGTTATGAGAAGATAGGACTCAACGATTGTAAAAGGGAAAAAATGAGGCATAAGAAAACCTTGGGGGAGGTAATCAAGACTAATATAGCAATGTTAAAACTTATCGAGAACATAACCCACAATAGAAAACTTTAGCGTACTAGGATTCAGATAAAGGATCCTTCGTAAAGATTCTTGTAATTCGTATTGTAGTTATCCTAAACTTGCAAATAGGTAGTCCTTATCTCTTAGGAATTTAGCTTGATTTAGTAACTCTTATTATTATTATTATTATTATTAACTTTTGATTATGATTATTGCTCTTAATATTATTAAGAGTAATATGATTATTACTCTTAAAATTGTTTTTGTTTTTTTTGTGTTCTTTCTTATGAATAAATCTCATCTTTCGTTTCAGGGGTCATTTTTTGGTCAAGCATATGTAAATTAGGTGGTAGTCAGCATGACTTTTGAATTAAACATAAGAATTTCATAGGTCACGTGAGAATTAGACTTAGCAAGTTTGGGAATTTAGAGCTTGTATAATGTGACAAGAGCGTCATGATTAAGCGTATTACTGGTTAGATAATTAGATAATTTTGGTTTTAAGTAAAAATTTAAGGTTATTGTTTTTTTAAATTTCTAAGTTGACGTATAATATTATTTATCACGTAGATGTTAATACTTCAATGGATCTTTTTGACGTGAGGGTCATGTCATGTTTACGAATTATAGCCTTATTACTATTTTGATAATTTTATTATTATTAAAAAATGAGTAAATTTTTAAATTTTAAGTATAATTTCCCATATTAAAATTAGCTTACCCTTTTTAATTAAGAAAGATAAATTAAAGATAAAACACCGTACTTAAAATGAACTTTTTTTAAGGGCATTTCTTATCTTCAATATTTCCCAATCAACCTCTAATTCACTAGCAAACCTCTAATTCACTAGCAAAATTGAAAATTTAGGGATCATTTGGTTCTACTTTTATTTTTTATTGTAATTTTTAGTTGTTTTTAGTTTTTATTTTTGTTTTTCTTTTAAATAAAAACAAAAACTTGTTTTGTTGTTAATGTTCATGTGGTTGTATTTTTATCATTGAAAATAATTACATTTTAAATAAAACTTAATGATAAATTATTTTTAATTAAATACATTTATTTAATCTCTTATATAATATTTATTAATTAATAAAATTATGTTATTTTAATACAAATAAATAATTTAAAATTAAAATTTTATTTATAAATTAATATTTGT
>JAOTIZ010000201.1:12378143-12397568 GCA_027123425.1 Erythroxylum panamense | reverse complement strand
CCTCTTATCATGGTAGAATAGTACCTTATATACCACGTGGATGTTAGGTTTAGGTCGTTATGTAGGTCTTTGTGTCTACATGAGAGACTAACTCCTGTGAATGGGCCATGGATGCATAGATTGAATGTCTTGGGTCTGGGCCTAGCACAACCGACCCGACCAAATGCTTTATTTATTTTTAAATTAGAGTTAAGGAAAAGATTTAGGGTGATATTAGTTGGTGTTATTATTTTGGTAACAATCTTAAAAATTGACACATACTCATATGCTGGACCTTTCACAAAACCTATGTTTTAATTAGAAATGGTAAATATCTCATTTATATTGTGTAGTACAGCATTTGCACAAAAGTTATCCCTAAGTTATCGTTGCTCGATGACCCGGTAAAGTCACATTAGTTCATTGAACTAATGTGAATGTCACGAATATGATCTCAATGTTATGTTAAAATTATGAGTAGAGTCGATGCCAGGGCATTCACAAAATGTATATGGTCAAAAGTTAAGCTTTGTGACTTGCAATTGAACATAACACCCTCGTACATCGCACAGCTTGTTTTTCGAATGGTAAAGGGACAAGCTCCAACGTTTCGATTCACATTAGTTCATTGAACTCATTAAATAAACTTCCTTTGCAATGAAAACCTCGAAAAAGCGTTTGACACAACTTTTGGCTCCAAATATGATCTTACACGAACGTTCTCGTTCTCGGTGTCTTTAACAATACACTATTCTGTAATAAGTACCAACTTTATGATTTGACTGTTAGAATATTAAAGTTTATGTAATTTCTGCAACTTTTATAAAATTTTCATTTTATTAATAATATCACTCATCCCATTTTAATGAGAGAGTATTGCTATGGTGCTCATAGTTTTGATAACAATTATACGTTTAAAAGTTCTAGTGAATTACTAGAGTTCTATCTTTATCTGCTGAGTACACCTTGATACATAGAAGAACTTGTAATATTAATCATCCTTAATAAAAATAAGATAACCCAAAATAGTTAAGCAAAAGTTTTTCTTTTAGGAATTTGAAAGTAATTCATTAAAACCTAATCATGGGCGTCAAAATAAGCATGTAAAGAGTACAAGAATCACTGCAGCAAAAAGTGCTTTAGACTACAACATATTTGCAATAGTTTAAAAATGTATTGCAAAAAATTAATATAAGGCAACCGTTTTTAAAGTATTGCCTTTAATAATATTAAAAGGCAACGACAATATCAATTTTTTCTACTTATCAAAAAAGGCAATGCAATTTTAAAAATGTTGCATTTGAAATTGTTGTTATAGTTCTAGTTATCTATTTACTAAAGGGTATTTACTAATGTTACATATTTATTTATATAGTTACTTTAACATATAATTTTTCTCTATTTACTAATTAATATTTAAAATACCTATCAATTTTTATTTAGTAAAATTAAATTAAATGATACAATTCCTCTAAAATACACAAAAAATATTTTAATATATATAAATAACTCTAAATTGTCCATTTATTTATTTTTTGAAAAATTAAAAAATTCATTGATTGATAATAATAAAATAGCAAAACAAAGTGTTCGGAGACAAATTATCTCCTACGTCAAATACGAACCAAAAGAAGCACAACGAAATTAAAACATACAAGAAATAACAGCTACCCAAAGAAAACAAGCAACAACAATGTTCCAAGGGAGTGAAAAAAAACATAAATATGGTAATGTTTTAGTTAAAGGGGGTGAGACAAGGTTGGGCGCTGATACAGGCTTAAAGACGATCATCCCATCCACACAGTAATGTTTAATTAGCAATTTCAATCTTTCTTTAGTGACCAATTGACTTCTATAAGGGTTTTAGGTGCATTGCAATGTTGATTTACGTATTAGACATAGACAGGCAACGGTAAGTTTGATTTTTCTATCAATTGGGTTTTCACTTCTCTTTATCTAAAGTCAAAACAGTAGGGAGTTTGCAACTTTTTTGGTGTAATGAATTGAGATTTTCTTCACAAAGTCTAGGACAAGTGGGCTACCATCAATATTGGTTCTTCAGGTCAACGACTCCCTTTGTCTTTATATGTTTTTCTTAATCAGACAAGTTCTGTAAATTTTCATTATTTGTAGTGAACTTTAGGCTTTTGGGATTTTCATATATTGAATCCTCTATCTTGTAAGCATTGGTAGTGTTTCTTTTGAGCTTCTATTGTTTATTATCTCTTTGTTTCATCTTTAATGTTGGATTCAAGTTTCCATCTATTGAATGATGGTCTATTAGAGTAGCTCAATTATGCTTTCATGCTTATTACTAGGATAATAATAATTCATTTGTCCATGTTGTTAGATATTGCTGGTTAAAGATGCCTTGATAATATTTTGCGACTCTTTCTTTATTGTATTTCTTTGTTTATAACTGTGCAACTTAATTTACCCTTATCATTGCTTGTTTGTCACATTCTGGCTGTTATGATTGACTTATGATGATCTCTTATAGCGTTCTTTGAAAGTTTTTTTTTAATCATTTCTTGTGGAGTTGATTTTGATCGCCTTTTTAATTTTCAGTGGAGCATTCTAAGATGAATTTAATGGATAAATGAAAATAACTTCTGTGATTATTAGTTTCATCAATTGTCTATTTCTTTATTTGAATTAATTTTCAGCATTTTAGTGGATGTGATACCGATGTGTTGACAAAAGATTAATGGACTCGATAAAATTATTGTCACTTCCATATTTTCACTCCAATGCTGGTTTCTCAAAACTACTTTAGATATTTGAATTAACAAGTTTAGAAACTCAAACATCGTATTATTGTAGGATACTTATAGTTATTACCTTTGGAATTCACTACAAAATTGTAAAACATGTGTTTGCTTAAAATAATGAAAAATATCAACAAATGTTAATGTGATCATTTAGATCAAATAGAGTTATACTTAAGCCTTCAATTCATAATTATTGTTAGGACTAGTAAGATCTGTACTTGATTTTTAGTATCCATTGTTACTTATCGTGTTTAATGAAGTGCTCATCTTTGCTATTACAAGTGCTTCGTGTTATACTATTGCACACTTATTAATGTATTTGCATAATAACGAAACTAATTTTATATTTTTGTTAGAATTCTCACAAAATTTTCAATCATTTTACCTTTATATGGATATCTTAGATCATAAAACGTTCATATTCTTGTTTTCATTATGAATGATTGGTTTTAATTTTAATTGCTTGTATTGTTCTTTTCCTCTGTAATTCCACTTATTTTCTTTTAATTTGGAGCTATATGGACTTTAAGTGGTTTAGGTTGTTTATTTGAGCCAGGAGCATAATGTGACCTACAATCCTATTATTCATGCAAATGTAATAATAACATAGAACAAATTGTAGTAAAAAGTAGCATCGTAGACATACATGAAGTTACCAAAACCATGGGCTAATTTGATGTAATTCTTTTTACTAGGTGTTGAAGTCAAGGTAGGGTAGCCTATTAAGGTGAAACTGGATTTCCTGAGTTGGTTGTGGGTTTATACAATTTCCTAAAATAGTTGTGAGTTGATCCCTATTAGTTTCCCATTTTACTCAGTTACTTCAATATTTTTTTTATTCCACCCTATTTCATTTCTTTAGTACCAATCGTTTCCTTTATTCTTATTGTTAATTGTTCTTTCTCTTCCTTTATTTTATGCACTAGGATAAATTGAGATTCAAATTGCAAGTAGCTTGTTGATTAATTAGTTATATTCTACGATTAGTGAGAAACTTGATGAAGTAGATTGGACAAAGAATATTGGTAACTGTGAATCAGTTTGACAGAATGTGAGGTAAACATTTCCCATCCATTTAACAAAAATAGGATCAATGACATGCTATTGTTATATGTGTTTCAATTTTTTCTTATATTTTAATAGTTTTCATACAAGCATGAAATTCATACTTTACCTTCTGATAATGCTTTATTTTCTTTGCCCTTATCATAATTGGATATCTACTCACAAATTGCTGTTATTTGTCAAGAAGTTGGAATGCATAGAGTACAAAAGAACAAGTATGTTATGCCTCCAAAGAACTTTGAGAAAGGTTGGATAGCCAATGTGAAGAAGACCCTAACTATAAATTCTACAAATGATGGAGAGTTGTTAAAGCACATGTAATTTTCCTTAAATTATTGAGGATTGTAGAATTCGCTTTTGTATTTTGTAACAATAAAAGCACATGTAATTTGCTTTTGTATTTTAAATATGTTAAATGTTGAATTTTACAAGTCCTTATGGACTATATATTATATATAAATGCTGTTTTTTGGTCTTTTATATTTGATAGTACGTACGTAATTAAAACATATATTAATATTTATATATTGCTTTATGTATATATGGATGTTGCTTACGTAATGACAAGAGTTTGCTTTTACATTAAATATTATTGGTAATGAAAGAATAAATTGTTGCTTTTATTTTTACAAATTGTTGCCTAAAAGAATTCACTTTGTTGCTTTATTTGTTAAACATTGTCGCCTAAAAAGACTTAAAGTGTTGCAATATTTGTTTAAAATTGTTACTATAGTTTGAAATTAATATGTTGCCTTATTCAAAACTTAAAGCAACATTTTTAATTTTTTTGCCTTATACTTATTACAGCACCACATCTTGTAACGATACAAATTTTGTTGCCTTAATAAAACACGCAATGATAATTGTACTTATAGTTAAACTTTTGTCTGTTGCCTAAAGTACTTTTTGTCATAATGGGATCATACTGTTGATTTATGCCCTACAACCAATCGATTTGATTGTAGTTTAGTAACAATTATTTAAAGACTCTATTTATCTTATACATATTTAGATGTATATAATAAAGTTCATAGGATAATTATATATTGCAAATGAAATGATAATGAGATTATAATTATGAGATTCATATTGTGTTTATGTGTTATCCTTAAATTGTTCCTAGCCATTGTTTTATTAAGATTAGACATTAATAGAATGCAAAAAGACTAGCACACATTATGTTTTTCCTTATGAAGGAAGTAGTCGATCTCATAGGCTAAAGTATAGAGATACTTAAACAAACATGTGGGCTCTTGTTAAAGAACAAGTTCATTGATCAAACCTAATATCAGAAATTCATTTAGAACATTACTTATATGTCTATGGAATTCTCATTATAATGATTGTATAAGTGATCCTTTGACTTAAGGTCACCAAAGTTATCTTGTATAGAAATTGCTATGTTTTAATACTACTTATCGCCTATTTAATTATAGGTCATTTAATCGGTAGTCAGTGAATGTAGCATAAACTATATGGATTTAGTTGTGTGATTAAGATAGGATTCATCACCCTAAAGTAATTAGGGAGAATGTTTTGTTTTTCTCGATTAGTAATGATTTGGGAAATTCTTGGCCAAGGTAGAATGACATTTTGTAAATTGTATACAAATGCGATTAATTAAATCGATAGCTAATGGTAGAGAACTAATATGATTGGACTAAAAGTAGAGTAGACATTAATTCTATGTTCTGTCTAATTAGAACATTGTATGATGAAAAAATTTAATTATACGAAAGATCATGCATAGAAAGGTTAGTCAAAACTACTTTGATATTCCTAAACATTTGGAGGGTCATGATGAATTGCTAGATGTCAATCTTGATCTATGATTATACATTGATTAATTGGAGAATTAAAGATAAATTAAAGGAATATGTTATGTTTAGTGATGCATCTAACTATGGATTAGGCTTGTTTTGATGCAGGATGGAAAAGTAGTTGCATATGCCTCTAGGAAACTAAAGCCTTATGAACAAAACTACCCTACACATGATTTTAAACTTATAGCAGTAGTGTTTGCTTTCAAAATTTGGTGGCAATTCTTCTATGGTCAAAAGTGTAGGATTTTTATTAATCATAAAAGTTTGAATACCTGCATACTGAGAAAGAACTTCGTCTGAGACAATGACTTTGGTTGGAACTGTTTAAAGATTATGACTGTATTGTGGACTATGATTCGGTTAAGGTTAATGTCATGGTTGATTCCTTAAGTCGGAAGACTATTTCAGCATTGTCAGTGTAGCAGAGTGAAAGGACACTTACATCTGATGAAGCTTTAATAGCTTAGTTGAAAGCTAGGCTTACCTTGAGACAAGAAATTTGTGAAGCCCAAAAAGTTGATGATAAGTTGCAACAACTTGTGTTACCAACTCGAGGAGGCAAAAATCCTAACTTTTTTGTGAAAGGAAATGGTGATCTATATTATAAAGATCAACTATGTGAACTAGTTAATGGTTCATTGAAGAGAAAGTTATTGTTTAAGACTCATAATACTATCTTTAAAATACATCCTGGTGGAAATAAGATGTATCAAGATCTGAAGCAATATTACTAATAGTCAAGTATGAAAGTGATGTTGTAGATTACGTATCCAAAATGTTTGAGATGTCAGCAAGTTAAAGTTGAGCATCAAGTTCCATCTAGTTTGGTACATCTTATTTCGATTTCTCAATGGAAATGGGATAACATTATCATGGATTTTGTCACTGGACTTCCTCTCACTCAGAGAAAGCATGGTGTTGTATAGGTGATTGTAGATAAGTTCACTAAGTATACTCATTTTCTACCTGTTTATTCTGATTAGTCTTTAGATAGGCTTGCAGATATATATGTGAATGAAGTAGTGAGGTTGCATGGGGTGCCACTATCTATTATTTCTGATCGTGATCCTCAATTTACTTCAAGATTCTAAAAAAGTTTGCAAAAGACTTTAGGAACTCAAGTCAAGTTCAGTAGCGCTTTCCATCCTCAGTCAGATGGATAATCTAAATGGGTTTTCCAGATACTAGAAGATATGCTTTAAGGTTATGTGTTAGAATTCTCGAGAAGTTGGGATAATTATCTTGCTCTGATGGAGTTTGCTTACAACAAAAGTTATCAGACTAGCATTGTCATGGTGCCATATGATGCTCTATATAGTAGGAAGTGTAGAAATCTGGTGTATTGTACAGAATTAAGTGAAAAATAAGAGGATCGGGCCTGATATTGTGAAAGATATTAAAGAAAAAGTTCAAGTTATCCAACAAAGGTTGAAAGTTGTCAGTGTTAGGCAGAACTCCTATGCTGACTTAAAAAGGAAAGATTTTGAGTATCAGGTAGGTGATAAGGTGTTTTTAAAAGTGTCACTGTGGAAAAACATACTTCAATTTGGGAAGAAAGGTAAACTTAAATCATGATACATCAGTCCTTATGATATTCTTAAGAGAGTCGGACCATTAGCTTATTAGTTAGCCCTTCCTAAAAAGTTGGCCAAGTTACATGATGTGTTTCATGTTTCCATGTTGAGGAGATATCAGTCGGATGATACACATAAGATTCCAGTACAAGAATTTCAAGTATAACTAGATTATACTTATGAAGATGGACCTGTATCTATCTTAACTAGAGAAGTCCAATAACTTCCAAACAAGCAAATACCTTTGGTAAAAAGTACTCTAGCAAAACCATGTGCTTAAGGAAGCAATATGGGAACTAGAAGAGACCATAAGAGCTCAGTATCCTCAACTATTCTTATTAGGTTTGAATTTTAAAAACAAAATTCTTTTAAGGGGAGAGAATTGTAAGGCCTTAAATTATACCCTAGTTGAAATATTACATGTTCATAAAGGTAATTATGATAGGTGTTAAAATTATGACATGATTGTAAGTTGTATATGTTTGAATTTTGGTTTAATAGATCATACTTAGTGATTTGAAATTAATTGATACCATTAGAGAATTTAGGTATTAAAATGTACATTTGGACTAGGAAAATGTCAAGTGACAAGACAAGTTGGTACATGGAAAATTGGATGATTAAGCCTATGAATTAGTGACATTTGGCACAAAAAATTAAGTGACAAATGGTATAGTTAATAAATTGACAAGTGGCAGCAATAAGTGAGTGACAAGTGGCCTAATTGAGTTTAGGAATTTGGCATCATGTTAAGAAGACAAGTGGCTTACTCCTATGTTTGCCAAGTAGGTCACCCCATGAAATGACATGTGTCCCTTCAAAGTTAGGACACCTTGCAAACCAAAAGCTAAATCACTCCAGCTCATTTGGTGTTTATGCTGCCTTCTCACTACTCTCACCACTAAAACCTCTCACTCCCTCTCAACTTCTAGAATTTTGCATGATTTTGGATCATCTCGATTGGAATCTTTGTAAGTTACTACATCAAGAAGTAGGTCCACTATTTTCTGTGCTATTATCTTGTTAATGCTGAAATTTGCACTTTGATCTTAGATGTGTGTTGATTGTTTGGAAGGGCTAGATTAGCTGGTTCTTTGGAGTTAAAATTTGAAGTTAATAAGGTAAGGGAATGCTAAACTTGATTGCATGCTATAATATGAATTATTTGATGCTTGAATTGGATAGAATATGTGTTGAATTGATGATGAATTGAGTTCTAGAACATGACACTTTTTTTTATAGCTTTTGCTTTGGATGTTGAAACCTAAAAGATCATGGATTGTTAGATGCTTCATGAATGATTTTTGAATTGGTTTAGACATGAATTTGATGATGTTTTGAAGCATGAATAAGGTATAATTGAAGTGAAATTAATGGACTTTGGTGAAGGTGTGTTGAATGGAATTGAAGAAGTTAAGTTTTGGAAACAAACTGAAGGTTATGGCTGAGTGGTTCGGTTCATTCATTCCACGATTGTGGGATTTATAAGGCACATTCCCACAATCGTGGGACATGGTTAGGAAGGCAAAAAACTTAGTTTTATGCAATTGTTGAATTATATAAGGTTATGTCATTTTATTTGGTACATTAGGTGAAATGAACTTAAATTGAGGTAAGAATAACTGAGTAAAAGTTAATTTAGTTATGGATTGTTAATTGAGGTAATTGCTTAAGGTATGTGTGGTTAGTAAGTAATGTGTCTACTGTTGAAATGTATGGTGTGTTCAAGGATGAATGTGTCCTTATGAACACAAATGTGCTTCAAAGGATTTATGTGATGTGAATCAAAGTATGATTGTTTGTGAATTGAAAATTTGTGTAATTATATGTAATGTGTAAATACATAATGCATTTATTGATACATTAATGCAAATGTTTATATTTATGAGATATGTTAAGTTGTTGGGTATGAAAGATTATATTCAATTTGAGAAAAATGGAATAAAGATATACGTTATGTACTACATCTTTTGCATATGATTCTGAAATCTGAAATGTTTTGTTTTGAAACTACCAAGTCCTAGTCGTGGTTAAACAGGCATTCCTAGAAGGGTCTGCAACTGCTCTTGTAACCAGACACTAAGGTGTCTTTTGTAGCCAGACACTTTGGTGTCTTTTGTACCAGACACTTTGGTGTCTTTTGATTTTAGACACTTCTGTGTTTTATGTTTCAGAGACTTAAGTCTCTTATGTTTCAAATACCAAACATGGGTATCTTCTGTTTTAGTCCCGTTACCTACTTTTTAAAAAGGATTAGCAGGCTAACTTGTTTTGTATTCTGTTGCAAGCTTAGTTATAATATAATCAAGCTCTATTATGAAATAACTAAGTTATGTTTTGATATTATGATATTATGTTCTGATACTTGTGAGTTGTGCTCTAAAGCAAATATATCCTGTTTTGATATGTTATACTCTATTATGAGATACATGTTATTTAGATTGTGCTTTTATATAAACAATTAAAGATTACTAGAGATGTGATCTGATTTTGTATATGTAAATGTTAGACGACTATTAAAAACAATGGTCAAATTATATAGTGTTTAGTTATTTCCCCACTAAGCTTTATGTTTAGCATGGTGGTTTTGTCTCCATGTAAGTTTTGATAAGAAGGTTTAAAGATTGGGACAAATACAATCGCAGTGGCTAAGGAGATTGTGTTTTGTTTTGGAAATGTTTGGTTTGTTTTTTAGTTGTATTTAATGTAATAATACATATTGGAATTTGTATTTTATTTAATGGTTTGTAATAACCTTAATACAGGTTGGATTTGGATTTAAGGCTTGTATGTGATAAGTACCATGTGTATCTTATATTCTAAATATGAACCAACCTATGAAATTGTTACTTGAGTGAAGGAAATGCTTTAGCATGTTTTAGATTGTTTCAATATTGTTTTGTGTGGCATCTGCATATCCTACCAAGGGATATATGAGAATTATATGTCTTCCCTAGTTTCAGAATTTAAATCTTTACTACATTATAGGGAAAAATATTAAGAACCATAGAAGGATCGATCTAATGAGAATGTAACTTACCTAGAAATAGTTATAGAATGATAGAGAAGTACTTTTTAACCAACAAAAAAACATTTTCTTGAAATCATCTTGTACTAGAAAGCTTTATTCTTTTCCTTGTAGATCATTTCATTCTTATAAGAATTGTTCCTTATTTCGTCAAGCTTTTACAATTGTAACTTTCTATACACTCTCCCTTCTTTAAGATTTATATAGCAATGATCGATAGCCTAATGTGTCTTATGTTGCAAATCCACGGGAATATTACTCAACTTTCTAAACACCAATCTATATTAGGACATACCAATTAGTATTCTATAAGTTGTACTATAGTGCATCTTCCAATCTCAAGCTTCAATTCTTCTTGTTAGGTTGAACTGTTTTCTCTAGGATTGACTTGATTTCTCTATTGGATACCTTAGCTTAGCCACTTATATAGGGATGTAGGAAGTGGAAACCTTTTATATGATATTGTATTTCCTAAACAATCCTTTAAACACCTTATTGTATAAATGTGTTCCCCTTATCACTTATGATGACTCTCAGCGTCCCAAACCTAGAAAAGATGTTATATTTGAAAAAAGTTACAACAATTTTAGCATCATTAGTCTTAGTGGCTTTAACTTCTACCTACTTGGAAATATAATCAAATATAAATAAAATATAACAAAAATCAAAAGGCAGAGGAAGTAGTTCCATGAAATCAATGCCCTAATCATCAAAGATTTCTCAAACAAGAATGGGGGTTTGGGACATTTGATTTTAATGGGATAAGTTACCTGTCCGTTCACCTACAAGAAGACTTGCAAAAGATACATGCATCCTTAAATAATAAGGGCTAATAAAAACCACTATCCAATACCTTATGGGTAGTTTTTTTGCTTCAAAATGTTGTACATAAACATAAGTGTGATAGAAGGACAAAATAGAAAGAGTCTCACTCTTAGTAACACACTTTCTTATCACTTAGTCCACATAATTCCTCCAAAGATAGGGATCACTTCACATATAATACTTCGCTTCACTCTTCAGTTTGTCGCTTTTTTCCTTTAACAAACCTACAGGTAGCTTATTAGCAACTAGGAAATTCATAACATCTATATACCATAGAGGTTTCAAGCTAGCAAAAAATAACTGTTCATATAGAAATGTTTATTTGAAAGGGACATCATCGTCCTCTTGGACTAAATGGCTAAAGCGATTAGTAACCATATTCTGCACCCCCTTCTCATCTTTTATTCTTCAAATCAAACTTGTAAAGGAGTAGAATCCACCAAATTATCATTGACTTTGCTTCTTTCTTAGTGAGACAATACTTCAAAGCTGCATTATTAGAATAAATAATAACTTTAGCATTAAAAAAATGACCAAAATTTTCCTAAAGCAAATATAATAGATAAAAGCTCTTTTTTGATTATAGAATAATTCAATTGGGATAAATTCAAAGTTTTTAAAGCATAATAAATTACATGTGCAGCCTTTTCCACTCTTTGTCCTAGAACTGCCCCATTGTCACTGGCATCACTTATAATATCAAAGGAAAGGTTATAGTTTGGAGGTTGAACCACTAGTGGAGATGTTAGGAGCTTCTTCAACTTGTTAAATGCTTCCTTTCATTATTATCAAACTCAAAGGAGACATCTTACTATAACAACTTATATAAAGGAGAAGCTATCTTTAGAAATCCTTGAAAAATCTTATAGAAAAAACCTAAATGGCTAAGACAAGAACCAACTTCCTGCACATTTGAGGAGTAAGACAAAGAAAAAATAAGATCCATCCTAGAATTGTCAACCTCTTTACCCCTAGAAGACACAATATGCCCTAAAACTATACCTTGATCAACCATAAAATGGCATTTTTACTAATTAAGCACAAGGTTAGTTTAAATTCATATTTTTTAAATAAGTGCAAGATTTTCTAAGCAATTATCAACAGAGGAACCATAGACATTATAATTGCCCATAAATACCTCTATGATCTTCTCAACATACTCAGAAAATATGCTCACCATACACCTTTAGAAATGGAAAGAGCATTGCATAAACCAAATGGCATCCTCGATAAGGAAATGTACCAAATAAGCATAGAAAAATAAAAGGAATCTAAAAGATAACCTAAAAATCCATCTAAAATAATAATAGTCATGTCTGATAAGTCTCTTAAGCATCTAATCAATAAATGAAAGGGGAAACTAGTCTTTAGGAGTTACAATATTCAATTCCCTATAATTATACAAACTTGTCACCCAGTTTGACACTACTGGGAACCAACTCACTATCCTGATTTGTTACTGTTGTGATTTCATTTTTCTTTGGAACCATTTGAACTAGACTTACCCACTTACTATCTAAAATAGCGTAACTTATTTTAACATCAAAAAGCTTAAGGACTTCCTTCTTCACAACTTTCATCTTTAGAGGATTTTACTTATGTTGTGCTTGCCTAGTTGTCTAGGCACCCTCCTCAAGCAAAATTTGATGCATACATATAAAATATATTATTCCTCTAATATTTATAATTATCCACCTAATGGCTTCTCATGCTCCCTTAATGCACGAACTAATTTACCTTCCTAATAAAAAAACCATCTCTACTGAAATAATCACTAGGAGAATCTAATTGTCTCTAAAGTATGCTGATTTCAAGTGAGAAGATAGTGATTTTAACTCCACATTAGGTACCTGCATATTAAAAGGTAGAAACCTCTAGTAAAAATCAGGTAGTTGTATGGAAACAAGTTCAAAACATTTAGGAGCTAGTTTAAAATAAGTCAAAGCAGTTACCATCTCAATTAGTTCTTCTTCTAACTTAACATTATTGGTGGTTTCCAGCTCTAGGTGTTTAGTTAGAACTACTTCCAATTTATCCCTTCAATTCAGCAAAATTCCTACACTAAATGGTCATTCACATTAAACATAAAAACATAATGATCATCTTAAGGGTGTTTCATGGCATAAAAAAATGTTTAAAATGAATCACTTCCCCATTAAATTCCATCATGAAGGTACCCTCATAAATATCTATCTTAGTTTGGACAGTATTAAGGAATGATCTCCTTAATAAGATAGGTTTGGGATTAGGAGAAATATTATGATCCATATCTATCACATAAAAATTAGTAGGAAATTTTAATTCATTCACCTACACCAAAACATTATCAATCACTTCATCTAGATGATCATTAATGCTATTAGCTAATTGTATGATTATATAAGTTTCTTTCAAAGGGGCCAATTTTTTTTCTAGAAGATAAAATAATTCATTCATTAAGCCATAAAAGGAATTAGAAATTCGTTATAAATTTGGATTAAGAAAAATAAAAAATGACTTTTACAAAATTTCTAGGGAAAAGTTGGACTTCAGAGATTCCATTGTCTTTTATAGAAAGGGCATAGTTGTTTTTACATATGATGAGCTACCAATGTATCTCTTATCTAATAATGTAACTTGTAAGCTATGAAATGCTTATCATTGTTGATCTTGATGAACACTTTGATGTCTTTCTCTCCAAATGAAGTAGAAAGTGCAGTTGAAACTAAGGGTTAAGTAGACTTTATCTTTCCCCATTGATCTGAATTTATGATCAGCCTATTCTAGTATTTTTATTTAATCTAAATCATAATGTAAGGACTAAGAGTGTGCTAGATAGTAACCAATATGGAGGTTGAGTAACCACACTTGAAGTAAAGATGACATGTGATTTTAAGTTCACTATAACATATTTCACATAATATGTCTTTAGATCCCACAATTTTGTCTTTAGTTTTAATCTTCTCATAGTTGCAAGCCAAGTAATGAAAGAAGCTTTAGTTTTAAAGAATCTTTCTAACAAATATTATACCAAGGAATAAGAGGATGAGAGGGCTTGAGAGCTTTAATGCATGAAGAGTTTGAAAAGTCACCATTTTCGCTTAGTGACTATATAGATTTGTGTAGTGTAGTGTTTCAACATCCCTACCTTGAAAATACCAAGAGTTATTCACAATTACTTTGTCAACTCTTGCCTAAGAAAGGATTCTAGTTTGGAGAGAAAAGATTTCCTCTCTAAGATATAAAGGGCTAGGAGAAGCCCAATTTTCATACTAAAACTAGGTTCCTTCCCCATTCCTTATCAAATTTTAATGAATTGATAGACACTAGATTTGTTTCCCAATATCTTAATAAAGGGCTAAGAGAATTCATTCCTTTAAGCCTTTTGCCATAAGTTGGTCTCCTTGAGATAGAACTCATTAATCCAGGTATTCCAAAGAGATTCCTTGTCATTGAAAAGACTATAAGTTCTTCTGACTACTTGCATGGATTAAGTAAGTGTGAATGAAATTAAGACCAAGTCCCCCTTCCTATTTTTTCCACCATAGTTGCTCCCACTTAACCTTGGAACCTCTAGGATTGTTAATTTTACTAGACTAGAGGAAATTTCTAGTACATTTTTCAATCCCCTTATTAATCCTTTGAGGGAGTAGAAGATGAGAACTCCTTTGGATATGAAGTTTATTCAACATAATGATTATAAGTTACACTCTATTGGCCTGAGACAGAGCTTTATTCTGCCAACCATTGATGATTTTCATATATTCCTCTAAAGTCTTCAAGAAATCTTAATATTTTGGCTTTTTAGCTAAGATGGGTACCCTTAAGTAAATGAAAGGCATACCCTAGATGTTAAGATTGAAAATTCATTGAAGTCTCTCAGTGTTGTTTAAGTTTGAGGAAAAGGTAATTTGACTTTTACTTTGATTGACTTTTGGACCTGAAACCCTGTAGAAGCTCATGAGGGATGATGTAATAAGGAAATGGATTCTTCATAAGCTCCAAAAAATAATAGCAAATCATATGCAAAAAAATATTAGAGAGAGACAATTCCTTGCATTTATAATGAAACTTGAACTTAGATCTTTTGGATATGCTATAATAAATAATTATGATTAAGACCTCCATAACAACGAAAAAAAGATAAGGAGAGTGAGGGCCTTCTTGTCTCATGCCATTTAACCCTTTAAATTGCTTAGTAGGAGCTCTATTGATAAGAATACTATATGAAGTTAGAAAATTTAAATAAGCAAAAATATAATGAGGCCTCACATTAATTGAGGCTTATAAATCTAACATGGTGCCCTTAATTATAACATTACCAATTTTATATCAAATAGTGAACATACTTGGATTCTTACACTTGGGGGCTAGTTTCTTTTGAAAAACCATAGAAACATTCTCACCCATCTTATTCTTCTCATTAACTCTAACTTCCTTTTATTGTTATACAATTCTTTAATGAATTTTGTATATCTTAGTACCTGCTTGATCACATCTTGCACGGGTACCTTCACTTCCACCTTGTGAAAATGTGTCCATGATTTCCTTATCCTTTTCCTCCTTGTTTGACTTTATTAACATGCTAAGAAAAGGTGGAGAGTTAGTCTTACCCATATTTAGAGGCTTAAAATTTACCTTCAAACTATATGAGGTATCTCCTCTTTATCAATCTCCTTTTCATTAGTAATAATAGGAGTTGCACTCTTGAGATCCTTAAGCTTCTTACTTGTAACATCCCATCATCGATGGGAAGGATAAAATAGTAAATTGGGAGTGGGTTGTGATTTTGTACACAAGATTGTGCATACACTCCTGACAATTCCCGGCTTTGGTGTTTTTGTGAAAATTGTGAAATTGTGTAATTGAGAAATTGAATTGGAGTGCTTTATGGAAATTCTCCAGAAATTTGAAAGTGGGTACCGATGAGAATTCCGGTACTAAAAATGACTGTCCAATTGACACTCCGATTTAAAGCCGTGATTTAGGAATGTTCGTTATCGAATTTTTGGAAAGACTTATGAAAGTCTAATTAAATGAATCGATTGAATTGGAAATTGCTGGGTATGAAAATGGGTGATTCTGAAAGAATTGAACCGCAATTCAGTCCCTAAGGGTCGGAATTTCCGAATTGAATTAATAAAGCTATAAGTTTTGGTATGAGGGCAAATTGGGTAAAATACTTATGAGATTAAGGCTTAAGGTTAGAGGAAGGGCCAAAATGGACTTTGCATAAGTTAGTAAATTATAAAAGGGGAAAATTGGGTTTGAAAATGAAAAAAAAGGGAAGAAGAAATGAAGATGCCGTGGAAGGAGAAGAGGAAGAGAAGAAGAAAAGGGATTTTCGATGGAATCATGAAGGGTTTATGGATTTTGTGAGCCAAATCAAGTAAGTTTGAGCCTCTTCCTTCTTAATTAGTTGATTGATTCATGTTTGAGTGATTATAGTTAAAGAATGGGTTACTGAGATGTGGGTATTTAGGGTTTTCGATTTTGGTTTATCTTGGATGTTTGTGAGTGAGTTTGGTTGGTAAATGGGTTGGAAATTGGTGTGTGAGTGATGTTGTAATGTTTAGATGAGTTATGGGTTGAATACATTGGAAAATTTGGATTGAAAGGGATGAAAATTGGAATCGGGAGACGGCAGCTAGCCCGCACGTCGCGACGTGCTCATGTGAACGTTGCGGCGCACGAATTTCTGCATGACGCGGTGCGCGCAAGTGCGCAGGCCGCACGTCACGGCGGGCACAAAGGCTCACGCCGAGACGCGAAAAGGGGAGCATGCCGCGGCGAGCTCAAGCCTTCGCCGCGGCGAGCTCAAACCTTTGCCACGGCGAGCTTCCTTTCACCGCGACGAGGACCCCTTTCTCCTGAATGTATATGTTTTGGTTTTAAACTGCAACTTTTGTACACATTGTCAAAGGAGATAATTTCTGATTTGTTATGAGCTAGAGACTAAGGTCTCCATGTTTTTATGAAGAAGGGAATTGTTAAATCAGTCTGTAAAGGTTTGAAATCTGGGATAGTGGTTTAATGTATAATATGGTTGTATGTTGGAGAATAACTCTGGGATTTATGAAATGAATTGACTGATGTAAGTATCAATTGAACTCTGATTATTAAGGAAGACCTTGAGGGTGAAATATTGGGATTGTGTCGGGTGTGTCACTAAAGTGCATGATGCGTTTACATTTGTAAATTGCTACTTGAGCATTATTCTGATAGGATAATGTGTAAACTAGAGTGTTCGAATTATGATAGGGGCATTTGAAAAGTCAACCCCAGACATTACTGAGACTTCCAGGTGTTAGCGCGAAAACCAGGTGAGTGACCTAGACGGTTCTCAATGTATTAAATGTTATATTTCGGTGATTTAAATTCTCTGAAGTAAACTGATGAGATAGTGTTGTATGTGAACTCCGGATAGAAGATTCGGAGTATTGAAGTGATAGTATATAGAAATGATTGTGATATAGGAATACGATAATAAACGATTGAATTGTGACGCATGTCATTCATTTACGAATGCAAATTCAGTTAATGGAAGCTGCAACTAAAGCAGCCACTGACCAGAGCTTTCAGCTCAAAGTTATAAATGGGCTTCGAGCCATATAAGTGATGCAGAGCTACAAAATCGGCTACTGAAAAAGAGCCTTGTGCTCGAAAAGGGAATAGTGCATACCCAGAGGGCTCTCCTATCCCTAAGACGAGTGGGAAGTAGTGCATACCCAGAGGGCTCTCCTACTCTTAGAAATGACTGTGATATACTGTTCAGAGCGAAAAGCTCAACGATTAATGAGTTAGTGCATACCCAGAGGGCTCTCCTACTCTTAGAAATGACTGTGATATACTGTTCAGAGCGAAAAGCTCAACGATTGATGAGTTAGTGCATACCCAGAGGGCTCTCCTACTCTTAGAAATGACTGTGATATACTGTTCAGAGAGAAAAGCTCAACGATTGATGAGTTAGTGCATACCCAGAGGGCTCTCCTACCTCTAAGACGTATGGGAAGTAGTGCATACCCAGAGGGCTCTCCTACCCCTAAGACGCGTTCAATGATTAATGAACCCTTGATGAGACAGTTCCAGAGCCTATGGCTCAACGATTAATGTGCCCTTACAGGGACAGTATAGATGCTTGGTCACAATACTGACATAAATGGATAATGGGTTACAGACTGCATTTATTCCGATATGTTTGATTGAATGATAGGCAAAATGCCATACACTGGTGTGAACACAGTTATGGGATACTCCTAATTATAGAATATATGACTGATTGTGATATGCTTAGTGTAGTGTGGAATATTAGAGCTGTTGATCAGAGTTGCCACCGATTAGAGCTGTTAGCTCAACGGGCGGAAATGAGCTTCAAGCTCATGAGTGGTTTAGAGCCTCAGTTTCAATGTTGATGAGCCCTGTATCCAGCAATGGATGAGGGACAGATTTTAATGAGCCATTCATTTGGGACTGTTTAGGCACTAGGTCACAGCCAAACGATAATTTAATAGTGAGCGAGTGGAACAATTGTATCGAAAATGGGACTTATGAATATAGATTTCTGTAGATGTGTAAATGGGGAAATTTTTGAGAAAAAGGTATTACGATATAGAGATAGATCTATGAGAATTGTAAAATGAGATCAAAGAGGAAGAATGAGAACATAAATTATTATTGATTATGTACTTGAGTAAGCGAACCATCGATGATGGTCACTCATTGAGTTTGCAAAAACTCATTCAAAATTTGTAATTATTTTTCAGGACTCAGAAGAATTCCCGTTAGGTAACGGACGTATAGCGATCGTAGAGTCACAGCAGAGGGTGGGATCAGTTGCGTCTGCATTAGAGTGAGAACTTTGTGTATGTATACTAGATATTTATAAGAGGACCCTTGTGATCATTGTAATTATCAGATTTGTTTTGTGATTGTTTTCCGCAACATACATATATATATGAGTGGATGATTGTTTCCAAATCAAAATTATTGTACTGTGTTTGGACTGAGTGATGTATCATCCCATCCTAGTAGGGCGCGGATTCGGATATCACCATCGATGTCGGGTCCGGGTCTTACAGGAGTGGAGTGTTACACCGGGACGCTCGCAGGTCGTTCCGACACGTAACCCACGATAAGGGTGCACTACCGAGCAACCCAACTACACTCCACATAGCATCAATATAAATATCACTAATTTTAGGAACCAAAAATACTTTTTCATTTCATTCTTAGAATCCATAAATACACATTTCTGTCTAAGATCACTATCTATACAAATCCAAAAGAAATCTAAACAACTCCTATCTAGGTCATCCCCAAAAGTCCCAGCTGACCCACCTCTGCGCCATAACTTCTCTTGCCGAAACGATCTACAAGGCAGA